>CM073314.1:1429844-1934844 GCA_037043255.1 Diadegma fenestrale
CCATGTACGTAAAGTCGATTGGTTCAGGATCGGCACAGTAACGTTGCAAGAGCCACCCGCGTACTGGAAACTACCGAGGGTCTAGAGTTGCACAAAAGAAAATCAGTTTTGGGACATTTTTGGATTGATAACACCGGTCCACATTATGGTGCCGTGACTTGTCGCGAATCTGTTCACGAGCATTGGGTCGTTATGAGATGAGAATTCTGGACCAACAATTATTGCCATCACTGAGACGGACGCCAAATCAATACATTGCCATTAGATGCCCATGTATTGGTTGAAGTCTTGGCTGAGTACGGATCCATGTACGAATTGCAGATTGGTTTAGGATCGTCACGATATCATTGCCAGAGGTATTTATACTGGCAAACACCCGAGGGCCCAGAGTTGCACCAAGGATATAATCAGTATTGCAACCATTTTGAGTTGTCAACACCGGTCCCATTTTTGGTGCCATGACTTGATGCGGAACTGTTTACGAGCATTTGCTTGGAATAAAATAAGCGGCTAATTTTGGAGTAAGGCAGACTGAAAGGTTCAATTTTTTTTAGAAGTTTATTAAGAGTATTTGAATACAGGTATTTCACTTATATGAGGATGAGAATAAAAACAAGAAAAATTCCTATTTCTTGAGCGAATAAAAATTCGCTCAATAATAGCAATAAAAGGTTCAAAAAATGTCGATGAAAAATGTTATAAAAGCCACCATGTTTTCCGAATTAGCTGGGTTAATTTGAAGAAAAATGGCACGATGAGCAAAAATATTGAAACTCTTAAAATTAAAGAATATTAAAATTTAAAACGATATTAAAAATTGAAGGGTAGCGAATCGCATGAGAACGAGCGAAAAAACAAAAAGTGCAAGTATGGCATTAAAAATGATTAATTAATATTGTTCGTCGTTTACGTTGCCCGGTTGGCATCTCTTAGAGCTTTCCCGCCCTCACGATCACCCGCTCCCGATAAGTATCGGCTTGTTGCCGTAAGAATTTGTTTCCGGTCGGCACCATCCACTTTTTCCATGATGACATCTGAAAAAAATATCCGTACCATATATTATTTTCATTTTTTCTGACGCAACAAAATATAGTTTCGTCGATCTTCGTCAAATATGTAAGACAAAAGTTATATTTACCTGTCATGCATGAGTAGACGTGAGTAGCGCTGAAGTTTTTTTTCGTGACCCCGTTCGGTCCTTTTTTCCCAGTCCCTGAATAATTTTCTTGAACCGCTTTCATCATGAGACTTCCGAGCACTTTCCTCACTGCTTCCTTCACCTGTCCTGGTACTCCAATCGTATCAGCCATTATCCCTTTCTAGAATTAATATTCAAGATATGAAAACATTGAATTATTTACCAATCAATTTTAAAATAACACGAAAATATAATGTTGATCGTACCAAAGCACTGTCTTTCTCTTCATCGTTTTTTATTCCTTCATCAAATGCGACAAAGTCTTCGTATTTTGTGGTTCTAAGTTCTTCACCAGTAGAGTCGGGTTAATCTTCTGCGGTGGATATTGACACAGCCAGCCATCGTTTTTTTGAGTCAGCCATGAACTTGGTACGAGCTCGACAAGAACTTTTCCTTTCCTTTTTTCTTTTATAAAAGAAATAACGGCCCACTCTTCTTTTATTGACTCCTGCCACAAAGAAAAAATACATACATGTATATACATACGAATATCTGGGGTGATAGAAAACTCCTTCAGGAGTTCGTCAAAAACCTCCTCCAAAAGGAAAAGCTGACGTTGTCCAAAGTGTCGATGTCAATCCTGTGCCAACGTTGTTTGACGTTTTAACGGTAAACATCCCAACTCTGGGCCGAGTGGACCCCAATGTTGGCGACAATGCTCGGACAATCGTTGGGCATAGTTGGCCCAGAAATGTATCGACACTAAGGAATTTTTCAAAATGTTTATATATTTGAAATCGGCGCGTGGAAGGTGTCTGACATTTTCTTCAAGCTTCTGTGACATTCGGGAGGCTCGCGGAGTCGATACTAAGCATGCAAAGGAAACAAAGGCAATAAACTATAAATGGAAAAAATAAATTTTGCAAGTGGAACAATTATTATCGATTGAGAAAAAAATTGGTTCGGGAATATGACACTGAAGTTCGCGACCTTGGGTTTCAACGGAAAATACTTATTATGTTTTAAAGTTTGTTCACATTTCGGAAAAAAAAGGAAAATTTACGTCCCGGTTTCGTATTCGTCGCGCGTTGTTTCGTTTCAAAACTCGAACCAAACTCACGAAACGTCGATTTTGTTTCGACAACGTTCTATATTCCCGTATGGGCCAATCCCAATGTTGTTGGCGCCAACGTTGGCGACAATGCTCGGACAATCGTTGGACATAGTTGGCCCAGGAATGTGTCGACCCTAAGGAATTTTTCAAAATGATTGTATTTAAAATCGGCGCGTGGAACGTGTCTGACTTTTTCTTCAAGCTTCTGTGACATTCGGGAGGCTCGCGGAGTCGATAGTAAAAATGCAAAGGAAACAAAGGCAATAATCTATAAATGGAAAAAATAAATTTTACAAGTGGAACAATTTATCGATTGAGAAAAAAATTGGTTCGGGAATATGACACTGAAGTTCGCGACCTTGGGTTCCAACGGAAAATACTTATTATGTTTTAAAGTTTGTTCACATTTCGGAAAAAAAAGGAAAATTTACGTCCCAGTTTCGTATTCGTCGCGCGTTGTTTCGTTTCAAAACTCGAACCAAACTCACGAAACGTCCATTTTGTTTCGACAACGTTCTATATTTCCGTATGGGCCAGTCTCAATTTTGTTAGTCAGGGGTTTCGAATATTTCATCGAAACATCGGAAGCGAATATCGAATGTCTTGGAATTTTAATGAAGGATGAAGCGTGCAAATTCGAACTGTACGCGAAGACCGGCACTCGAGTACAAGAGGACACATTCTTCACAAACACGCTTGATATCTCGAGACAAAGTTTTACAGTGTGTTCTCTGTCGGAAGGAGAACCACGCGTAACTCTCGTTTTCGCAATATCAAGCGTGGAAAGAACCGTGAAAAGATCAGACTTCGATATGTAATATTTTATTTTTATTCTTCTTACCTTCTCGATCTCGCTTTCCGAAGCATCCATTTTGGACATCACGATACACTTTTTCACGGTGAATCACGTACGTCTTTCTTAAACGGCTGTACGAGCAAGACTGACGAGTGGCCCTTCCCCTCCTAGTCCTAGCTCGTGCGAAAATTCGACGCGACATCGCGCGGACGGAAAATAAACTACATACCTAGTCTTCATTCGCTCTTTGCACACTCATACACTGTCAGTCGTGTTCATGCATACTGGTGGCGACGCCAATAGTGAGGAAAGGAAATTATTGGACAGCAAAATATATGTATGAACGCGACTATGCATTCTCACTTTGGTTAGAGTGTATGAGTGTGCGAATCGTCCATTTTGCAACCAGCGACAACGCTATCCAACGGAAATCGCGACTTCAGTATTTCACTGACTGCCCAGCAGTCATGTCGCACAGAATTAAAAAATACCGCGCACTGAATCGTGAAAAAACAAAGAAAAGCTGTATCATAGATATAAGCTCCAGTAACGAAGAATTGAATTCAAGTTTATCGGCGATGGATATTTCTTCGAACATAAGTAGCTTGGGGGATGCTTCTACAAGCGGTGTTAGTTCGAGTGTTCGAGAAGTTGATAAAAACACGGAAAAAAGGTAAACGGGCGGGTATCATTGTGTAAAATATGTTGTGTGTTTCTTTATTATGTGCTTTGCAGCGGATTTATTATATGTACGTGGCGCGGATTATTGCTGGCTTTGGTAGTTCTCGGGCCATCACTTGGACAGTACTCATCTGGTTCTAAAATGTTAGCTCGAAAATCGCAATATATCTTTATAGTTTCTTGTTGGACGATGAAAAAAAGTATTGTGAAATCAGTAAATATTACATTGAATTATTAAAATAGATGATAAATTACATAAAATATTCGTCACCATGACGGAGAACGGATTGACGTTTGTATCGGATCGAACATCGAATATTAGAAATATTTTCCAGCCAAATTTGGGCCAGATTTTCCCCAACATTGGCCATTCTCGGGCCATTACTTGGACGAGACTCATGATCAGAACGCCAAGAAATCCCGTAGCTCAGGTCTTCAGACGGTTGTCTGAGAACGCAGCAGGTATTCCAGCGTGTCTAAAAAAAATTGACAACAATCCCAACGACGAGTCTTGCGCGCGACGAACCAAACAAGTAGTAAAAACAAAAACTATCATTGAATATTCAAAAATCGGCGTCAAAACTATGACGGTTTGCGTGACTCCGCCTGACAACGTTGTTAGATCGGCGAATGATCGGATCGTGCAAGTCTCGCGTATTTTTTCGGACAAATCTGGAAAGCTAATGTTCGAAGGACAAGCTCTGGAAAATAAAGGAGACGCATTCAAAGCACCCTTGGGCTCTTCGAAAATCGGCATTTTTAAAATAGGACGCACGTGTACTCCAATAAAAAAATTTTCAATCCAGGAAATCACGGACAAATGTATGCTACTGTCTGTTGACAGACGTAGATATGCGTTAACACTTTTGCATGTATGAGAGGACTTATTGATTCATTCGTTTTTTTGAACACGATCGATATAATAAATGGCTTTTTCATTCATTATTGATGTGTTTTAAAGATGGAAGGGACAATCTCTCTGGCCAACTGTTATCGTTTACGGTGTATTGTCTATCTATGCGAAATAAAAAATAATAATGAACGTCTTCCAACTTAACTCACTTTATATATTTTTAACGATACGTTTACATGACAATATTTCGAAATAAACTGCAGGGGGTGATTGTCGGGTGTATTCCGAGATAGCTGGCTCACCAATGATGCAAAACATCATCTGAACATGCCCAGTATTGCGGAAAGTCACGGCAAGGCATTGGTAATGTATGGCTGAGATATAAAACAAATATCCCCCCATGAAATATCGCGTTTCCCAATGTAGCCCCAGTACTGAGCCAACTATTGGGCTCGTACTGGATTGATTAGCACTGGAGTTTTACAACAACGGTCGACCCAACACAAGGCCAATATTCAGACAATTGTCGTGCGTCACTTAATAACATTCGCAGCCAACATTAAAAACAACATCGCCCCAGATGTGTCCCTGCAGTAGGGTCATTGTCGGATGTATATCAGGATAGTTGGTACGCCAATAATACAAAACGGCGTTGGCTCTAAACGTGCCTAGTATTGCAGAAAAAGTCACGGCGACGCACTGGCATTAGATGGCCGAGATATAAAAGACACGCGTTTCCCAATGTAGCCCCGTCGCTGAGCCAAGTATTGGGCCCGTACTGGATCGATTAGCACTGGAGTTTTACGACGACGATCGACCCAACACAAGGCCAATATTTAGACAATTGTCGTGCTTCACCCGATAAAATTCGCAGCCAATATTAAAAACAACATCGCCCCAGATTTGTCCCTGCAGTGGGGTCATTGTCGGGTGTATATCAGGATAGTTGGTACGCCAATAATACAAAACGGCGTTGGCTCTAAACGTGCCTAGTATTGCAGAAAAAGTCACGGCGAGGCACTGACAATAGATGGCCGAGATATAAAAGACACGCGTTTCCCAATGTAGCCCCGGTACTGAGCCAACTATTGGGCCCGTATTGGATCGATCAGCACTGGAGTTTTACGACAACGGTCGACCCAACACACGACCAATATTCAGACAATTGTCATGCGTCACTCAATAACATTCGCAGCCAATATTAAAAACAACATCGCCCCAGATTTGGCCCTGCAGTCGGGTCATTGTCGGGTGTATATCAGGATAGTTGGTACGCCAATAATACAAAACGGCGTTGGCTCTAAACGTGCCTAGTATTGTAGAAAAAGTCACGACGAGGCACTGGCAATAGATGGCCGAGATATAAAAAGACACGCGTTTCCCAATGTAGCCCCGGTACTGAGCAAACTATTGGGCCCGTACTCGATCGATTAGCACTGGAGTCTTACGACAACGGTCGACCCAACACAAGGCCAATATTTAGACGATTGTCGTGCTTCACCCGATAAAATTCGCAGCCTACATTAGAGATAATATCGCCCCGGTGCTGTCCCACCAAAGGGGTGATTGTTGGCTGTATACCGAGATAGTTGGCTCGCCAAGAAAAAGCAAGCATTGGCACAGTGCACCACCAGTACCGAAACAACTCTCGGCAAAGATGCATATACGTTTACCAACCAGTATCGAAAAACAGGAACGGCACAGTACTGGTGAAAAAATTAATCTGGTTTGGGCCAGTACTACTAGAGGGAATTTGGCAACCGATAGTGTGTCGATTCTGTGCCATGCGGCTAGATCCGGCAGGACTACGGCATTCGCACATGGATATTTGAAAAATCCAATCTGGGCAACGAAATTTCTCATGTAGCGTCTCGTATTTTGTGAATCATTTTCCTCTTGCTCCGTATTGACGACTTAGAATTCAATTACAGTTTGCTGTTTCCTCTGGGCCATATCATTGAACACTGTTCAAGGAACTAATTCGTCCTCGAATTGGTTTATTTTTCACTATTTCACTCTCATGCACAAGAAAAAAACATTTATTCTGATATCACCGCACGCGTATACACGCAACTGTCAAACTGACAGCCAGAACTGTCAAATTGAACAGCGGAACCCCGAATTCAAGATTTTCAAGCAACCAATCACAGCACGAATAAGGAGGCTTCAGAAATTCGAACCAATCACAGCACGAATAAGGAGGCTTCAGAAATTCGATATTTTTCGATATCATTCGATACATTTCGAGCTCATGAACTTTTTATTAGAGGATTAACCGCGAATCTCGCCGGGACTTTTTTAAGGGATTGGTCAAGTTAAGGGGTTGATCATGACCCTCGTCGATATATTTTGAAGGGATTGACGGAAGCGGTGTCGACGGAAGTTTTTTAAGGGATTGAGTGGGAGCGTTACGGAGGCTCTTTTTATGGGATTCATAAAGAATATCGCCGCGATTTTTTCAAGAGATTCATCCAGATTCTCATCGAGACTTGTTTCAACAGATTAACCAAGAATCGTGCCGAGACTTTTTTTAAGGGATTTGGTCATGAGTCTGGATGGCATTTTTTAAGGAGTCGACTAAGAGTCTCGGCGAGGTTTTTTCAACAGATTGTCCAAGAGTAGACGGGATTTTTTAAGGGATTGACTAAGGGCCTCACTGAGGTTTCATTGAGAGATTGACCACGAGTCTTTTCGAGGTTTCCTTAAGGGATTGAACAAGAGTCTCGACGAGAGGTTTTCAAGTGTTTGATCATAACCCTTGTCGAGATATTTAAAGAGATTTATCAGGGGTGTCGACAGAAGTTTTTGAAGAGATTTATTTTATTTCAAGAACGGCCAACCAGAATCAATATGCCTCCATAATTGCAAAAAAAATGTTGATGAATATCTCGCTTTTCAAAAAGAAATGAAATCCGTGGAAAAATACTCTTAAAAAGTAAAAAAAAGAACGCCAACTTTAAAAGATCGCAACCTCAGTAGACGAATGATGACACAATTTTCTTTAAACTACTTTGAATAAAAATTCCTCCATCATTAAATTGTTGATAAATATTCGCCTATCCAAAAAGAAGAGAAATCCGTGGAAAAATACTCTTGAAAAGTAAAAAAAGAACGCCAACTTTAAAAGATCGCAACCAGTAGAAAAATGATGACACAATTTTCTCCATATGTTTCAAATTTTCTCCATATAAATGAAAAACAATTTTGATTTACAAAATTTATTGCATTTTTTCTTCCCTACGAACGAACTTTTGACATTCATTAAAATCTTTTCAAAAATTCTCAAGCTCAATTGACAAAAAGACACGAAATCATTGCAACACAGCCAAGAATTAAAAAAATAATGAATGGCTACATTTCACAGGGAAACGTGTGCACCCTCAATACATTTTGTGTATTTAAAGGTCTGCAAAGGCTCTGCAAAAAAAATGCAAAAAATTGGCGTGCATGGTTAACTAAAAAAGTTCGGCGAAGGGCTGTGTGTCATTGTTCTTATTAGAAGTTTCCGCATGCACGCGCAAGGTAGCATTATAACGTCATGTAATGGAAAATGGACCATATCCTTCGAAATTCTAAATGTTCGTTGTTTTTCTGTTCTCTTTCCGCGATGATAATTCCATATTATTCCAAATGTTCGCTGTTTATTCTGTTCTCTTTCCACGATGATATTTCCTATTTCCATATTAACCAAAAATCTTTCCTCTTTGCGTAATTAATAATCATTTTTGAAAGTCTGGAGAGCCAGGTGAAACGAAACTTTAAAAAAAATTCATTTCATGCAATCTGATAAATATTTTCTTATCTTTACGAGATTTGAATGAACAAGATTTCGATTTTTCAGATGAAAAACAAATGGAAATTCTGTTTTAGGCAGTTGTTCAGGTTTGTCCGCCTCTCCCTTAAATTGATTCTTTATCTTCCCGGGCTTTTTTAGTTAACCATGCACGCCAATTTTTTGCATTTTTTTTGCAGAGCCTTTGCAGACCTTCAAATACACAAAATGTATTGAGGGTGCACACGTTTCCCTGTGAAATGTAGCCATTCATTATTTTTTTAATTCTTGGCTGTGTTGCAATGATTTCGTGTCTTTTTGTCAATTGAGCTTGAGAATTTTTGAAAAGATTTTAATGAAGGTCAAAAGTTCGTTCGTAGGGAAGAAAAAATGCAATAAATTTTGTAAATCAAAATTGTTTTTCATTTATATGGAGAAAATTTGAAACATATGGAGAAAATTGTGTCATCATTTTTCTACTGGTTGCGATCTTTTAAAGTTGGCGTTCTTTTTTTACTTTTCAAGAGTATTTTTCCACGTATGCCTATACTCCTTATATTGACAAAGAATTCATGATTAAATTCAATGGTGGAATTGATTTCATTATAAAAAAAAACGACATTAGACTTTTCGATATAACAAAAAAAAAGAGCTAAGAATCGATCGTACGACCATCGCATCACCAATCCGACACGCTGCCCACCGGGCTACGCCATCATGTTATACTAAAATTTTTAAAACTGATACAAAAATTTTGAAACAGTTTTTTAATATTTATAGATTTCCACTATGTTACTTTTTACATTCTCAATCCTCTTCAGCCAAATTACAATCCCTACAAGTTAATTTTAGGGACCGTTCCCTCGCCATTACATTTAGTTTCCGGTTTTAATATTTTTACCCGCGCGAGGTCTTTGTCGCCGCCATGACGGTCAGTTTCATCACGAAGTACCCGTAATATTACTATATATTGACGTTCTTAACTACAATGCGACGCCTGTCGGCCGTACTTGGAACTACCGTTTTCGGACAGATTTGGGCCGCTAGCAATGCTAGCACGGTATAGGGAGCTTGGACTCCTTCTGTATAGTCTCCATGGTCAGCACGTGTGAAGAATTTCGAGGTTATGTGGTGCTCCGAAAAACAATCTTCGTCGTGAGCGTGGTCGTGAGTAATCAACTGAAAAAATTATTAAAAAATGTCGGAAAACGCGAGTGCAAGAGGTGAGAAAGGTGTGAAGCCTAAGAAGAAAAGATCGTCGATGCAAATGGTGAAAAAATACGCCCGCAGAGGAGAACGTGGACACGGAACCGAGCTCGATTCAGACACTTATCAATACATGGTGGGAATATTAGCTTTGATATTAGAGAAGGTACGTCAAGATTTCGCTGACCCGGAGAAAAGCTAATTTGCGTCAATCAAGTGTACGAAGAAACAATCGGCCGTGAAATCGAGTACGCAAAGAATCAGGTGGGTTCGCGAGTGTTGGATTAACTTTTGAAATTTGCGAATTACGAAGCGATCAAGAGACTGTCAGACGCATTGAGTGAATCTCTGCGACCGCTTTGCAGCGACAGATTCGCCAATCATGTTTTGCAAGAAATCATTAAAGTCTGTGCAGAAAGAGGCAACCCGAACGAGCATAACCTCAAAACAGATTCTCGCAAAGATCTCGTGTGTGTTAAGGACGAGGAAGTAGAAAATTACTGCGAAATCGCGTTGAAATTGTGTCGTTACGTTGTCAACGACTTTGAGGAGTTTGTTTGGGACACTTTCGCCAATCACGTTTTACGAACTGTCCTCGAATGTCTCGGCGGCGTTATCAAAAGAACCGAAGAATGCGGCAACAAAAAAGCATCTCCGATTTACGAAAATCGCAGAACGGTCAAAGAAAGTTTTACAAGTTTCGGGGTAAAAACAAAAAAACTCAATTTCTCAATTATCTCGAAAAAATTTCGATTTACATGAATTTTAGGTGCAAATTTTAATTTTTCCGTGCCAAAATATTTTCAGATACGGAACATTCACGAAAAAAGAAAAAGACGATGCGAAATTTCTGCTCTCGAGAATGTTCAGCAACTGCAAAGCACCGACGGAGTTTACGGAAATATTGTCTCGAGCCAATTGCAGCGTCGATCGCAAATTATTCGAGAAGAAAATATTTTCGATTTTGTACCATTGCACCGAAAGCAACTTTGCGGATAGTCCAGGAATTTTAGCACCAAAAATCGGTCCGCTCTGCATAAAATCCTTCTACGTGATTTTTCGATTGGATTATGTCAGAAGGTACCTCCTAAGTATAAAACCGAGTTTCTGTCGCCCGAAACTGCGAGCGTTAGCCGCCATCTTGGAAACCGTTTTTTTGCATATATCTCGGAAACGGTAAGTTTTACGTTAAAAACCGAAGAGATCATTTTTGTAGAGAACAAAATTTCCCACCTTTTTTATACCAAACTTTTCCCCCTATTGTTGATATTTTCCGATATATTTAAGTAAACAAACCAAATTTTTTGTTTTTGTGAAGTAACTCAATAATTTTTGGAGATACGAAAAAAATATTTGAATTAAAGTTGGAGAGCATGAAATTTCCTACAAATTTTGTATAAAACTTTTTCTTGTAAAATGATTAATTGCTGAGTTCTAGCTGAATAAAAATTGTCACCTGGAATCGAAAATCAGCGACGAGCGGTAATACGTTACTCTGGCATGCAAACAAAAAAGTATAATCGAAAAATTTTATCACGGAGACGGTAACTATTATATTTATCGTGAAGAGGAGGGAAATGAAAGATTGAAAAGGAAATTTTGCACAATAAAAATATTTTAAGAAATTATTGGAAAAAGGAATGAAAATTTATTCTTGTATCCAAATTCATTATCATTTGCGCGATATAAGTCGCTGTTTACAAATCAGGATCGCAGAATATTAATTCAATAAATTCTATTCGATAAATTTTATTCGTCGATGTTAGATTTATGAAATTTTTCGCTGTTTACAACCGGAAGGGCGATTTTGGAAGGTTTGCGAATTTTCTTCTTCCAAGTCCATGTTACCTGCATCAGAAGAATGTATGAGAGATTCATTCGGTGTATCCTCCTCGTCGCTGTCGTCCGCGGCCGGAGTTGAGTTATCACATGTTTGGCCACTACAATTTGAACAAATGATCGAACATTTCAAGCCACTTTTTCGGCAACCGCAGGCAGTTCCGCAATTCCTTTTGCATTTGCAAGATATTATTTCCAGCAAACTTTGCGGCGCGGGAGCTTTTGTCGTTTTGATCGGTGATAAGCGACCCGCATCGCGCTTCCAACCCCATTCTTCCGGGTCATGGTGAAATCCCAGCCAACTTTGAACTTGATGATATACTCTGAAGGAATGGTAACGGGCTGTATCCTCCGTCGGTGGTAGAATTGCTAAGTTCAGCTTGGTGTTCCGAGCTAACTTACCGAAGTTCTTGTATCGGAGGAAGTCAATGGACTTTTCGGTTTTGTTACCTCCATACAGAGCAATAAAGAAGCGTTCGCCAGCTTCAGCAATACTGTTGGGATCGCTTTTTCTATCTTTGAATAACGCCACATCCGCTAGCAATTCTTCGTGGTTCTTTAATGTCGTCAGAGCTTTGTTCTTTCCAATTTTAAATGGAGCTGACGTTGTGTCACAACCGCTGATTGCGTGTAAAAACAGAAGGTTTTCTCTTACGTTTTTACCATACTCCGACTTCAAACAACGTGGGCTGTATAGCGATTCTGGAGTGCGTCCTTTCCCGGGCTTGCGGAAATAGATGTTTTCTTTTTGCTGCGCCAATGCGGTCAACAATATTAGTAGATCGACGTCCTCGCCCACGACGATGACTGTCTCGTAATGCGGAGAAAAACCCATAGCTGTTTGAATTATCAGCGTGTCAGCGTCTTCCAAAGCTTGTTCCACACGAATTCCAGATTTTTCAAGTTCTTTCGATAACATTGCTATCATGCGAGATTTATTGCTGTCATTGGCCAAGAACTTCTCTTGAGGAGTTGTCGCAATCATTGCCTCGGTGATAAGAATATTGGCGGAAAAGTTCTTTTTCGATCGGCGAAGACGTTCGCAGGACTTCGTACCCATGAGACTGATATCTACAGGATATCCGTCGAAAACTACCACTGAATTGAGGCCAAAATGATTTTGTACGTACGCAACATACTTGAGACAAATGTCTTGGTATGAGGAATTGCGATCCCACACAACACGATGTAACAGAAAACCTCCGTCTACAACAACAATTCTGTTCGATCCCAAGCTTGTGTTGGCTGGCAGTGGCCGGAAACAGTTGTATAACGTCGATTTCGTTCCATGCCTCATTCCTTCTCCCGTGAATAATGATAGAGGGTAAGGCGTAAGCTCGTACTTCAAATGATTCACTAAATCTTCTGGCGATTCCTTTGAGATGCACATCCTCTGGAAAAGCAGTAATGGATCAATTGGAATCGGTGTTGAATCCATTTTGATACTGCTGGACATAACTGCTATAGGAAGCACTTTGTTCTTTCTCTGAAAGTGGAAAGATTTTAAATCTTTTCCGACCATCTGACCTAATAACGCCGTGCCAATTTGCAAACACTGATGGCAGTTGATGGATGGATCTCCAAGAATTCCTGTGCTAAGTGACAATACGTTTGTGCTTTCGATGAACGGAGGGTGTTCAGCAAACCAATTAGAGACTTTCTCGACGTCTGTGTTATCCCGAGTAATTCGTGAGCTCCGCATATCGACATGTTGTTCTGACACTGCACTAAACACGCCGCAGAAGTTTTCCATTTGTTCACAGATATTTTGCATGCAGATCATCCCCAAAGTCCATCTAGTGAGTGTGCTGTCTGTAATTCCTCGACCTTGCGTAAGACCTCCGGACGTTTTCATAGACCGCATTAATGTTTGTTCGATCGTCATGTCTGACATTATGCCAGACCAGAATTTATTTGTTCGTCGTATCGTGAAGTAACCACTTTCGGTAAATTTTTTGAATTCCACTTCGGACATTTTATTCGGCAATTCCGCCATGTCCTGCAAATACAAGTGCGCAGCTTTCGCATAAAGGAAATGCCCACTAGCATGAAAATATGGTAACATTTTTTGTATTGTGTCGAGGTGCAGAGTCCAATTGCCTGACCGTTCAGCTTCTATTAAATGCTTTACTAATGTTACCATCCGGAAATATTGGATCCAAAGCTTTGCAGTCGGGCCTTTTTTCTCAATATTCTGCAATTCTTCATCAAATTTTTCGTAAGCAGCTCTAATTATGATGTTGTCTGAGGCAGTGAGAACGGCAGATTTCTCGGTATCATTCATCACGAAATCCATTTCGTCACGTTCTTCTTCAGTAAATTCAATGCCATCCATAATTATCTTTGCTAGTGACTGATGAATCAATGTGTGTCCTCTGACACCTCTCGAATACCCGTGGCCTGACATGATTTTGTCAATGCTATTAGTGGCATAAATAAGTTCGAAGAGCGCTGTCAGCCCACTGCCTGCCATAGTGTAGCCTATCGTGCCAAGAAATGACATCAATAAATGAAAACCCCCCAGGCGAAGAATGATATTTTTCACCGGAGAAGTTGGTTCGGCATCAGAAATTATTTCGAAGGCTTTCATGTATAATGGCAGATCAAAAGTCACGATGCAAGAAAGCTGCTTGGTTGCCTTGCACTTTTCAACAGCCGTTAGCAGAGCGGTATAAATTGTGTTGTATTCTGATGGTGGTGCGTCGATAAATGGTAAACAAAGGATTCTTGATTTCGCAAAGCTTTTTTCTCTTGTGACATCTTCCATGAAACCGTTCCAACCAGGAATATTTGGAGCCATAGACCACTTGCCATACAGCCATATAAAGTCAGCCATCGTAGGCAGAGTCTTTCCATCAATTGGACGGAGAACATTGATATCTGCTGCAACGACAGTATTCCTCTCACTTGTAATTCTTTTTTCGTAGTTGACAATTGCCACATGTCCAAAATGGCCTAACTCCGTCGCCGAAATTTTCCCTGATGCACGCGGAATCACTTCATCTCGACTCATCGCATCGAAAGGGGTAATGCAAGTAATTCCTCCCATTGCATGAAATGTGCCCTTCCCATCCAGTGTGTTTACATTAAAGTCAGCGTTGTCGAAGACAAATTGCGAGAATGCACTTTGTAATATTTCGGGTTGCGGACGTTGAATACACGACGACTCAAAAAGCAGAACTTCTTTATATGGAGAACAAAATCCCAACGCTGCCATGACGTCAACAAGATGTCGCGAAGCGAATTTTCTGTACAGAAAAGCCCCGACTCCCAGTAGTAAAGGTGAGAGGAAAGAACGAGGTCTAACTGCACTAATAATTGTATGTGCAATACTAGTACATTTTGCGACCAACTTCTCTGGTGAACTTTTTTTCTTCTTCTGTATCACTTCACTCAAAAACAAACTTAGTGACTTCGGAACCGATGAATCAACATCTTTCATGAAATTGTCAGAAGCCGGATATGTGTCCATGTCATATCGGTTTGACCGAATGTCTTCCAAAACGATAGCAGCTGCTTCTTTAACAACTCGCAATCTTTCTTCTTCTCGGTTGATTTTTTTTTGGTCATACCAAGCTGACGATAGGATATTGTATCCCGTACCCTTCATACAAATGTATGCGTCATGGCCTCGAAGATCGAAAATACAAATATCGTCACCGTACTTCTTTTTCAAATGTGTCTTGATTGTACGAGGATCAAGTCGAGAATCCTCGTCCAATTGTTTTTCAAGCTCTGACAGTTTGAATTGGCATTCCTCATTTTCAGAAATGAAATCGTAGATTCTCTCCATCGCCTCTTCTATTCGATCGAGTGGTCGCCCTCTTTTTGTTCCAGTTATATTAAGAGGAGTTTTAAGGCACGACATACACAGATCGTGGTATCTCGCGTGGGCACCTTCAGTGTCGGGAACATTGCAAATGCGTTCACGTAATGCCAGTGAATTTGCGTCTTCTTGATTTTCTAGATACTTAGAAACGGTCTTTTGAATAACGGAAAAGTCTTTCACGTTGCGAATGCGTATTCGCAAGTGTGCAGGCTTTTTTCGATTCTGTGCTTCAAAATCAGCCGGTATCACTTCAGTACAGAGAAAGCATTTGTTCGCAAAATCGAATGTCAAAACCTGAAGTGGCTCCGTTGGTGAACGTAATGGCGAAGGCGTAAGCGGTAGCGTAGACGATTGCGACGGTGGTTCCGACGATGATGGGTCTGACAATCTTCTCCGAATGAACGCTGTTATTCTCCTCTCATCCGTATAATTCGTGTAACACAACTTGTGCACGCTTACACTTTTTAAATTCTTCAATAAAACTCCGTGTTCTTTTTGCTCTCTTTTTATGCTCGATTGTATCAATCTTTGCACACCTTTTTCTTTCACCACTTGTACGTCTTTATCACCTATAAATTTCTCACATATAAAGCACGTACTCATTTTAACGACGTTCTGACTTAAATTACTTACGTCCTGCAAAACAATACTTTCCGCGGAGACATCGAATTTACTTATACTTTTTGTTTGCATGCGAGAGTAACGTATTACCACTTACCGCTGATTTTCATGATCTTTTATTGCGCTATAACTCAGCAACTAATCATTTTGCAAGAAAAAGTTTTATACAAAATTTGTAGGAAATTTCATGCTCTCCAACTTTAATTCAAATATTTTTTTCGTATCTCCAAAAATTATTGAGTTACTTCACAAAAACAAAAAATTTGGTTTGTTTACTTAAATATATCGGAAAATATCAACAATAGGGGGAAAAGTTTGGTATAAAAAAGGTGGGAAATTTCGTTCTCTACAAAAATGATCTCTTCGGTTTTTAACGTAAAACTTACCGTTTCCGAGATATATGCAAAAAAACGTTTTCCAAGATGGCGGCTAACGCTCGCAGTTTCGGGCGACAGAAACTCGGTTTTATACTTGGAGGGCACCCTCTGACATAATCCAATCGAAAAATCACGTAGAAGGATTTTATGCAGAGCGGAAATCTAAAAATCTTGGACTACTTCGTCAATCCGTCGAAAAAGTCCCGGCGAGATTTTACCCTTTTCGCTCGCGCCCTTTCTCTTTTCGTTCTCCCGTTTTTTTCATCGTTTCATCGCATTTTTGGCTAATTTTTTGACTCCGAGCAAAATTGCCCCAGGTGCACGTAATCTTGCTTTAAAAAATGGTAAGAGTGAGCCCAAATTGGACCCGTTTCCTCAAATTTTACCAGGGACATGAACTTTTAAAATTTGGTTTAATTTATGACCCCACGTTGACGGAATCGGTTGAATAAAATGAGACTACCGTTCTAATGTCAAAAAACTTGCGTCGAGACCCGTGATCAACCGCTCAAAAAATCCTGTCTAGACAATTGGCCAATCCCTTAAAAAAGTGCCGGCAAGATTATTGCTTTATCCCTTAAAAACTCTCATTAAGATCCTTGGTCAACCCTTATAAAAAAAATCCCGTCAAAACTCTTCGTTAATCCCTCAAACAATCTCGATGGGACTCCGAGTTTATCTCTTAAAAAACGTTCGTTGAAACCGCCACTGGACAACCCCTTAAACAATCTCGTCCAGACTCACCGCCAATCCCTCCAAAAATTCTCTGCGAAAACGAAAAGAATGAGTCCAAGTTGGACCCTTTTCATTAAATTTTACGAAAGACATGAATTTTTCGAATTGGGGTCATTTATGACCCCACGTTACCGGAATAGGTTGAATCAAATAAGGCTACCGTTCCAAGGTAAAAAAACTTGCGTCGAGACCCCCGGCCAACCCCTCAAAAAATCCCGTCCAGACAATTGGCCAATCCTTTAAAAAAGTCCCGGCAAGATTATTGCTTCATCCCTTAAAAACTCTCATAAAGATCGTTGGTCAACCCTTTTTAAAAAATTCCGTCAAGACTCTTCGTTAATCCCTCGAAAAAATCTCTATGGGACTCTGAGTTTATCCCTTAAAAAAGATCCGTCGAGACCACTGGTCAACCCCTTAAAAAATCTCGGCCAGACTCTCCGTCAATCCTTCAAAAAAGTCCCGGCGAGATTTCTCCCTTCTGTCTCGCGCCCTTCGTTCTCCCGTTTTTTTAATCGTTTCATCGTATTTTTGACTGTATTTTCGACTCTGAGCAAAATTTCCGCAATCTCCCCTGATTCTGCATTAAAAAACGAAAAAAATGAGCCTAAGTTGGACCCTTTTTGTTGGATATTAGCAGAGATATCAATTTTTCAAAATTGTCAGAGGGAGAGAGACAGCGCTATAGGCGCGACGGCGGTAGAGGGAGAGAGAGGCCTGATATAGCCCGTCTCTGTCGCTCAATGGCGCGCGGAGAGTGGGGATACCGCGTTCAGCGGAGCGGGTGACGTCACGGGCCGAAAATGTCCACCAGGCTCGTAAGGACGTATGTCCAAGCGTCTGCGCGCGCAACTTACGCCCTTACGACTCTAAGAAATGGTGAGAAACAGAGTGCAGCTCAAATCGCGTGTCCAAAACCTTCAATATCAGATTTCTCTGGATTCGCTCAATGGATTTCCTTCAATCAAGAACCAATCGGAAGATAAAAAATCATAGAAAATTCGAGTCTAATATGAGATTTTTCCCTCAACCCGTTTTCCTGTAAAAACGATTCAAAGTTTCTGTGACGTCATAAAACGCCTATTTTACTGTATATAAGAGTACGGCCGGCTCGCGCGCTACGCTTTTCTTTCCTTGGGCTAAAAATCTTGGACTAGGAGGGTTCGGAAATCCGAGAGAAACATCGAAATGCTGAGTCCCGATCTCGAGCGTTATCTCCAAGAAAATCCTCTGACAGTTTTGTCTCTCGTTTATCTCGAGTATCGGCTCCGGAAACGCGAGGGTGAGTTTGAGCTGAAGGAAGTAAACATTTAAGAACGACATGGCCGCCGAGTCGATTCGCAAAAGTATGGAAAATTTTCTGTACTTGACGCGATCGCTCGACGCAGAAGCAGTGAAAACGAACGACGCGACGTGCCAAGATTGTTGAAATGGCATCACAGGAAGGAGCCAATGCCGAGTTTCACGAGCGATAATTTGATGAAAAAATACGGGCGAAAAGAGAAATTGACGTACATTTATTACTTGAAAGAATCGAGGCCGAGCATGGCCGCGTACGTGTTGCAAAAACGTCAAGAAAGTAAGCGGGACGGTTTGTCTTAAAAAATGAAGTATCGAGCAGCGTCGTACGCGCACGGTTTGGGTCTGGAGGACCCAGAGAACAAGGAAATGATGTGCAGTTGCGTAGTTTTCATCGAGATGCTCGAAGTGAGTTCCGAGTGTTTGAGACTCCACGCGACTGCGGCTGTGAGGAAAGGTTTGAGCCTCTCGATCGACGATTTGCTGCGCAGAGTCTCGCCGAACAATCCCAAGGACCTCGAGACGATTTTGAAATACTTGGAAAAGAGTTTTGAGACTTTTGTCACGGAAAAGACTTTCCAAGACCCCGAGAGCTTCGTCGAGGCGATGATTTCCTGGAATTTCATCGTCCGTTTCGCCAGAGCTCACAACGCTTCGCCACCTTGTTTTTTCCTCAAGTTTCTCGCCCGCAATAATCTCTGGTTCAAGTTTGTTCTCGTGTCGCACGTTTTTTCCTATTCCCTTGATCTTGCGCTCGAGAGTGCGCGGCATTTCGAGAGCCCGAGTGTGCGGCAACATCCCTTCTTGGCTTTGAGCAATTCTCACATTCTTACCGCTCGTTTCGTACAAAATAATCTGCCGAAAGTGAAATTGGACGATCTGGGAGATGCGAGACGATCGGTCGTCGAACATGAAAACTACTAGGACAACGAGCACGAAAACGATCTTTGGCTCATCGTTTTTAAATGCCATCAAAGCCAAGATCCCCCGGGAGCTTTATTGACTGCTTCGCAGACCGCAAAGTCTCCGGTTCTCACAGTTTTGGCTGCTTGTTACGAGCCCTCCTCGGCTTCCGCTTACCGTTACTCCTGGCTCGTCGTGTCCGTCGACAACGAACAATTGACTCGGGAATATTCTTCCTGCCTGGGAGATCAATTATGGCCGGCCCGAAAAGTCTCCCAGCTTTTCCGGAGCGTCCTGTCCCTCGAGTACGTCGCGACCCTCAGTCGAGCTTTCCACATTATCATGCCGGACAATCCGCTCTGCCAATTCTTCGACTTTATCGTCGAAATCCGTAAATTTGGGTCAATTCAAAAAAGCCAAAGATAAACTCCGAGATTTCGTCAACGTTTGCGCCAGCCTCAAAAGCAACAGGAGCACGATTGGGAAAACGTCGAGACTGATTATTTAAACAATTTCCACTGGATCGTCACCGTCGCCGTCGAATCCACCATGATCGTTCTTGGCAAATGTCTCCTCAGTTCTCACCTGCAAATCAAGTTTCTCGATATTCTCGTCAAAACTCGTTTCAACCAAAACCTTCACATCGAAACACCCGATTTTCAGACGCTCTTGCAAATCGTCACCATTTTAATGAACACCAAAACTAGCTTCGATTTTTCTTCCATTCGCCTTACCGACGAAGGCTCCAACGTCGACGCTGAAATCAAACGCTACGTCGACGAACTTGTCCAACTCGAGGATTTTTCCAGTGCTCTACAATTGTCCCAAGTCGCTGGATTCAACTGCTCGACAATTATTCACGCTCAGGTAAACTCAGCGACCAAAAAAACCTGTTGAAAGTTCCTCAAATTTCTCAAATCCTTTAAAATCAGTGCGAATAATTTAATGAAATCCAAACTATCGCATTTTTCGCTAATTTAATAATTCCCGCTTGAAATCATGCTATTTTGAGTTCGTGAAACAATTTTTTCCTTTTCTTTAGTCAAAAATTCAAATTTTTCATGATTTTTTGAAAAAAAAAAAAAAAAGTCATTTTTTCGGTTTTTTTTTTTTTTTTTTTTTTTCATTAAAAACACACACGATTCCAGTATCGAAGTGAATTCAAAAGGAGCAGAAACGAGGGAGGAAAGATGGAAGCTTCGTTTTGGAAACACTGCGCCGAGGACTTAAAAAAATATGGCGTAACGTTCACGACTGCTGCATTTTTTGTCGAACACGCTGAGAAAGTTTCCTCCTATAAAGAACGGTTCGTAACAAAAATCGCCAACCCGTACAAACTTGAGGACGAACAGAGATTTTTTCAGTGACTTATTTCTTATTAGGTACGAAATCCTGAAATTGGCGCTGGAGACTCTCGAGCCCATCGTGACGGACAAGCAAATACTGGACACGGTCGAAATGGCTATATGTGGAAATCGTGCATTCTCGCTGGCCCCGATTCCATTGAAATTGAGACTGAATCTAGCGTTTTCGAAAAACTAAAATCTGAGTTAGTCGCCGGAATTTCCGAGCTGCGAGTCAGCTGTTCGCTTAACGACTCCGCCGAGGAATCCGCCGTTGAATTGTTAATAAATCGTTTCGTAGCTGCGGGTCAGCTGGCCACTGCTCTTCGTATAAATACAATTTTTAATTATAAACATAAGGTAAGCAAATTCTTGCTGTCGAAAAACGTTGAGAACTTTAAATTTATACTGTTTTGGCTTTTCTGATGAAAAAATTGCATGTGAAAATTGAATTATTCGTTACAGGAGCTGCAAATCTTGATGCTGTGTCTGAGCCTCGCGGAAGGCGAAGTTTCGCCTTATCAATTGACATCTCAGCAACGAAGCTTAGTTTTGGATACCAGGAGGACAAAAATCCGGAAATATATCACGTTGCAAAATCGTGACTTTCAGAAAAGATCATCGGTCGTCTCCTCGTGTAAATATATAGAATTTTGCTGCTTCCGTCTTACGTTATTTATAGAATTTTCATTATTTTCTTCTCCATCCAATGAAATCTCGTCATCTTTATAACAAAAGAGAGTCTAAATTTTCATTTTTACACAATTTCAATTTCAAGTTGTTTAAGGAATTTTTCATAATTTTCTTGAAGGGCCTGTGAATGAGAATTTTAATTTTCATTCTTTCGCAATTTCAATGATTCTGCGTCGCATTATTTAATGAATTTTCATAATTTTATCATTCATGAGGGTGGCGAGCCAAAGAATTTGTAATTTTGTGGTCAAAATTTGACGGCGTGAGAGTGAGAGTCTAAATTTTCTTTCCTCCATCGAGAGACTGTTCAAAATAGTGGATTTTTCGAGCGGTACAATTGCAAAGAGAAGCCACGAGATTAAATTGTGTTCCGAGTAATTTCAGTGTCTGGATCATCGGGAATCACGACGGACCGAGCGGAGACATCGAATTTAATGATTCAACAGATTCAGTTGGAATCATTTTCGATGATCGACAAGCTCGTGAAGAGTCTTCAAAGCGGGTTCGCCATAAGGACGAGAATTTTGTTGTGCACGAAACTCGCAACGTATTTGCGGAGAAGTTATCAATCGTTATTGACTCTCGACGATCCCATGCAGTTGTTGTACGAGGTTGTCGGGAGCAACTGCGACCGGAAGCTGGAAATGGTTGGCAACATAATCGCTGCTTATCGGATGAAAAACGAAACAGTTGCGAAATTCCTTGTGGAGGAAATAGTGGCCAACACGCCGCGTCTCGTCGACGGTATTTTTGCAAACGATTTCCATTTCTTGGCAAAAATTCTTTCGCGCTGAGACTAATTGTCGAGAAATTTCATCAGAAAGCCTCGAAGATTCTTTGGTCATGTGGGGAAATCGATTGGGCGGCAGCATTCAAGCGATAATCGACCTCTGCAACGATCCTTCTCTCCTCGGATGGGAATCATTGAAGACGGCCAATCTGAGCTTGGGAAATTCTCATGGTGAACGACGAAACGGTTGAATAAAATTTATTGCACAATTACCTATATACTTCGTCATTGACATTTCAACGCGTTTTTCAAAGAAAATGCAGTTTTTCATTGTCAGCGACGATTTTTCAGTCTTAAAAGCAAAAATTATAATTTCGACTCTGTATTCTTTTTAGTTCTGACTCTGAAAGTCGCAGTTAAACTTCTCATTCGTGCCCACGACTGCTTCACCGCATCCTGCAGCATGGAGGGCATTGAAGAAAGGCTCAGTATCTCGCGTACACTTTGCAGCAACGAAAACACTGGAGTCTCTTGGTGATTGGCCTAAAATTTCATTCTTCTTCATAAAAATGATTTTTTCGAGACGATTTTATTTTTTCTTCGTTTTTTACGAATAATTTGATGGAAATTTCTGCAGGTACGACTGGTAACGGGTCTCGGGCGGTTCACCGAGAGATGAATTTATGTCTTCCAGATAGTCAATCAAAACGATCAGTTTGAGTTTTTGTTGGGCAAAGGATTGGACAAGGTGAGACAAAATGTGAGAAAAGTGAAATGAGGAAGAAAAATGAAGTTTGAAATTCCTTTCAGATGTCGGGCCTGAAGACAGCGTTATTGGAATTCTGCAAGCGTCAGTGTCCAGGCGATAAAGAATTATTCACTTTGATGGCGTTGCATTTTTTGCTGTACAAGGAAATCGCGTTCAAGTGGGAAAGCGAAGCGAAGGAAATCATAAACGAAGTGGTTGCCGAGGCGCGAAAAACTCAGGCAAAAAGTTCGTCCGGCCAGCAAACTTTGTTGAAATTTTCGAGAAATGAAAATGTTGAAAAAAAGTCGCAAGTTGTTGTCGAAAATTTCACACACGCCACCGAGTATTATCTTCAGGTAAGATTCCGAAATAAAAACTCCACGAAAATGCAGCTTTTTTGCGCTTTTCTCTAGTTTGATGCGTTTTATTTTTGCCCCAGGACAATAAATTGAATCTGGCCAGTCGTTGCTCGCAACAGGCACAACTCGCAGCTCTACAAATATCTCTGCTCGTCGGCGCAGCTCAATATCACCAAGTTCCTTGCCGCCTCTTCAATCTCGGTCCCGACGAACTCAACAAAGCCATGTGCCAAGATTTGACCCTCCCGCAATCTCTAATCCTCGTCCAGGCTTACAATCACCACGGCGATTGGTCGATCGCGATTTACAATTACGTCGTAATCAACGGAGAAATTCGATACCTCAAAGAATTCCTCGCCTGCAATCTCCTCTCGTCCGCCATCGTCCACGACTGCGTTTGCAGGTAAAAAAAAAAAAAAAAAAAAAAAACGAATTTCTATAAAAAATAACTCTCGGAATTCTCATTTCCTTTCACCCCGCGAACAGGTATCGATCGGAACGAACAATAACCAAACAAATGACGGAAAACATGCAGCTGCTCGTTTCCGAGTTGAAGGATGTCGAGTGTAAATACGTGTTGGCGAGTCAGTTGGGATTTAAGAAAACAATCGAAGATTTATTGGCGAATGCGTGGACGGGTTCTTATCTGAAGGACACCGTTTGGAAACAAGGCTCTAGTCACTATTTTTCTCGATTTTTCATTCGTACGTTCCTCTTTGCACATTTTATAATTCTATGTATAAACGAATATATTTTTTCAACGGGTTTCAATCGAACGATTCGTTGTATTAACGAAAAGAATTTATTGATATCCTCAAATTTGACAATAAATCGTTGTTTATATTTCCAAAAAACCTGGTAAATATTGGGTATTAAAAATCTTTGAGTTTTGTCATATATTTTTACAATGTGGTCGATATTTCAGTTCGTGTCATCCAAATTCAACATTAGAAACGATGTTGAAGTTTGCATCGTCGAAATGCAACAAAAACTGATTATTTTTCAAAGCCGAACGAAAATTTTCGTCCAGTATTTTTCAAAAACAGTGGAACGGCCTTTTTTACCATTCGAAAACCGAATTTCCTTTTAAAAAATTCAAAAAAGTGCATTCATTATCGAAATAATGAATGAGAAATATATTTTTCGTTGTATTTCAACGACGCGAACTGCATTTTCCTTCAATCCCAAGTAGCGAAATTGATTCTTGGCGTTACGATCTCGAAAAATAGTATTTAATAGCGACGAATATACAGAAAATCGTAAAAATCAAAAGACCCCAAGGCGATGATAAAAGTTTCTACGAAAAAGTAAGCTCAACCTTGCGTGAAATTCGATCCTTTTGGTAATTCAACAAAATTTTATACAATCCCGAGCTAGAGACAAGAATAAATAAATAGATCTTAACCTTCCATTTTTACAACGCTCCGCAGCGAGGCTCTGAGTTAGTATCGATATTTATACAGACGTTCGCACTATCACAGAGTTTTGAGCCGTGTACATGCCGATGATTTGATAAAATCTTATAAAACATAATGGAATCGAGTTCAATCGAAAAGCACGATCGAAGCGACAAAGTGCAAAGTTCTTCGCGACGATTTATCGGGTAGAAGAGAATATAATAATGGAGAGACAAAGGCACGTGCAGTTGAAGCGTCGCGACGAATACCTGAGAGTCAAGGCTCCGCAAATGACATGATTTTTTATGTATGGCGTCCCGGGCCATACGGGGTTTTTTCGTCCTGCCCCTTGTATCTCACGTATTTGAAGATAAAAAAAATCGGCAGAAATTCTGAAATATTCTTCATCGACTCTAAAATGAGGTTTCATAATGAAACGTTTTGGAAAAGACAATTTTGGAAAAAGACTCGGACGATCCGCGGAGACTTAATTCACGGTCGACGTTAGTTTGAAGCAAAAAAAACTGGAAAAACTTTTGTTTCATCGCTTCAAATAGACACTAGGAACGTAACCGGAGTTTCAATCATGATCCTCCATCAGCCACCACGCGTCGTTTCCGCTCTCGTCGTGTTTTCTTATGAGTTTTAGTCTTTGGCCAGCAGTCATGCCGAGAGTGCCCGGTTTATCGGGTAGGAAATCCCACGCGGCGTGAAAAAACTGAAATTATTATTGGAAAAAAAGTTTAAAAACGTTTCAATCAAGTTTGAAGTGAAAGGAGGCAAAAAAAATGGACAAACCTGAGGTTTTACGTTTTCGTAACGCTGAGGCATTGTGGAAAGGTCGAAATTCGAACTGGCAACGCTTTCGGCACTCCCGGAGCTGACGTTGTCGTACCAGTTGGTTCGAGAGTCAAGGCTGGCGCTACGAGGCACCATTTTTTTTGGTGAATCGAACGACATGAGATCGGAAAGGCTGTCGACAACGTCGATGCTCGATCGACTTGATTCCTGCGTAGGAGATTGTCGTTTCAAGCCGCGGGCTGGCACGAAGCCCTGAATCGATCCATTGTCGACGAACCATCGATTCAAATCGCCTCCTGGAACTTGTTTTTTTTTTATCACTGCGACGAGAGTGCCCGGATTCGCGCTGAGATCTAACGACGAGGTGCTCGCTATATTTTCCTTCGTCACGTATAAACTCTCAGGCGGATATCTACTCCTCAAGGTCACTCGTTGTTTCTCGTCCTGAGGACAATATTCAACTCGCGATTCCACAGGCTCCGGATTCCCTTCCGCAAACGAATTTCGCTGTATTTGGTTCCAGACTAAATTGTGGTTCACCAAAAACGACTCGTGTATGTTCTGTGGCGAGACTCCAGTCGCGGACTGCAATGAAAAAATTCCAATTCAGTATTTGACGAATTTTTTTCTAAAAAAGATAATAATTTTTTTTTCACTAAGAAAAATTGGAAAAAAACTTGGAGCCGTTTTTTCGATGTATTTAGTATTAATTTTTCTTATTTTTTATTTAAATTAATTTAAATTGATTTTTAATTAATTAAAATTAATTAAGATTGTTTAAAAAAAAATTAAAATTATTAAAAAAAAAAAAATTAAAATTAATTAAAATAAAGAATATAAATATTATTAATAAATTATTATTAAATAATTAATTAATTAATTAATTTTAATTAATTTAGTATTAGTATTAGTATTCAGCGTATTTAGTAAGAAAAAAAAAACGGTGATTGCGTTTCGAATTCGTCGTACAAGGAGGAAAATCTCTTACGGCCGAAAGCGACATGTATTGGATGGTAATTCTGCCGCTAAGTGGTTGTCGCGCATTCGCGAAAGCTCCGATGCAGTTGGTGAGGATCGAAGTAGCAGCGTCGATGAGAACAGGCAATTCTTCCAGCAGTTGTTGATTCAGAGCCTCGAAATTTGTTTTGGCAGAGTTTAATTCGTCCTGGGCCTTGAACAAGAAATTGGTGCATAAAAAAACACGAAATAACAATGGTTTTTGATGATAAGTAATGACACTGAAGTTTGCATCGTTGGAAAACAACGAAAATAGTATTTTACGCAACAAGTGCGGAAAGCGACGAATTACATCGCGCGTGAAGTTGCCGCATGAGCCGAAGGCTTATGATACATATTCGCACGAGTACGAGTGTGAATTGCGGCACGAGCCGAAGGCGAGTGCCGTAATACACTCGTACGAGTGCGAATATGTATCATAAGTCGAGGCGAATGCGGCAAACGCGCGATGTACTTCGTTGTTTTTCGCACATGTTGCGTACAATATTTTTTGTGATACTTGCCTCGAAAGTTCGATTTGAGGATCAAAAAACATCGACTGACATCTGACAGTTAAGCTATCTGACATATGAATGTCCGCACTAGTGCGGTAAAGTCTTCTCACCGTGCGGTAAAGTCCACATTACCGCACTAGTGCGGTAAAGTCTTCTCACCGTGCGGTAAAGTCCACATTACCGCACTAGTGCGGTAAAGTAAGACAAAAGAGCAAGCGTTGAGAAATAGGCTACTTTCGCCACGGAAAACGCCAACCGAAAATCGCACTTTCGAGGCAAGTATCACAAAAATATATTTTTTATTCGTTATTTTGACAATGAATGCACTTTTTCCATTATTTTTCTTAGAAAATTCGGTTTTCGACGATTTTTGACGAATACCGAATGAAAAATAATGTTTCGTTGCATTTTAACGATGCGAACTTGAACTCCGTTAATAAGCAACGGAAAAAAATAATTTACAATTTTAGATTCCTTGTTTTTGTCGCTCCGAGATATGGCGTTGTGGTAATCCAAAAGTAATGAGAGATTCGATGGGTGTGTTGACTCGGCGTTCGAAGCGAGTTTTCAAATTTTCAATGTAATTTGAGCGTATAGCTGCGCGAGTTTCTCCATATTGATCAATTTGAGGGTCCGGTGTTCCGGAGTAATATTGGCTCAACAAATTGGCAAGAATTTCGCCGCACATGGCCTCGTCGTCGAGAAACTTGATGCACTGTTCGACGTCTCTCGACAATTGCCACGTCGATTTCTCCAGCATTTTAAATTGTCTTTCGAGCTCCTCGAACTCTCGATCCGCCGAGAGATTCGTCAGACCCAAACTTGCCGATAACTTTGCGCTCAATCTACTCGATTTTTTTGCTACCGAATGCATCGTTAGTTTCGACATTTTTCTCATCAACGTATTGTCCTCGTCCAGGTATTTCGACACTAGATCCTTTCGGCGCTTGTACTCATTTATGTGCGAAGCCACTTGAGTCATCGCTTTCCAAGCCTCCTCTATTCCTTTCCTATCCGGATGTTCCTCCTCCGTACACTGTCAAAACAATTATTCGCCCCTTAAGCTGTGTTTCACTCTTTTAATTAAATTAAAATTAAAATCAAGATGAAAAATACGCCCAATTCGTGTTTAAATTAAAATGGAATAAAATTTCAATATAAAAAAAGAAATTGCGATCGTAAATGAACTCATTTTCGACTTAAAATGAAAAATCACTCTTTGAATCAAATTAAAATTAAAATCAAGATAAAAAATACACCCAGTTCGTGTTTAAATTAAAACGAAATAAAATTTCAATATAAAAAAAGAAATTGAGATCGAAATTGAACTCATTTTCAAATTTAAATGAAAAATCAAAATAAAATAATAAAAAAAACATGGCCGGCAAAAGCGGGACGAAGAAGGAGGAGAAAAGATCGGATGAGCGTCAAGGAACGGAAGAGAAGGGGGACAAAGAAGAAGAGAGTAGACGAGCAGCGGCGGACACAGTGGAAAAAGGGAAGAATGGTGAAGATGAGGAAGAAAAAAAGGGACCAACCCTCGGCCGGGGGCCGAGGAGCCGCTGAACGGCTCCTCGCCGTTGGGAGTGCTAACGGACAAAGTTGTTCGATATGGAATGATAGTTCGTGATGCATCGTGACCGATAAATGTACAGAGTGTGAACTTAAATTCTATGATTAATTGAAGAGCAATTAAACTAGAAGATTACATTGATGTGTATCGTTAAGATAAATTGATTAAAATAATGAATATGGAAAAGATTGTGAATTGAATGACGTGAATTCATTCTGAATGAGAGGATAATGTTACTGCGAGATTCGAGGAATTGTTTTTTAAACATTGGCGGGTAGCACGCAAATAGATGTCGTATTTCTCTTGTAAGAGCCTTGTGCTGTTTCGATGGTGACGACTCTGACCACGCCATCGCCGCCCGGATGTAATTCGACCACTCGCCCCAGTTGCCATTGCATACACGGTCGATTTTTGTCGATCAGTAAGACCACGGCATCTTGCTTGATGTTTTCGCCAGGATTTATCCATTTTTGTCGTTTTTGCAACTCGCTCAGATATTCGAGTTGCCATCTACGCCAGAATTCTTGACGCATCTTGGTTATTAATTGCCAGGAGGACAATCGGTTGTCTGGAACATGAGAAAAATCATTTTCCGGCAGCATAGTGAGAGGTCTACCGATTAAAAAGTGAGCAGGTGTTAGCGCGATCGGATCATTTGGATCCGTAGAAATCGGACACAAGGGACGAGAATTCAAAATAGCTTCGATCTCTATTGCCAAAGTGCTCAGTTCCTCGTATGTGAATAAAAGATCGCGCATAACGCGTTTGAGATGATGCTTGCATGACTTTACGGCAGCCTCCCATAGGCCTCCGAAGTGAGGCGAGAGGGGGGGATTAAAATGCCAATCGATTTTTTTACTTGACGTGAATTCGTAAAGTTTCGATCGAAATTCCTCGGATTCTCTCAATGCGTAAAATTCGCGAAGCTGACTGTTTGCTCCTACGAAATTTGTTCCGTTATCAGAATAAATATGGCCCGGAATGCCCCGACGACTGACGAATCGTCGCAGAGTTGCTATAAATGCGTCTGCCGATAGATCGCTTACGATCTCTATGTGCATCGCCTTAGTTGACATGCAGATAAACACGCAACCGTAAACCTTGATGCTACCGCGATTTCGATGTTTTTTCTCTTTAACGAGCATCGGACCGAAATAATCGACACCTGTGTGATAAAAGGCAGGTGCGTTATCGACTCTCGATTTAGGCAAGTCAGCCATTTGATATGCGACTGGTACAGGGCGAAACCGTATACACCTTACGCAGCGCCGGACGATTTTTCGAACTTGATTTCTGCCGTCGAGAATCCAAAATCGTTGCCGGATGTTGTATAAAGTCGATTGAATACCGGTGTGATAAAACTTTTCATGCGTGTGTCGTATCAAAAGATCCGTTACGTAATGCCGAGAAGGAAGAAGAATTGGATTTTTCTGATCCGATTGAACATCGGCGCGATTTATTCGACCTCCGACGCGGAGTAAACCGTACTCGTCAATTAATGGATTCAAGGATCCGAGCTTCGCGCATTTTACTCTTCCGTTGGTAGAGAGCTGATCAATTTCCCTTTGAAAACACGATTGTTGTATCAAGCGAATAACGCGTCTTTCGGCTTCGTCTATTTCGCGTACCGTTAGATTGCCTTTGTTTTCGTTCACGCGCAAAAAACGTAAACAATATGCGATGACGCGAATTAGCCTCGTATACGACGAGAATTTCTCGAAGATTTCGTGAAACTCGATTTGCGTAACCATGCGAAATAATCGTTTGACTCCGGGTAACTCGTCCGGGAGCGTCGCGACAGATTGAGGCCACGTGGATTCGGGATCGGATAGCCACGAAGGTCCTCGGAACCATGAGTCGTTGTTCAAAAATTCCTGAGGCAGTTGCCCTCTCGATAACGCGTCCGCCACGTTTTGATCGGTTCGAATGTGCCGCCATTCCGCGTTTTTGCTAATTTCTTGTATCTCCGCAACGCGATTCGCTTCGAAGACCTTTAGCACGCTGGGATGTTTTTTCAACCATTGGAGAACTATTGTTGAGTCGGACCAAAAAATAGTTTTCGAGACGCGAAAAGTTAATGTTTCGTGAACTTCGTGATATAGACGCGCAAGTGTCAACGCACCGCAGAGCTCGAGGCGCGGAATTGTTTGTTCTTTCAGTGGAGAGACGCGGCCCTTTGAGCAAAATAATCGGACGCGAATTTCGCCTTCGATATTGCAAGAACGTACGTACAAACACGCTCCGTAACCCGACTTACTCGCGTCGCAAAAACCGTGTATTTGAATGTCGACGGCATCGCTCATCGAGACGTGTCGCTCGATCTTTAAATTGTCGATTAAGGTGGGAGTCGCGTAGAATCGCTTTGAGACAGATTTTTTTTAAATTTTAGGTATGTTTGCATTGAATTGATACCAGACTATGTGCAAAATTTGAGGAAGCTTGACCATCCAGAAGTCAAGATATTAATTTTTTTAAATCGACGCTTATACACACGTTCTTATGGCTGAAAATTTTATCAAGCTCTGAACAAAAAAACGACGAGACAGATTTCGATTTAAAAAAAACAGATAATTAAAAAAATGTTACTCTTCATTTCTATTAAAAAAAAAATCCGTTTTACCATCCCGTTCCGAAGATATTCGCATGAAAAGTGTTGCATTTCTCGTAAAATCAAAGATCTTGTGGAGGGGGGAGTGACGATCGTGCAACACCGGACCGCTCGACAAGTGGCGGGAGTTTGAATTCACGAATCTCAGAAAAAAACTCCAAAATTATTTATTTCAATAAACTCTTAATACAATTTGGCCATAAACTATATATTATTATCAAAATACTTAAAACGACTTAAATATTTCGAATAATAAACTCTGAAAATAACGATTAAAATATCGAAGGAGGTTATTTGGCTACAAATTTTGGCTTCAATTACGAACTTTTTTCAAAAAAGGTCGTCAGGTTTTTTAATATTTTTTTGTTTTTCGTGACTTTCGCTGAAAGAAGGAGCAATAACCCTTCGGTTCCATTTTCTTTGCGAATCTCCTTCAAGTTTTCGAAAGTGATTCCGGCATCCGCAATTTTTTTAATCATTCCAGCTGATATCACTTCTTTCAACGGTTGCAAAGATTTTGCAATATTTGTTGAAACTTTCGATCGGTTGAATTGCTCACATTTTTCCATGAAAGATTTGCCGTTCTGAAATAAAAATTCTCTAGAGATGCAGCTTGATACAATTTTCTTTAAAACTTGTACATCAAACAATGCATCGTGGAAATTTTCTTCCGCGCTTATATTGATCAGATCTTTGGCTAATCTTTCGAGTTTGAACATCCCGGGTCCTTTTCGCGTCGGGTGCAATTTTTTGAGGATCACATATGTATCCGAGAAGCCAACAATCCTTGTTTAGAATTCTTTTGTCATTCCATATTTTTGTGTGGCCAAAAGCAAATGCGAGCAATCAAAATTCGCATTGTGGGCAACGAGCAGGCATGGCTGACCTAACGATCTTAAAAATTCTAAAAATGCGAGCAAGGCATCGTGCAATCGAATTGAGTCGATTTTCTCATCTTTACGGTACAGCTCTCCGCCGACATTTTTGAATCCGGTAACTTTTTGAGCTGCAGCGTGGACTGTTTGTGTCGGAGTGACATACACACAAAAAGAATTTTCTTCGCATACCGCTGCGATTTGTAGTATTTCCGCTGAATATCCAAACCCAGAGGTTTCTAAATCAAAAACCACCACGTTTGTGGTCTCATCTTCCTGCAGATTTGGTATTTCGTTTGAATTGAAGTCGATCTCAAAGCCACAATTGGGTCGGTATTGAACACCTTCTGATCGTTCCAGATTTTTTCTCAGCGCTTCTCTTCGTTGTTTTAAAATGTTTCGACGCAATTTCGCGCAACGTTGCTTTGATTTAACTGACTTTGCCAATTTCAATTTGTCCCTTTTTGCTGCATACGTCGCATTATGTTTTCCGGGAGAAACATTTAATATGTTCTCAACATTTGTCACATGTCCGTCGCCGTCATTTTTATTACATACTGCACTGGCCATACGAGCATCAGCTGATGCAGACAAGGAATAGCACTTTTTTTTATCGCATTTATGAGCCATTATGCTGCTGAGAGATTCGTTTGCTTGGCTCGATGCAGCTACAGACAACTTTGACGAATTTGCTGCATATTTTGAAAAAATTTCGAGCAATTTCGAATACAATCCCTCATTTGTCAGCTTTATTTTATGCGTGTCGTTGTGGCACCAGTCTCCACAATGTTCATGTCTCCCGAAGACATGGCCGGGGATACTGCGTATGGCCGCTGCTAACGCTGACTCGTTGCCTTTATTTTGTGCAATAGCAAAATTGAAACATTTTTTTATATGAGGAATTGTATCTTTCTTACTCATCTCAGAGAACAGCGGCTTGATTTTGTACAAATCGTTGACGAAATTTTTCGAAAGATGATTTTTGTCAGCTAATTTATAGATAACTTGCGGGTTTTCTTTACGAACTGCTGCCATCATAGAGCTATCCTCGTCGCCTATTACAACACGAACTTTGACGCCTGCTGCTTCGAGAATAGAGCTGTTGTTTATCAATTGAGCCCCAACAGAAGCTTCCATGGCCTTGGCGCTACCTTGGAAATTTTTCCGACAATCGTGATCACTTTCCAAATGACCCAGATCACACTTCTTGCATTTCCGGTTTCTTGTGGCATAGTCCACAACCTTGCCACTAAGCATTCCTATTATGGCTCCGTAGCCATTCAGGCTGTCGTAGCTTCGACCGTTCCCTCTCTTACTCCACCCCATGTCGTAGGAAACGACAATATTAACAATTTCGCCTAAGGCCTCGTCGAAAATTGTCGAATTGTTATTTTTCGGGGACATCGCGGATTTAGCGGTCTCGTACTGGGGGTAGATATCAGCAACAACATTGGGAGGCCTATAAAAAAATAAAAGGACAAAAAAGGGATTTGGGTAAGTAAAAATATTCAACAAATATTAAGAATCCATTTCTTTTTCAATTAATTTATTTGTGTTGTCATCCTTTGAATATTCCAAAATATATATTTATAAACTCATCATTCATATAAATTAATAATATAAAAATTAAAAATAAATTGTTCAATGCGAGATGATAAAATTAAATTCCATTACATCTATATATTATTTGTAAATAAAATCAATTGTAAAAATAATTACTTGTAAATAGCATTATTTGTAAATAAAATCAATTTTAAGAATAATTACTTGTAAATAGCATTATTTGTAAAAAAAATCAATTGTAAAAATAATTATTTGTAAATAGCATTATTTGTAAATAAGATCAATTGTAAAAATAATTATTTGTAAATAGAATTATTTATGTAAATACAACAGCAATATATCTAAACACTAAGAGAAAACCATCACTCGCAGAACTCACAACTCGCTACACAGCGATTCAATATTTTTTAACACCAACTGTCGCTCTTCTTCTGCGGCTCGCTCGCAACTCTCTTTCGCTGCTCTCTCGATAGCTGGACCAACTTCTTGCTCATACCGTCTGAATAAATCTTTAGAGATTACAGGTATGTTGAGACACGCCAAGACTTTGTTGAGCGTGTCGCACCCAATTCCAGCGTGTATGGTTCCTGTTGAATAAAATGTTGACGTTATTTTTCCATCGGCATTGTCAGAAATCGATAACATCAAAAATAATATTTGGTAATAAAACGCACAAACTTACCAAATACAGCCTTAGTATTGACGTCAGAGTGAAGTTGCCCATTTTCTTCATGAATTCTATGAGTTTTTCCTGTTGATACCGCTGTCATCGTTGAACATGCTAGGCAACGCACAGTCAGTACCGATCGCAGACCCATTCTTTTTTCACTGATAATGTTCTCGAGTGAAAGGACTTGAGAACATTGGCAGCATTTTAAGTTTTTCGCCAGTTCATCCAATTCTATGATGCGTCTGCCCGATGAGGTTATGTTCGTCGTCGATTCGGAGGTTATGGCATCACTCGCGTCATTTGCACTCGGTTTTTTTTCATTTCGCATTTTCCGAAATTTGAGTTGTTTGTTGAGCACTTTTTTTTAAATAAATTTCCCATTCAACCGCAGTCTTTCTTCCATCTCGGCTTTCAAATAAACAAACAAAAATTTTGACACACTTTTAGCAGAACTACACGTACACCACAATACAACGAACGAAGTCGCGAGCGAATGAAGGGGAACTGCAGCGTTGCCACATTTTTGCTGGGCTAGTATACTTGTGCTAGTACCTATAGGAACATCGATTGCCACGCACACTAATGTCCGAGCTGCCTGTACAAGTCCAAAAGTTTTATCGCGTGTTCTGCGATTCGCCGTGGTCTTACTCACGGCAATGAGACAGAAACTTTTGAACTCCATTCTCGAACGACTCCTACCTTAAAGCGAGTTGTTCTGCAAATGATTGCCACGTAGAATACAGGGCAGTTGGTACAGATTCGTCCCACGTGGTTTTGGCTTTCCAGCATTTTTGCATAATTATCTTCGATACGAGAATAACCGGACCGAGTAAACCGAGGGGATCAAAAAAAAGCGATAATATATATCGCTTCGTAACCTTGTCGGAAGGCTGAATATGTTTGACCGTGTACAACAATTCGTCTCGTCGTGCGTTCCACGAAATGCCTAATGTCTTATGGATTGGATTTTCGTCCGTGAGGAACTCGACGTTCGCGGTTTTGTCGACTAAATTGTTTAATGCTCGCGGATGATTCGTCGCCCATTGACGTATGTCGAACCCGCCGCGTTTCAAGATTTCAATCACTTCGTCTCGTATTTGTATGAGTTTCTCGAAAGTCTCTGCTCCCGAGAGCAAATCGTCGACGTATAAATCGCGTCGCAGCGCTTCCGCCCCGACGGGAAACTCCGCGCTTTCGTCGCTCGCGAGTCTCTGTACCGTTCGTATAGCGAGAAATGGTGCCGACGATACGCCGAAAGTTATCGTGTTTAATTCGAACACCCGTGTTTTGTTGTCCTGTATCCAGAACACTCTTTGATAACGACGGTCGTCGGCATGAATCCAAACTTGGCGGTACATTTTTGCTATGTCCGCGGTGATCACGTATTTGTAGCAACGGAATCGCAAGAGATGTTCGAATAATTTGAGTTGTATGGTCGGGCCTACCATTAGAGTTTCGTTCAACGATATTCCCTTGCTTGTCTTTGCCGACGCGTCAAAAACTACTCGCACCTTGGTCGTTGTGCTTGTCGATTTTACAACCGCGTGATGCGGCAGATAATATCCGGGTCGCGTTTCGTCGGTAACCGGTGACATATGACCTAATTCGATATATTCGTTCATAACCCGAAAATATTCTTGTTTGAGAGTCGGTTCCGCGTTCAGCCTTTTCTGAAGCGACGCGAATCGTCGCAAGGCCATCGATCGTGAGTCGCCGAGATCTCGTTCGGCACTGCGGAACGGTAGACGAACGGTGTACCGTCCCGACGCTTCGCGAGTCGTGTTTTGATTAAAATGTGTTTCGCAATCCGTGTTTTCCGATAACTTAATTTGACTCGCGTTCGCGTCTGCTAGCAACCAAAATTTTTCGATTTGCTCCTTCAACTCGGTTAGTTGACAGGAAGCCCGATTCGTGAGTTTATCGTTTTTTCTTCCACCGGCAATAGCCCAACCGAGCTGCGTCTTTTGTAGGAAAAGATCGCAGCCGTCGCGAGACAGATCGCATTGTCCGATCGACAACAACGACAACGTGACTCCTGATCCTAAAAGGATGTCTATTTTTTGCGGCAAATGAAATTGCGGATCGGCTAATTTTATGTTTTTAGGAATATCGATCAATTCGCGAGGGAATATCTCATTCGGTATGCGATCGGCAATTTTCGGAATAATTAAAAACGACAAAGTTTTGTTGAAGTCGCCGTGGATCGAGTAAAACGTACACTCGACCATTCCATTGGAAATCGTATTCGTATTGTCGATCATTCCGACGGTAAGCGAGCATGCACGCGTCGGTAACTTTAATTGTTTGACGAGATCTTCCGTAATAAAATGTGCGGTCGCGCACGTGTCTAACAACGCGCGACATTTTTTGAATTGACCGCTTGAATCTTTTACGCGTATCTGAGCGCTGAGCATTAATTGTGATCGTGTTACGTCCCAAGTGGGAGAATTTAGTTTGGAATGCGCAGTCGTCGATTTTGAGCGCGATGCTTGATTTGAAAGCTATCGCCAGTGAGTCCTTTTTGACTTCTACGCTATTCCCAGACACAAATTACTAACATTTGGGTTTTAGAGATTTATGCGATGGTTTATTTTGATGATACTCTTACCCAGAGTGAAGTTTGAACACTCGAATAAATTTTGATAAACTCGCGTTCACTAATAATTGTTTGTTTATTTACACTCTTAAGTACACTTTTGAATATTACAATTATTCAATTATTCTAAATTATTCAGTTGATTATTCGTTTAATGTTCGATTCACTGATTTCGATCGGAGTTAGAGATTTAGGATTATTTGTCAGAGTTTGACGATCGGATCTCAGTTTTAATGTTTGAATTTATAGTTAAGTTCTTTTAAGTTTTAAGATTGAGAGACTCTTGCCCAGAAGGGAAGATGACCTCTTGGTTTCGATGTTAGTTTCTAACTGAGGATTTTACGAGAGCATTTTCAATGCTGGAGTAAATTTGTTGTAAGGGAGAAAAAGTGGTGGAAAATGCTCAACGTTGCTTTTTCTAATTGGTTAAAAGAATACGATAAGGAATTCCGATTTTTGGTTGGAAGTTGAAATGTAGGGGAGTTTTCTGTAAGGTTGTGATTGGAGAATGTGATCTCGTTTTCTTAGAAAAGGAGGCTGTTCGCATTTATGCATTAGGTCTGATTTTGTGTTATGGGAAATGTCAATCATTTTCCGAGTTCTCGGGATTTTAATATGTTATCTTGCAGCTGTGTTTAGGGCTAAGGAGTTTGTGTTTCCTCGAGAATATTTTCCCAGGATTCGAATGTTTATTAATATGCTATCTTGCAGCTGCGTTTGGAGTTCGTGACTGAGATAAAGAGTTCTGTATTTCTTCGAGAGCATTTCGAGGGTTTTGTGGAAAACGGACCATGGGAAAATTGGTTATCTTAGTCTTGCGTTTCGGATTGAGCGCTGTCCAAGGGACACGTGGTCTCTTGTATATTATTACGTATTACGAGTAGAAGAATATAAGGGATGTGTTTACGCAACTGTTCGAGGGCTTATATACGAATGCTGACGAGTATGTGTTATTACAAAAGATGCACATACTCGTTTGTAAAAATTATTATTAGAATGATTAAATTATCGACAAAAGATGACGTTTGCGAATTTGCCTGCTGATGGTAAGCTATTTGTGATGAAAAAGAGAGAGAGATAATAGAAAAAAATTATGGGGTGCTGGCAAGAATGCCAGGACGTAACAATCGCAATACTTGCGACGCAAAGCTGTGTGCCAGCGCATTTAAATGTGTAGAGTTTACCTTTGAATTTGCGTCGTTCGAGCTACCCTGTGCGGTTGCGTCCTGAGTCGCGCGGGCAGTAGAAGGGTCTCTGTGTAGAAGCGTGTGGTGGAATCGCGGGCATTTCTTGCAATGCGACCATTTACAAGCACCGCTGTGCGAACCCAAACAGTTTTTGCACAATTTTGATTTTAACACAATGTCCCATCGTTGCTGGACGTTCATATTCCGTAGCTCGCGACAATAGTACGCGGGGTGTTTTTCTTTTTTGCAAATGACACAATTAGAGGACGTACCGGTCATTAGCGCGCGTGCACCGTTTTCCCCCCTACGCGTCTTTGCACCACCGTGTTCCTTGCCGGAGAACGATCGTTTTTTATTGTTCTCTTGTTTAGAGCGCGACGGATCTTGTTCGATCGTGAAAAGTCGAAACGCGGTTTCCGAAACGAATTTATAAATTTCGTCGAGCGTTGGCGAACCGTCTAAGTTGAGAGTTTCCTCCCATTTAGCCCGAATGTTGTGAGGTAACGCGCGTTCGATTATCCGTACCAATAAATGTTCGTCCGGCTTTACGTTCATCGACGCGAGCATATTTATGTGCTGACGCATGTCGTCGACGAGTCTCGTCAACCCTTTATGAGTCGCCTTCGTTTGAACCGGCAACTCGAGAATCGCGTCGAGATGTTTCACGACTAAAATGCGGATTTTATCGTACGAGTCTAAAAGCAATTTCCAAGCGGTTTCGTAATTTTCTTCACTGACGTTATAAATCAAGATTTTATTCAGCGCGTCCCCTTCGAGGCAATTTTTCAAATAAAGGAATTTTTGCACGTTTGTGATGTCTACGCGCGAATCAATCATCGTGACGAAAGTATTTTTGAACGACAACCATTTTTCGATGTCGCCGTCAAATTTGGGGAGATCCGCGACCGGTAATTTTAGACGACGTATGCCATCGATCGGAATCGATGTCACGTTTAAGCCGCCGACGGGCACTGGCGCTATTGGTGCGACGATCGCTTCGATTTTCGTCACGAGCGCGTAAAAGCGATTTTGTAACGCGTCGAACTCGCCTAAACACTCACTATCGGGGCCCACTAACAGCGCGAGTTCGTCATGCAATTCTTCGTAGACACGAAATTGTTCTTTGAGACGATCTAAACGCACTTTCAAATTCGCGGATTCCGAACTGGGGTCTTCCGCGAATGTTTCGAGTTTCGTTATTTGCGCTTTCAACGTTGCGCGTTTTTGGTGAATGAATTTCACACGAGCACTCATTTCGATTCGATTTGGATCGTAATAAATTCGGAAGGAATATTCTCGCGATTTCAAACTCAACACTGAGCGGAGGTTAGATGCGTAGGCGTTGAATGTCGAAGCGAGACTGTCAATTCGGTTAACTAGTTATGTAGCCGTTATGTCTCAAGTGCCTGACCCTTTGTCGAAGGCAAGAATTTCTTCGTCTATGTACCGCGAAGAAAGTTACAGTTTTTTTTTTTGAGAGAGAAAAAGAGCGAGAGTGAGAAAGAGAGTGCGAGGGTGTTCTGCGTAATGTAAACGCATGGCCGAAGTGGCGGTTGGCCCCGGACGCTCGTCTCGCGCGAGGACAATGGGGCCCGGTATGGTTTGTGTCACGTGCGCTCGAACATTGAGTCGGACTGTATTTCGAGTGCACGCGGAAAATTTCGAGACAAGCGAAAGAATTTTCATGCTGTAAAATGAGGAACAGTCGAATACTTAGCTTTTCTGAAGACAAAGGTCGTCTTTCGGAGATGGCAACCAGGCACGGCGGTCCGGAGGCGATGGCGAGTGGTCGTAGAGAGTCCCTTTTTTTCTGACACGATGCACTTATGTCGTAGAACTGTGTTTTTCGTCATCCACACGTGTGGGGACTTGGGATTTTATCCCACTTCTGACACCAAAATGTATGGTCGAAAGTCCTTCAACATGAAGTTCCTTCGTAGTTTTTTGTTTGAATATTTAAGAATATGGTATTGGGATGGGTTATCCAAAAAAAATGGAAAACTCGATGATTTTTGAGCCATGAATGATTGAATGATTTATTGGCTCGTGTGGGAAAAGCCTGACGGCATAAAAACCCACGATGTGAAATTGTGATTTGACAATTGTTTAACAAGATTGTGTGTATAGCACGCATGGTCTCGAACTATCGTGGTCGTTCGAATGCGTTTTTTGATTGATTGAATCAACCCTGTTGGGTTGCGTGTATTTTGCCCTGGTGGGCTGCGTATGGTTGCCCCAGTGGGCTGCGTATGGTTGCCCTGTTGGGCTGCGTATGATTGCCCTGTTGGGCTGCGTATGATTGCCCTGATGGGCTGTGTATGATTGCCCTGATGGGCTGTGTATGTTTGCCCTGTTGGGCTTGTATGTTATGCCTCGTCGGATTGAATATGGATCAATCCAGTCTGGCTCGTATATGAGTTTTAAATCTCGCCACACGGAACCACGCTCGCCTGTGGACCCTGATGGGTCGTGATGATCGAAGGCCAGCGCCTTCAGGGAACGTGCGTTCGCGTTGGTGGTTCGACTAAGACAGTTTTTTCGTATGTTTTTTTTTGTATACATACTCGAGCGCTCGGTCGACCCGTCCTCCAGCGACTTGACATCGCTATTGGCGTAAGTCAACCGAGCGCAGCGAGCGAGAGAGACCACGATAGTTCAGGACACATGCACATCCATCGGTCACCGAACAAACGGCGATTTCAAGTCGTCCGCGGTCGCTTTTGACCCCAAAATGATGCCGAAGTTTGCGCCGTTGGAATGCATCGAAAAATATTGAATTTTATTGAAGATTCGTTCAATTTTCAATGTCATCCAAATTTTTCGAGCCGATATGCTTTTCGAATGACAAAAATTGATCATTTTATCATCGTAATTACATTCTGCATTTGAATAATTATTTTTGTCAAAGATAAAAATGAATTTCGTTGCATTTCAACGTTGCAAACTTCAGAGTCATATAAATTTAAACCGCCGGGAAAAAAGGGAGGAGTCTTTGAAAAAAATTCTGTTTCCCGGTGGTTTTTTGAATATTCTGTCAAAATTGATGATGCTGAAGTTTGCAACATTGGAATTCATCGAAAAATATTGAATTTTATTGAGGTTTCGTTGAATTTTCAATGTCATCCAAATTTTTCGAGCCAATTTGCTTTTCGAATGGCAAAAATGGATCATTTTATCATCGAAATTAAATTCTGCATTTGAATAATTATTTTTGTCAAGGATAAAAGTGAATTCCGTTGCATTCCAACGATGCAAGCTTGAGAGTCATGGATCAACGTTCTCGGGTCAAGATTTATTCAGATCGCGATAAATTTCGAGCTAGTTTGTTTTCTTTTCGTTCTTTCATCAGGATTTTTCAGCCAGCCGCATAATTTGTAAAGACCATTGACGCACTCGACCCACGTGGCGTCTTAAACTCGAGCAATACTCTCGTGAGTAATTTCGTGTGTAATTAAGATTCCTTCGAGCTCTTCGCTCCAACGTTAACGCTATACTTTTCGAGAAACATTATGACGTCGTAGACTCCTTAAAAACACAGGGCCATTCACGAATACTTGTATGTACACACGACTATAGTCATAGTCATTAATGTACTCGAATATTTATTATACATGTACAGAAATACATTGATAAATATACATGTATATAAATGTACATATGAGTGAGGATAAACATATACGATAGAGAACTTGTGACCTAGATTACACGTCGTGAATTTCCTCCCCCTCGAGAGGCTTGTCCAAACTCGCATACACGCTTCTAGTTTTTTCATGTTTTTTTATTTTTCAACCATTGTATCCTTTAAACACTCCCCATAGCCCGGAAAGCATTTCGCGACCGTATTTTATTCACAAAACTAACAACAATTATATATCAAGAGACTCGGTAGAGTCTCGGGACAAGTACATTGCGGCAACTCTGCTGTCGTCTGCTTGCCCGAGACTCGGCAGAGTATAATATCTCGGAATAAAGTAAATTTCTATGGTGGGGGCAGGGATCGCGCAACGCTTCGGCTTTTTACAAAGCTCAGGAGGCTTCTAGCGATCTGAAAATTGAACTGGACTCTAGTTACGCAATACTCTTTCGATTGAGCCTAATTTGAGCTTGATTGGTGCAGTATTTGCTGAGAAAAAACTTTGCATGGGTTTTGGAATATGCTCGTTCTCGTATCTAATACATCGAAGAAACGGCGCGTCTGTATACGCGCGCAGACCCATACAAGCATAGGCCTCTTGATGCCCATGGCGCTCTATATCTATATCGCTTCTACTACATCGAAGAAACGGCGCGTCTGTATACGCGCGCAGACCCACACAAGCATGGGCCTCTTGATGCCCACGGAGACGCTATAACTATATCTAAAGCGAGAGTGGGTGTGTCTTTTTCCCTCTACCGGTTTCTACGCCGCGCGCCATCTCTCTCACTTCACCACTCCTTCTTCTATGGTAGGGTTCTAGTGGCGCAGGCGCGTAACATGCGTGCGTATGCACGCAGAGCGTGCATACGCACGCAGACCCACACAAGCATAGGCCTCTTGATGCCCATGGCGCTCTATATCTATATCGCTTCTACTACATCGAAGAAACGGCGCTTCTGCATACGCGCGCAGACCCACACAAGCATGGGCCTCTTGATGCCCACAGAGACGCTATCAAGAGACTCGGTAGAGTCTCGGGACAAGTACATTGCGGCAACTCTGCTGTCGTCTGCTTGCCCGAGACTCGGCAGAGTATAATATCTCGGAATAAAGTAAATTTCTATGGTGGGGGCAGGGATCGCGCAACGCTTCGGCTTTTTACAAAGCTCAGGAGGCTTCTAGCGATCTGAAAATTGAACTGGACTCTAGTTACGCAATACTCTTTCGATTGAGCCTAATTTGAGCTTGATTGGTGCAGTATTTGCTGAGAAAAAACTTTGCATGGGTTTTGGAATATGCTCGTTCTCGTATCTAATACATCGAAGAAACGGCGCGTCTGTATACGCGCGCAGACCCATACAAGCATAGGCCTCTTGATGCCCATGGCGCTCTATATCTATATCGCTTCTACTACATCGAAGAAACGGCGCGTCTGTATACGCGCGCAGACCCACACAAGCATGGGCCTCTTGATGCCCACGGAGACGCTATAACTATATCTAAAGCGAGAGTGGGTGTGTCTTTTTCCCTCTACCGGTTTCTACGCCGCGCGCCATCTCTCTCACTTCACCACTCCTTCTTCTATGGTAGGGTTCTAGTGGCGCAGGCGCGTAACATGCGTGCGTATGCACGCAGAGCGTGCATACGCACGCAGACCCACACAAGCATAGGCCTCTTGATGCCCATGGCGCTCTATATCTATATCGCTTCTACTACATCGAAGAAACGGCGCTTCTGCATACGCGCGCAGACCCACACAAGCATGGGCCTCTTGATGCCCACAGAGACGCTATCAAGAGACTCGGTAGAGTCTCGGGACAAGTACATTGCGGCAACTCTGCTGTCGTCTGCTTGCCCGAGACTCGGCAGAGTATAATATCTCGGAATAAAGTAAATTTCTATGGTGGGGGCAGGGATCGCGCAACGCTTCGGCTTTTTACAAAGCTCAGGAGGCTTCTAGCGATCTGAAAATTGAACTGGACTCTAGTTACGCAATACTCTTTCGATTGAGCCTAATTTGAGCTTGATTGGTGCAGTATTTGCTGAGAAAAAACTTTGCATGGGTTTTGGAATATGCTCGTTCTCGTATCTAATACATCGAAGAAACGGCGCGTCTGTATACGCGCGCAGACCCATACAAGCATAGGCCTCTTGATGCCCATGGCGCTCTATATCTATATCGCTTCTACTACATCGAAGAAACGGCGCGTCTGTATACGCGCGCAGACCCACACAAGCATGGGCCTCTTGATGCCCACGGAGACGCTATAACTATATCTAAAGCGAGAGTGGGTGTGTCTTTTTCCCTCTACCGGTTTCTACGCCGCGCGCCATCTCTCTCACTTCACCACTCCTTCTTCTATGGTAGGGTTCTAGTGGCGCAGGCGCGTAACATGCGTGCGTATGCACGCAGAGCGTGCATACGCACGCAGACCCACACAAGCATAGGCCTCTTGATGCCCATGGCGCTCTATATCTATATCGCTTCTACTACATCGAAGAAACGGCGCTTCTGCATACGCGCGCAGACCCACACAAGCATGGGCCTCTTGATGCCCACAGAGACGCTATCAAGAGACTCGGTAGAGTCTCGGGACAAGTACATTGCGGCAACTCTGCTGTCGTCTGCTTGCCCGAGACTCGGCAGAGTATAATATCTCGGAATAAAGTAAATTTCTATGGTGGGGGCAGGGATCGCGCAACGCTTCGGCTTTTTACAAAGCTCAGGAGGCTTCTAGCGATCTGAAAATTGAACTGGACTCTAGTTACGCAATACTCTTTCGATTGAGCCTAATTTGAGCTTGATTGGTGCAGTATTTGCTGAGAAAAAACTTTGCATGGGTTTTGGAATATGCTCGTTCTCGTATCTAATACATCGAAGAAACGGCGCGTCTGTATACGCGCGCAGACCCATACAAGCATAGGCCTCTTGATGCCCATGGCGCTCTATATCTATATCGCTTCTACTACATCGAAGAAACGGCGCGTCTGTATACGCGCGCAGACCCACACAAGCATGGGCCTCTTGATGCCCACGGAGACGCTATAACTATATCTAAAGCGAGAGTGGGTGTGTCTTTTTCCCTCTACCGGTTTCTACGCCGCGCGCCATCTCTCTCACTTCACCACTCCTTCTTCTATGGTAGGGTTCTAGTGGCGCAGGCGCGTAACATGCGTGCGTATGCACGCAGAGCGTGCATACGCACGCAGACCCACACAAGCATAGGCCTCTTGATGCCCATGGCGCTCTATATCTATATCGCTTCTACTACATCGAAGAAACGGCGCTTCTGCATACGCGCGCAGACCCACACAAGCATGGGCCTCTTGATGCCCACAGAGACGCTATCAAGAGACTCGGTAGAGTCTCGGGACAAGTACATTGCGGCAGCTCTGCTGTCGTCTGCTTGCCCGAGACTCGCCAGAGTATATTATCTCGGAATAAAGTAAATTTCTATGGTGGGGGCAGGGATCGCGCAACGCTTCGGCTTTTTACAAAGCTCAGGAGGCTTCTAGCGATCTGAAAATTGAACTGGACTCTAGTTACGCAAAACTCTTTCCATTGAGCCTAATTTGAGCGCGATTGGTGCAGTATTTGCTGAGAAAAAACTTTGCATGGGTTTCGGAATATGCTCGTTCTAGTATCTAATACATCGAAGAAACGGCGCGTCTGTATACGCGCGCAGACCCACACAAGCATAGGCCTCTTGATGCCCATGGCGCTCTATATCTATATCGCATCTACTACATCGAAGAAACGGCGCGTCTCCATACGCGCGCAGACCCACACAAGCATGGGCCTCTTGATGCCCACAGAGACGCTATATCTATATCTAAAGCGAGAGTAGGTGTCTCTCTCCCTCTATCGGGTTCTACGACGCGCGCCATCTCTCTCACACTACCGCCCGTTCTTCTATGGTAGGGCCTTAGTGGCGAAGGCGCGTTACATCTCAAAATTCGGATATATAGATACCGGCCAAAATCCCCTCCCGGGGAAAAAAAACTTGGACAAGTACATTGTCTGGTCCCATAGCCGAAAAAAAATCTTCCATTCGTGCAACTGTAAAATTTGGAATATCAAAAATCTGACAAGTACTGAACAGAGATCGGCTCTAACATGTGAATCCAGCCGAAAACAAATAACTGTTTACATCCAGCCTTAAACTTTCTGATATCAGTGACAGGACAAGTATTGAATTGACCACTAGGTATCATTTAACGAGAATGAAAAAAAACAGCAATTGTTTCTTCGGAAGTATTGCTGGATTATTTTTAAAAAATGGAGAGCGCGTATGCGCACAGAGTACTTGGCCGGCCCATTACTTTTCATGCAAATTGCTCATGCTTAGGATATGGTTCAGCTCAATCAGTTAATAAAATTTCAAAGCTGCTGCCCAGATAATTATCGCCTGAAATTTAGTTCAATTTTTTGCATGGTGTCTTAGAAAATTTCTTCGTATGATCTTTCGAATTCAATGAATTGACTACGGCTCAAAAGAGACAAAAGTAATGCGCCGGCCAAGTACTCTGTGCGCATACGCGCTCTCCATTTTTTAAAAATAATCCAGCAATACTTCCGAAGAAACAATTGCTGTTTTTTTTCATTCTCGTTAAATGATACCTAGTGGTCAATTCAATACTTGTCCTGTCACTGATATCAGAAAGTTTAAGGCTGGATGTAAACAGTTATTTGTTTTCGGCTGGATTCACATGTTAGAGCCGATCTCTGTTCAGTACTTGTCAGATTTTTGATATTTCAAATTTTACAGTTGCACGAATGGAAGATTTTTTTTCGGCTATGGGACCAGACAATGTACTTGTCCAAGTTTTTTTTCCCCGGGAGGGGATTTTGGCCGGATATCACTCCTTTTTGTTGGTAAAATACTAAATAAATAAGTCGCACTTGGTATCACTTTTTCGTTTCAACTTTTTTTTGTAATGTTGATTACGGTAATTACACTGATATTTATTTTGCATTTTGAAAAATTGGTAAAAAATTTTCATGACCATTTTTTATCATTATCTTTTGTGAAAATAATTTCTAGTCAGACTATCATTTTTCTATACTGCATTTATTCAATCGTTTTTTCAGTACTTTCTAGAAGTACGGGAGAATGAGTCATTTATCTATGTTTTCAAGAAAAATTCTACCAGATATATAACGTTACGAGCACGGAAGAGTTTTTTGAAACGCGAATTGTTTCTTTTTTTATCCATTTTTTTTTGCTTATTTTTCCGAAAACATACAAACAAAAATCCGCTTTCAATTGAAAGTTAAGGACGCGATCATTAATTGTGTATGATCAGGGTAAATTTATGTTTTCAACTTCGTTTTTAAAAAGAGCATCAGAAGGACAATGGTTGTGTATTACGGAGCTTGGAATGCCTTTAAGATTTCATTCATTTTGGTCGTGCTCCCTCGTGTGTTATCACTTTATTGTAATGGTAATTGAATTATTAGTATTTTGTGGACAAAAGTTGGGCAAATTTTTTTGGAACTGTTGGTTGCAGAACAATTATTGGCATTAGCATTTGAAAATATTGCGCGCGAGCGCCTATACAGTACGAGCGGTAAAATGAGAGAGATGGCGTAGGGCGCACAACATAGTAGAGAGAGAGAGCGGCTGAGCGGGTCTATTTCAGATATATCTATATATCCAAATTTTGAGATGTAACGCGCCTTCGCCACTAGGGCCCTACCATAGAAGAACGGGCGGTAGTGTGAGAGAGATGGCACGCGTCGTAGAACCCGGTAGAGGGAGAGAGACACACCTACTCTCGCTTTAGATATAGATATAGCGTCTCCGTGGGCATCAAGAGGCCCATGCTTGTGTGGGTCTGCGCGCATATGGAGACGCGCCGTTTCTTCGATGTAGTAGATGCGATATAGATATAGAGCGCCATGGGCATCAAGAGGCCTATGCTTGTGTGGGTCTGCGTGCGTATACAGACGCGCCGTTTCTATGATGTATTAGATATGTTACGCGCCTGCGCCACTAGAGCCCTACCATAGAAGAGGGAGCGGTGGAGTGAGAGAGATGGCGCGCGGCGTAGAAACTGGTAGAGGGAGAAAGACACACCCATTCTCGTTTTAGATATAGTTATAGCGTCTCCGTGGGCATCAAGAGGCCCATGCTTGTGTGGGTCTGCGCGCGTATACAGACGCGCCGTTTCTTCGATGTAGTAGAAGCGATATAGATATAGAGCGCCATGGGCATCAAGAGGCCTATGCTTGTATGGGTCTGCGCGTGTATACAGACGCGCCGTTTCTTCGATGTATTAGATACTAGAACGAGCATATTCCGAAACCCATGCAAAGTTTTTTCTCAGCAAATACTGCACCAATCGAGCTCAAATTAGGCTCAATGGAAAGAGTATTGCGTAACTAGAGTCCAGTTCAATTTTCAGATCGCTAGAAGCCTCCTGAGCTTTGTAAAAGGCCGAAGCGTCGCGCGATCCCTGCCCCCACCATAGAAATTTACTTTATTCCGAGATAATATACTCTGGCGAGTCTCGGGCAAGCAGACGACAGCAGAGCTGCCGCAATGTACTTGTCCCGAGACTCTACCGAGTCTCTCGATATCTGAAATAGACCCGCTCTGCCGCTCTCTCTCTCTACTATGTTGTGCGCCCTACGCCATCTCTCTCACTCTACCGCTCGTACTGTATAGGCGCTCGCGCGCAACATTTTCAAATGCTAATGCCAATAATTGTTCTGCGACCAACAGTTCTAAAAAATTTTCCCAACTTTTGTCCACAAAATACTAATAATTCAATTACCATTACAACAAAGCGATAACACACGAAGGAGTACGACTAAAATAAATGAAATTTTAAGGGCATTCCAAGCTCCGTAATACACAACCATTGTCCTTCTGATGCTCTTTTTAAAAACGAAGTTGAAAACATAAATTTACCCTGATCATACACAATTAATGATCGCGTCCTCAACTTTCAATTGAAAGCGGATTTTTGTTTGTACGTTTTCGGAAAAATAAGCAATAGAAAATGGATGAGAAAGAAACAATTCTCGTTTCAAAAAACTCTTCCGTGCTCGTAACGTTATATATCTGGTAGAATTTTTCTTGAAAACATAGATAAATGACTCATTCTCCCGTACTTCTAGAAAGTATTGAACAAACGATTGAATAAATGCAGTATAGAAAAATGATAGTCTGACTAGAAATTATTTTCACAAAAGATAATGATAAAAAATAGTGATGAAAATTTTTTACCAATTTTTCAAAATGTAAAATAAATATCAGTGTAATTACCGTAATTAACATTGCAAAAAAAAAAGTTGAAACGAAAAAGTGATACCAAGTGCGACTTATTTATTTAGTATTTTACCAACAAAAAGGAGTGATATCCGGCCAAAATCCCCTCCCGGGGAAAAAAAACTTGGACAAGTACATTGTTTGGTCCCATAGCCGAAAAAAAATCCTCCATTCGTGCAGCTGTAAAATTTGGAATATCAAAAATCTGACAAGTACTGAACAGGGATAGGCTCTAACATGTGAATCCAGCCGAACACAAATAACTGTTTACATCCAGCCTTAAACTTTCTGATGTCAGTGACAGGACAAGTATTGAATTGACCACTAGGTATCAGTTAACGAGAAAGAAAAAAAACATCAATTGTTTCTTCGAAAGTATTGCTAGATTATTTTTAAAAAATGGAGAGCGCGTATGCGCACAGAGTACTTGGCCGGCCCATTACTCTTCATGCAAATTGCTCATCCGAGAATGAATCGAATTGGGACTATGCTCATCAGACACATGTACTCTAAAACTATAAACATTCAACCAAGTAAGCAACCTGCATATCGGGGTCGATTTGAATAGAATATAATTGGAATTCTAATTCTAACTGTTGTTATTGCAAACTTATTCCATGCTTAGGATATGGTTCAGCCCAATCAGTTAATAAAATTTCAAAGCTGCTGCCCAGATAATTATCGTCTGAAATTTAGTTCAATTTTTTGTATGGTGTCTTAGAAAATTTCTTCGTATGATCTTTCGAATTCGATGAATCGACCACGGCTCAAAAGAGTCAAAAGTAATGCGCCGGCCAAGTACTCTGTGCGCATACGCGCTCTCCATTTTTTAAAAATAATCTAGCAATACTTTCGAAGAAACAATTGATGTTTTTTTTTCATTCTCGTTAACTGATACCTAGTGGTCAATTCAATACTTGTCCTGTCACTGATATCAGAAAGTTTAAGGCTGGATGTAAACAGTTATTTGTGTTCGGCTGGATTCACATGTTAGAGCCTATCCCTGTTCAGTACTTGTCAGATTTTTGATATTCCAAATTTTACAGCTGCACGAATGGAGGATTTTTTTTCGGCTATGGGACCAAACAATGTACTTGTCCAAGTTTTTTTTCCCCGGGAGGGGATTTTGGCCGGATTTCAATATTTTGTCTCATTTTTATGTCAGTGGGAATCGAAAATTGCAATCAAACCTGTTGCATCGTTGTTGGCATTGAATTCACAGCGATGTAATGAAATAAAATCTTCTCTCAATTGCTATGAAATTCTCTGCATTTTTTATATTCAAAATTTTCTCAATTTTTATGAAATTGTCGACATTTCACATTCAGGGGTCGCATCGAGGTTCTTTTCTTTGGCAACTCTTAGACTGAAAAGAAAATTTTGTTGGAAAAGATCGATATTTCGTTGGATACGTTCGACTGAACGTTTTTTTGAAAAATCACAAAAATGTTGTCACTGCAACAAGAAATATTTTAGAAATTTTTGTCATTCCGATCGTAAATTTTGCCGACAGTTGGGCAATTTCGAAATTATCCAAAATTATTTTTGGTTCAGCGTGTTCAACAAAATAGTGACGTTTTTTTTGACGAAATTGGATTTTCAGTGCACAACGCGATTGATAACACTTTTAGATTTTTCTCTTTGCCTCCGCATTCATTTCTAGGCTAACATTCATACGTTTTGTGCTATTCGTACACGCAAACAATTGCCAACACATGGGTCCCTCTTTCATTCCCTCTCGCAACTCTCTCCCCATACGATTATGCTTACGTGAGAGAATGCAACCCCATACAATGATTTATATATTTGTATGAATATGCACTCCATATAGTCCAATATACATGCACGAGAGTACAGAATGGGGTGCGATATTCGAAATGATGCTGCAGTTCGCAACGTTGGAATGCATCGAAAAATATTGAATTTTATTAAAGATTCGTTCAATTTTCAATGTCATCCAAATTTTTCGAGCCGATATGCTTTTCGAATGGCAAAAATGGATCATTTTATCATCGTAATTACATTCTGCATTTGAATTATTATTTTTGTCAAAGAAAAAATGAGTTTCGGTGCATTCCAACGATGCAAACGTCAGAGTCATAAAAAAATATGAAGCTGAAGTTCGCAACGTTGGAATGCATCGAAAAATGTTTAATTTTATTGAAGATTCGTTCAATTTTCAACGTCATTCAAATTTTTCGAGCCGATATGCTTTTCGAATGGCAAAAATCGATCATTTTATCATCGTAATTACATTCTGCATTTGAGTAATTATTTTTGTCAAAGATAAAAATGAATTTCGTTGCATTCCAACGATGCAAACTTCAGAGTCATATTTTCGGAGCATATGATACACTTGCTGCGAGCAAGCACACAACACACAGAGAGAAAGAAAGAGAGAGAGCGAAAGAGAGAATGAGAGGATCGAGCGTGACGTCTTCCGCGTAGTGAATCTAGTGCCTGAACATACTCGTATATATTTGCATCGATATATACAGCTGAAAAATACATAGACAGTGTAACATTGTGCACACAAGATCGAACATAAAACATAACTAGCCAAAAATCCCCTCCCGGGGAAAAAGGCTTGGCCAAGTACATTCGGTGATTCGCGCCCGCTCGGTACAGAAGAAAACGTGTGTACCTAGCGGGCAAAATGTCAGTACACAGTAGAGACGTAACGGACGTAACTGAAACCATCGCGTCACTCCTAACCACCGCGACACTCCTAACCGTCGCGACCAATCAGAAGAAGGCTAGCGCCACGGGCCCTTTCTCTGTGTCGTATACATACACGCACGCACACTTCGATCATGGCATAATTTTACCCGTGCAAAGTTTTTTCTCAGCAATTACAGCATCAATCCGGTTGATTTATGGCTTAAACGAGGGGGGATAACGTAATTAGTCTCTAATTCAAATTTCAGATCATGAAATAACCCCTGAGCTTTGTATTTTAAGAAAGTGTTTACCCCCACCGGCCGAATCGCTTTTCTCAGAGATAATATACTCGAGTGAGTCTCGCGCCAGCAGACGACGCTGTCGAATGTACTTGGCCCGAGACTCTGCCGAGTCTCTGGATAACAGCACGAGCCAACGGACCGGAGTATCCGGAATATTAAATATCAACAGCAAACATCTCGACGAAATCACAACAACAAACATGACATAAAAATATAGACAAGACTTGCGACGTCGCCCAGAAAAAAAAAAACAAAAAAATTTGACGACCGAGAGATCGCACTACACTGAAATTGAGATAAGCGAATGCGAAAAGGAAGAATCGACGTGGGAGAGGGAACACGAGAGGCAAGAGCAACAATTATACAAAACAACCACAACACTGATAACCACAATAAACCCCATCGAGCATCTGAATCTCACACTCACTTCAAAGAAAACGAAACATCATACAAAACGTCGCGTTTTACTCAAGAATCCTGATAACGCAGATAAAAACTCGAGAGATGATTTCTCTCTCGACGATAGACTAAATATTCGTTGCTCCGCATCGTTTTACTTTTATTTTCCCTTTGCTTTTATTGTTTGTGCTTGAAAAGCTCGAAACTGCTGCGAGCGTGCACAGAATGGATGGAAAATTGGCCTTGTTGTGAGGTTTCCATCGTGTGGAAATGTCTCTGTGTGTACGAGGCTTTTTTTTTTTTTTTAGTACGCGTTAAACTCTTTCATCAGAGTGCACAATCCCATTACACTGTTCCTCCTGCTTTTATATTTATTTACATAAAATACATGCGAATTCGCACACACACACGCAACTGATACGAGGAAACTCGACTTGCAGAGTTTTGCACGGAGCTCACCGCTTCCGGAGCTCCAACAGCATCTCGTCCCTGTTCTCGTCACATTTTCTATTGATGTGTGTGTATGAATAACTGACGAAAGAGATGCAAGTCCCAAGTAGCGAAGCGAGCACTTTCCCATTCATGTGTTTGTGTCTGGTTGTGTGGCTGCGCTTGCGTGGGTGCGCGTGTGTAATTACGCGTCGAAACCTGGGACGCGGGACATTCCCATGGGCGCAATTAATCGAATAATCATTCGAAAAGCCCGTTTCCGTGGCAGCCATGAAATTTCCTACATTTCGCTCTCCGCACTCGTGCCAATTTGCAACAGTCTCTTTTTTCATTGTTCGCGAGCTCGCTTTTATTATTATTTTTATTATTATCGTTAGTATTCCCGTTGAAAAGACAAAGTGAACGGAAAATGTGAGAAATTCAACGATTTCAAAACTACTTCGGCAACTTCAGAACCGGAAACAATACAACAACAGCAACAACAACATCAACAACAACAACAACAACAGCAACAACATCTCCAGAACGTAGCTCGCTTAACGAGGCAACTACAAAATCACAATATACATTAATATTTCTTCGTTTATATATTATTGATATATATATTAATATATATACCTAGCCAAAAATCCCCTCCCGGGGCAAAAAGCCTGGACAAGTCCATTTGTTCGTGACCCCCGTTTCCAATCGTTTTCACAGACAAATCCAACCCCGCTAAAAAAGAATTGAAATAAAATAAAGAATAGAAATAAACCTTCGGAAAAAATGGCTCCTAAAAAAATGGAGAAAAACCCAAAAAAAAAATCAAAACAATTGAAAAAAATACAATGAATGTAAAAATGGTAAAAAAAAATTGATTATTTTCGCTCAGCACGAAAAATTCTTGATATCCATGAAAGGACAAGTATTCCATTGATGGCTGAAAATCAATTAACAAGAAAAAGGGAAAAGTTCCAAAAAAAACACGGCACAAAAAAAAGAAACCCCTAAATACACAATAGCGAATCGACAGAAAAACTTGCGCGACGTGATGGAAAACTAAAGTTTGCCATCGCATGTTGAGCAGTTGAGCGGATGCGCACAGAGTACTTGTCCGGCCCGAAATTTTTTTATTAGAAGTGCCCATAGGTTTTGAACTTGACATAACGTAATTGTTTAGTCTCAAAAAGCTTTTTAGAAAAGACACGTGAATGGTCGGTGAAAATCTCGAGTCAATCAAGGTTCTTTCCAAAACCGATTTACATTTCAAGTGAATAATACAAAAAATGGCTAGGAGTGCAATTTTTTCCGATGCATTACGGGTCATTGAATTTAACTCGCTGCACCTTAATTATTCATTAGTTGTTAATTTTCTATGTATCCATACTCGTGTAAAATATTTCACAAATAATTTATTAATGGCTGTGGCTATTCGTCCGGATATTTCATACACTAAAAAGCATGGTCGGACGAATAAGCAAACCTTAATCGTACGGATAAAGCGGAAATCATTGGATAAAGCGTGTCCGGACGAATATTATTCGTCCGGCTATCCGGACGACTAGCCACTGCGTTTCTCTTAAATAATTGTTTATCAAATCGAGAGAAAACTTTGAATTTATACCAATGCATTTGAATGTATAAAGTTCAGTGATGTTTGTATAACGCCCATCATTTTTCACATGAATACAACCGAGTTGTTCTATCTATCTAAAAATAGCGGAAGCTAATACAAAAATTTTCGGGCCGGACAAGTACTCTGTGCGCATCCGCTCAACTGCTCAACATGCGATGGCAAACTTTAGTTTTCCATCACGTCGCGCAAGTTTTTCTGTCGATTCGCTATTGTGTATTTAGGGGTTTCTTTTTTTTGTGCCGTGTTTTTTTTGGAACTTTTCCCTTTTTCTTGTTAATTGATTTTCAGCCATCAATGGAATACTTGTCCTTTCATGGATATCAAGAATTTTTCGTGCTGAGCGAAAATAATCAATTTTTTTTTACCATTTTTACATTCATTGTATTTTTTTCAATTGTTTTGATTTTTTTTTTTGGGTTTTTCTCCATTTTTTTAGGAGCCATTTTTTCCGAAGGTTTATTTCTATTCTTTATTTTATTTCAATTCTTTTTTAGCGGGGTTGGATTCGTCTGTGAAAACGATTGGAAACGGGGGTCACGAACAAATGGACTTGTCCAGGCTTTTTTCCCCGGGAGGGGATTTTTGGCTAGGATATCACTTCTTTTTTCTGATTGGAAGTCTCCAATTTTTTCAGTCCGGTGGGAATAATTTGCTGATTTTCCCCTAGAAGTGTACTCTGTGGAGATCATTTTAAGCCAAGAATCATGTCTCTATCTCAATTTTTCACCGAGATATGATTTTTTGCCCATTTCCATCATTTTTGCTCGAAAATAACGATTTTTCATCAATTTTCGAACGAAAATCGCTCTTCCGCGAGCAACGACGGTGAAATCATGTTTTTTTTGTCGTCCACATGGTTTGCTGAGCTAAAAGGAAACGTGAACGCGTGCCATAATCTTATATTTTCTCGAGAATGGTATTTTTGCATTTTCACCATCAGCTTAGAAAAAAAACGCCATTTTTACATCACTTGAGAGTGAAGATTTTATTTAATTGACTTTATGGGAATAAATTGCTGATTTTTTTCCCAGAAATTTACTCTGTGGATCTTAATTTGAGCCCAAAGTCATATCTTTATCTCAATTTTTCACCGAGATATGATTTTTTGTCCATAACCATGATTTTTGCTTGAAAATGACGATTTTTCAACAATTTTCAAACGAAAATCGCTTTTCTCCGAGTAAAAATCGTATAAATTATGACCTTTTTCCCAGCCTTTCAGTTTGATACGCTGGAAAGGAAAGAAAACACGCGCCAAAGTCTCAATTTACCGCGTCAATGCCATTTTCGATTTCGACCTTGAGTTGGAAAAAATCAAAGTTTCAACATGAATTTGTCGCGAGGAATTTTTATTCTTGGCTCCATGCGAATGGAATGCTGATTTTTCTTCTTCAAATATACTCTGTGGAGCTCAATTTAAGCCGAGAGTCATGTCTCTATCTCGATTTTTCATCGCGATATGATTTTTTGCTCACGATTATGATTTTTGCTTGAAAATGACGATTTTTCGTCAATTTTCAAACGAAAATCGCTCTTCTCCGAGTAAAAATCGCATAAATTATGCATTTTTTTCCAGCCACTCAGTTTGATACGCTGGAAAGAAGAGAAAACACGCGCCGAAGTCCCAATTTACCGCGTGAATGCAATGTTCGATTTTCGATCACGAGTTGGAAAAAATCAGAGTTTTAACATGAATTTGTTGCCAAGAATTTTTCCGCTTGGCTCCATGAGAATGGACTGCTGATTTTTTTTCTTCAAATATACTCTGTGGAGCTCAATTTAAGCCCAGAGTCATGTCTCTATCTTGATTTTTCATCGAGATATGATTTTTTGCTCACGAGCATGATTTTTGCTAGAAAATGTCGATTTTTCGACAAATTTCAAACGAAAATCGCTCTTCTCCGAGTAAAAATCGCATAAATTATGCATTTTTTTTCAATCACTCATTTGATACGCTGAAAAGAAGAGGAAACACGCGCCAAAGTCCCAATTTACCGCGTGAATGCAATTTTCGATTTTCGATCACGAGTTGGAAAAAATCAGAGGTTGAACATGAATTTGTTGCCAAGAATTTTTCTGCTTGGCTCCATGAGCATGGACTGCTGATTTTTCTTCTTCAAATATACTCTGTGGAGCTCAATTTAAGCCCAGAATCATGTCTCTATCTCGATTTTTCATCGAGATATGATTTTTAGCTCACAAGCATGATTTTTGCTCGAAAATGTCGATTTTTCGACAATTTTCAAACGAAAATCGCTCTTCTCCGAGTAAAAATCACATAAATTATGCATTTTTTTCCAATCACTCAATTTGATACGCTGAAAAAAGAGGAAACACGCGCCAAAGTCCCAATTTACCGCGTGAATGCAATTTTCGATTTTTGATCACGAGTTGGAAAAAATTAGAGTTTTAACATGAATTTGTTTCCAAGACTTTTTCCGCTTGACTCCATGAGAATGGACTGCTGATTTTTTTTCTTCGAATATACTCTGTGGAGCTCAATTTAAACCCAGAGTCATGTCTCTATCTCGATTTTTCATCGAGATATGATTTTTTGCTCACGAGCATGATTTTTGCTCGAAAATGTCGATTTTTTGACAATTTTCAAAAGAAAATCGTTCTTCTCCGAGTAAAAATCGCATAAATTATGCATTTTTTTCCAGCCGCTCAGTTTGATACGCTGAAAATAAGAGAAAACACGTGCCAAAGTCTCAATTTATCGCGGGAATGCAATTTTCAACTTTTGATTACGAGTTGGAAAAAGTCAATATTTTAACATGAATTTGTCGCGAAGAATTTATATTTTCATGCCACTGACAGTTATCTGGAGCTTCCGGTTACCGGATAGCTGGCAGCGATAAGAATTTCATGGGGCTCAGCGGAAAGATTTTCATGTGGCTCAGCGACAAGATTTTTATGTTGCTCAGCGACAAGATTTTCATGTCGCTGAGAGTTATTGTCGCTTTCCGATTAATCTAACGCCAGCGGCGATGTCAGTTATGCTACACAATAATTGCTTCCTTTCGAAGCAAAACTTGTCGCTGAGAGATATCCAAAGCTTCCGGATAACTCGCAGCGACAAAATTTTCATGTGGCTCAGCGACAAGATTTTTATGTCGCTGAGAGTTATTGTCGCTCCGCAATCAATATAATATGCCAGCGGCGATGTTAGTTATACTCCACAATAATTGGTTCCTTTCGAAGCAAAACTTGTCGCTGCGAGATATCCAAAGCTTCCGGATAACTCGCAGCGACAAAATTTTCATGTGGCTCAGTGACAAGATTTTTATGCCACTGAGAGTTATATCTGGAGCTTTCGGATAGCTGGCAGCGATAAGTATTACACGTCGCTCAGCGGAAAGATGTTCATGTGGCTCAGCGACAAGTTTTTTTATGTCGCTGAGAATTATTGTCGCTCTGCAATCAATATAATATGCCAGCGGCATATTATAGGGCAATGGTTGTGAAGCATATTCATTCCTGAAGCATTTCTCCTGTCACTGGAGCATGTCGTTAATGCTACCTGAAAATTGGCATTAGTGAGGTTATGGCGAGCTGTCAGAGCTTTTAGCACATTATTCATCACAAAGTCGGCAAAAAATATCAACCCGTTTCCAGCTATCTCTCTCACACTCGCGTCAATATCGGCCGTCAAAATATACACGATTGCTAGCGGAATTTTAGGTTATGATTTTCTAATTTTGACAATCTGACTTTCGAATGTTTCTATATCTATATTTATCACCGTGAAATCGAACGACACATGTATAAAGATGTATTCGTGAACTGGCAACCAACAGGTGTTCCTCGGATGGGAACAGCTGGATATGTCGTCAGTCACGACCAATCAGAAACACGATGGCCACACGGGCCCTTTCTCTGTGTCGTATACATACACGTACGCACACTTCGATCAGCGCATAATTTTGCCCGTGCAAAGTTTTTTCTCAGCAATTACGGTATCAATCGGGTTGATTTATGGCTCAATCGAGGGGGGATGACGGAATTAGTCTCCAGTTCAAATTTCAGATCATGAAATTACCCCTGAGCTTCGTAATTCAAGAAAGTGTCTGCCCCCACCGGCGAAATCGCTTTTCTTAGAAATAATATACTCGGGTGAGTCTCGGGCCAGCAGACGACGCTGTCAAATGTACTTGTCCCGAGACTCTGCCGAGTCTCTTGATATTTATCCACATACGTCACACATACGCCGTAGATCTGCTGGACCCTCCACCCACCAACCATCGACCACGAAACGCAGTAGAATGAAAAAAAAAAATTACGAAAAAAATGATATCAAACGAGATATATATGTGTATGTGTATATAAGAATATTAATGAAACGAATGATGCTGAAGTTTGCAACGTTGGAATGCATCGAAAAATGTTTAATTTTATTGAAGATTCGTTCAATTTTCAATGTCATCCAAATTTTTCGAGCCGATATGCTTTTCGAATGACAAAAATCGATCATTTTATCATCGTAATTACTTTCTGCATTTCAATTATTATTTTTGTCAAAGACAAAAATGAATTTCGTTGCATTCCAACGATGCAAACGTCAGAGTCTTGAAAAAAATATGAAGCTGAAGTTTGTAACGTTGGAATGCATCGAAAAATATTGAATTTTATTGAAGAGATTCGTTCTATTTTCAATGTCATCCAAATTTTTCGAGCCGATATGCTTTTTGAATGGCAAAAATCGATCATTTTATCATCGCAATTGAATTCTGTATTATAGTAATTTTTTTTGTCAAAGAAAAAACAAATTTCGGTGCATTCCAACGATGCAAACGTCAGAGTCATAAAAAAATATGAAGCTGAAGTTTGTAACGTTGGAATGCATCGAAAAATGTTTAATTTTATTGAAGATTCGTTCAATTTTCAATGTCATCCAAATTTTTCGAGCTAATTTGCTTTTCGAATGACAAAAATGGATCATTTTATCATCGTAATTACTTTCTGAATTTGAATTATTATTTTTGTCAAAGATTAAAATGAATTTCGTTGCATTCCAACGATGCAAACTTCAGAGTCATATGAAACGAGTAGAGCACGGAATAGATGAGAACATGTATACGTATACATACCAAGTTTAAAAGAAAAGCGTAGCGCGCGAGCCGGCCGTACTCTTATATACAGTAAAATAGGCATTTTATGACGTCACAGAAACTTTAAATCGTTCTCACAGGAGAACGGGTTGAGGGAAAAATCTCATATTAGATTTGAATTTTCTATGATTTTTTATCTTTCGAATGGTCCTTGGTAGAACAAAATCCGTTCAGCCAATCCAGAGAAATCTAACATTGAAGATTTTGGACGCTAGGTTTGGGATCCCTTCTGTTTCTTAGAGTCAGAAAGGCGTAAGTTATGTGCGCAGGCGCTTGGACATACGCCCTTACGTGCCTGGTGGACATTTTCGGCCCGTGACGTCACCCGCCCCGCTAAACGTGGTATCCCCACTCTTTGCGCGCCACTGAGCGAGAGAGACAGACTATATCGGGCCTCTCTTTCGGTATGGTTTTCGTTGTTTAGCTACCATGGTTTTCGTTGTCTAGCTATCATGGTTTTCGTTGTCAAGGTACAGGGCTCCATGGTTTTTGTTGTCTAGGTATATTTCTCCATGGTTTTCGATGTGCAGGTATATTTCTTCATGGTTTTTGTTGTCTCTGTATATTTCTCCATGGTTTTCGATGTCTAGGTCGACGGCTTCATGGTTTTCGTTGTCAAGGTACACGGCTCCATGGTTTCTGATGTCTAGGTATATTTCTCGATGGTTTTCGATGTGTAGGTATATTTCTCCATGGTTTTCGTTGTCTCTGTATATTTCTCCATGGTTTTCGATGTCTAGGTCGACGGCTTCATGGTTTTCGTTGTCAAGGTACACGGCTCCATGGTTTCTGATGTCTAGGTATATTTCTCGATGGTTTTCGATGTGTAGGTATATTTCTCCATGGTTTTCGTTGTCTCTGTATATTTCTCCATGGTTTTCGATGTCTAAGTATATTTCTCCATGGTTTTCGATGGCTAGGAATGTTTCTCCATAGTTTTCGATGTCTAGGTCGTCGGCTCCATGGTTTTCGGTGTCTAGGTCCACGGCTCCATGGTTTTTGATGTCTAGGTATATTTCTCCATGGTTTTCGATGTCTAGGTCGTCGGCTCCATGGTTTTCGGTGTCTAGGTCCATGGCTCCATGGTTTTTGTTGTCTAGGTATATTTCTCCATGGTTTTCCACGTGTAGGTATGGTTTTTGTTGTCTGGGTATATTTCTCCATGGTTTTCGTTGTCTCTGTATATTTCTCCATGGTTTTCGATGCCTAGGTATATTTCTTCATGGTTTTCGATGTCTAGGTCGACGGCTCCATGGTTTTCGTTGTCAAGGTACACGGCTCCATGGTTTTTTATGTCTAGGTATGTTTCTCCATGGTTTTTGATCGCTAGGTCCATGGCTCCATGGTTTTCGATGTCTAGGTCGACGGCTTCATGGTTTTCGATGTTTAGGTATATTTCTCCATGGTTTTCGATGCCTAGGTACATTTCTTCATGGTTTTCGATGTCTAGGTATATTTCTTCAAGGTTTTTGCTGTCTAGGTATATTTCTCCATGGTTTTCGATGCCTAGGTATATTTCTCCATGGTTTTCGGTGTCTAGGTCCACGGCTCCATGGTTTTTGTTGTCTCTGTATATTTCTCCATGGTTTTCGATGCCTAGGTATATTTCTTCATGGTTTTCGATGTCTAAGTATATTTCTTCATGGTTTTCGATGTCTAAGTATATTTCTCCATGGTTTTCGATGTCTAGGTCGTTGGCTCCATGGTTTTCGGTGTCTAGGTCCACGGCTCCATGGTTTTCGGTGTCTAGGTCCATGGCTTCATGGTTTTCGGTGTCTAGGTCCACGGCTCCATGGTTTTCGGTGTCTAGGTCCACGGCTCCATGGTTTTCGATGTCTAGGTATATTTCCCCATGGTTTTCGATTTCTAGGTATATTTCTTCACGGTTTTTGATGTCTAGGTATATTTCTCCATGGTTTTCGTCGGCTTTGTATATTTTTCCATGGTTTTCGATGCTTAGGTATATTTCTTCATGGTTTTCGATGTCTAGGTATATTTATTCATGGTTTTTGCTGTCTAGGCATATTTCTCCATGGTTTTAGTTGTCTCTGTATATTTCTCCATGGTTTTCGATGTCTAGGTCCACGGCTCTATAGTTTTCGATGTCACGGTATATTTCTCCATTGTTTCCGATGTCTAGGTATATTTCCCCGTGGTTTTCGATGTCTAGGTCCACGGCTCCATGGTTTTTGATGTCTAGGTATATTTTTCCATGGTTTTCGATGTCTAGGTCCACGGCTCCATGGTTTTTGATGTCTAGGTCCATTCCTTCATGGGTTTCGGTGTCTAGGTCCACGGCTCCATGGTTTTTGATGTCATTTGTTTTTCATCTCAAAAATCAAAATCTTCTTCATGCAAATTTCGGCAACATAAAAAATATTTATCAGACTTTATGATTGAAGGGGTTGACCGGGGGTTGCCACGGAAGTTTTTGACCTTTGCACGGTAACCTTATTTTATTTAAACTTTCCGGTGACGTGGGGTCATAAATCACCCCAGTTTTAAAAACTCGCTGTCTCTTCTAAAATTCAATGAAAATGATCCACCTTGGGCTTATTCTTTTCGTTTTTTAATGCAGGATCACGTGAGCCTGGGGCAATTTCGCTCGGAGTCGAAAAATAAGCCAAAAATGCAATAAAACGATTAAAAAACGGGAGAACGAAGGGAGAAAGGGCACGAGGGAGAAGGGTGAAGTCTCGTCAGGACTTTTTTGAGGGATTGACGAAAAGTCTTGACGGAATTTTTTAAGGCGCTCACCAGTGGTCTCGAACGTGGTTTCTTAAGAGTTAGTTAATATTTACTAAACTCAGAGTCTCGTCACTATGGTTTTAAGGGATTAACGAAGAGTCTGGACGACAATTTCGAAAGGGTTAACCAAGGCTCTTAATGGGAGTTTTTAAGGGATTAACCACGAATCTCGCCAGGACTTTTTTAAGGGATTGGTCAAGAGTCTGGACGAGAATTTTGAAGGGGTTTATCATGACCCTCGCCGATATATTTTGAAGGGATTTGCGGAAGCGGTGTCGACGGAAGTTTTTCAAGGCATTGAGTGGAAGCGTCCAGAGACTTTTTTTATGGGATTCATAAAGAATCTCGCCGCGACTTTTTCAAAAGATTCATCGAGATTCTGGTCGAGACTTGTTTCAACAGATCGACCAAGAATCGTGCCAAGACTTTTTTAAGGGATTAGTCAAGAGTCTGGATGGGATTTTTTAAAGAGTCGACAAAAAGTCTTGACGAGATTTTTGCAACAGACTAGCCAAGGGTAGACGAGCTTTTTTAAGGGATTGACTAAGGGCCTCACTGAGGTTTCATTGAGAGATTGACCACGAGTCTCTTCGTGGTTTCCTTGAGGGATTGAACAAGGTTCTCGATGAGAGTTTTTTAAGTCTTTGATCATGACTGTTGTCGAGATATTTAAAGGAATTTACCAGGGGTGCCGACAGAAGTTTTTGAAGAGATTTATTTTATTTCAAGAATAACCGACCAGAACAAATAATGCCTCTATAATTACAAAAAAATGTTGATGAATATCCCGCTTTTCAAAAAGAAGAGAAATCCGTGCAAAAATACTTTTGAAAAGTAAAAAAAGAACGCCAATTTTAAAAGATCGCAACCTCAGTAGAAAAATAATTACTCAATTTTCTTCATATCACTTTGACATAAAAAACAATTTAGATTTACAAACTTTAATGCATTTTTCCTTCCCTACGAACGATATTTTGAAATTCCCCAAAATTTTCTCAAAAACTCTCAAGCTCAATCGACAAAAAGAAATGAAATCATTGCAACATAGCCAAGAATTAAAAAAAATAATGAATAGCTACATTTCACAGGGAAACATGTGCACCCTCAATACATTTTGTGTATTTAAGGGTCTGCAAAGGCTCTACAAAAAAATGCAAAAAATTGGCGTGCATGGTTAACTAAAAAAGCCCGGAAAGATAAAGAATCAATTTAAGGGAGAGGCGGACAAACTTGACCAACTGCCTAAAATAGAATTTCCGTTTTTCATCTGAAAAATCGAAATCGTTTTCATTCAAATCTCGTCAAGATAAAAGAACATTTATCAGATTGCATGGAATGAAATTTTTTAAAAATTTCGTTCCCCTTGGCTCTCCAGACTTTGAAAAATGATTATTAATTGTGCAAAGAGGAGAGATTTTTGTTTAATATGGAAATAGGAAATATCATCGCGGAAAGAGGAATAGGATAAACAGCGAACATTTGGGATAATATGGAATTATCATCGCGGAAAGAGAACAGAAAAAACAGCGAACATTTAGAATTTCGGAGGATGTTCCATTCCCCATTACACGACGTCATAATGCTACTTTGCGCGTGCATGCGGAAACTTCTAATAAGAACAGTGACGCAGGCCTTCGCCGAACTTTTTTAGTTAACCATGCACGCCAATTTTTTGCATTTTTTTGTAGAGCCTTTGCAGACCCTTAAATACACAAAATGTATTGAGGGTGCACATGTTTCCCTGTGAAATCTAGCTATTCATTATTTTTTTTAATTCTTGGCTATGTTGCAATGATTTCATTTCTTTTTGTCGATTGAGCTTGAGAGTTTTTGAGAAAATTTTGGGGAATTTCAAAATATCGTTCGTAGGGAAGGAAAAATGCATTAAAGTTTGTAAATCTAAATTGTTTTTTATGTCAAAGTGATATGAAGAAAATTGAGTAATTATTTTTCTACTGAGGTTGCGATCTTTTAAAATTGGCGTTCTTTTTTTACTTTTCAAAAGTATAGATATACCAGGGCGTGTTAAACAGCGTACTCAAAAAATTGAATTTTTCGGAAAATATTGCGAGTCGCCAAAAATCCTTTTAAGGGCACTCTTAGATACCCAAATGGAATGTCTGAGCCAAATTTCATGACCGAATTCGGTTTTCCCTTTTCGGAAGTACACCCGTTTTTTTTTTCTAAACGATTTATCGTTTTTTTTCCAGTTTTTGTTTACTCCCCCGCAAATACCTCCGAAAGTGTTCAATATTTATTCATTTTTTTCATCAATGAGTGTTGGTTCGTCGATGATTTGATAGAAAAAAAAAAAAAGTATCAAACCGAGTCAACGCGAGTGTTTTTAAAAAGCGTATTTCCACGTACGTTCGTTTAAAGTTCGTAAAAAATGTGCGCGTCTTCGAATAAATCGTAAACGATTGCATTTTTAATCGTCTTCGTCGAGTCCGTGTAGTTTTCGTGATACTTTGTCGATCGTTTCACGTTTCTCCAAATATCATTTTTTTCCATATTTTTTTGTTTTTTTTTCTCGCTATCGTAAAACGTGTTGACAAAAAACATAATCATGGATATCCTGCCGAGTGGAAACATATTTCGGGAATTGCAGGACATACACGATACCGGATATTTTTCAGCTCAACCCTCGCTCGAGGATCATTGGCAACAGGTAAGACGTTTTTTTTGTCTTTTCGGTTTTTTTTTCAATCTTATCTCGCTCTCCCAGCCCATAAACATTCTTCCCTCCCCCCTCCCGCGTTCTCGTTCCTCTTCCGGTGACAAGAGAGACGAGCTTTTTCGCAATCTTGACACCGGAATACCGTGAAATCGTGTGCATTCGCGTATTGAATGTCCGCGAACTTCGATCGTCGACGTAAACAAGATCCTGTCACGCGTCAAACATTTTCAAGACATTTTTTCATCGAAACGTCTCGCTGATCGAGCGCTAAAAATTAAACAGAACGATGTTGCATCGTAGCGCGACATTTTTATCCATAATGTCATTAAATCGTTGATTAATTATCAAAATAACGAATAGAAAAATCACGTTTTCGATGTATTCGAACGATGCGAAATTCAGTAGCGATTTCAAAGATTCATTCAATTAATGGACGAGGCGATCTAAGGGGGGGGGGGGGGAGGAATTGTGTCATCAAGATCCCGGCTCGAACGCGAAGCCTCGTCGGGCATCGGCCTGGGACACCCCGTATATATACAACACACTTGGTCATTCGCTTATTCACTCGTCGCGTACACGTTCGTTTACGCGTAACGCTTTCCCTTGTCCCCCAAACGAGGAACCATCGTCTCAACCAATTTCGCTACTTTTTCGGCCTTTATTATTTCCTCGCTCAATCAATTATTTATTATCGTTCAAATCGACGCGGAATTTTGAATTTTTCGATCGAAAATTGCGACAAAATCGTTACATTGTTAATTGAGTCATTTTATTTTTTTAATTCGACAGAATTTTGTTACTTTGTAATTGTTCATTTTATTCGGTCGTGTAAATTGACAATTTTTGACAGTTTTTTTGCCTTTTATAGTCAAAATCAGTTTGTTTTGCCTTTTTGGATTTTTTTTTGTATTTTCTGATATTTTCTCGTCAGCCTCGCTCGTTTTTCGTTTTTTTTTTAAATTTGTACGGCAATGCTCGCCAGATATTGGGAAATGATGAAGTTTTCGTCGTTTTTACTCGATATTTCGTAATTCGTCAACTGAAGGACTATTTGACGTTTTTTTTGTTGTTTTTTCTTACTCTGCCGATGTCTAAAACATTCGCTTAAGAGCCATCGAGCTCACGTGACCAACTTGGAATCGAGGCTAGCGCCTCTAGCTGCAAAAAGCCGAACTAGATTGCGATTCGACACTAGCGCTTGTAACGGCTAAAGGTCGAACTAAATTTAAACGCTTTTGTCGGTATTACAGGGGTGACTTTCACAGCTGATTGTTTCCCATGTTATTTTCGAGTGTGAGCACGGATCCCGTCGCCACGCCAGATTCTTATGCCAGATTTTTCAAAGTCCCAGGATTTTCTCCAAAAGGCACTTTTTTTTCGGCCTCGACACGATTAGCTCATTCGATAGAGAATCGAATGAAACGCGTTTCTAGCCTATCGTGGGAGGAGATTTTTTTTTTTTTTATTCGAAAAATTTCAAAGTCCGGAAATGCTCGAATTTTTTCCAAGTCCCAGGATTTTCTCCAAAGGGCACTTTTTTTTCGGCCTCGACACGATTAGCTCATTCGATAGAGAATCGAATAAAACGCGTTTCTAGCCTATCGTGGGAGAAGATTTTTTTTTTTTTTGAAAAATTTGAGTCCCGAGGTTCTCCAATGTTTTAAAAGTCCTACGATTTACCCCAAAGGGCCATTTACATTGCACTTGTAAAAAAAAAGTTCTACAGCAGCTGTTTACCAAGTAAACCATGAATAAACAAAATAGCCCTGATGATCATGTACTATTTTCTATGATTTTATTCTATAATCCGACATAGCTGACTGCGAGAGTGTCGGGATTACGGTCGAAGGGTCCGGGGTTCAAATCTCCAACGGTGAAATTTTTTTTTTTTTACTAAGCATCAATCCAAAATCGTTTCTTGAATCACGTAACGTATTTTCACCTTGACTACATTTTTTTTAACCTTATTTATTACTAAATTACATATACATAAATTTTTTTGTGAGGTGAAAAATGAAAAAAAAAAAAATATTTTCACCATTAGAGATTTGAACCCCGGACCCTTCGAACGTGGTTTCGACACTCTCGCAGTCAGCTACGTAGCGCTATAAAATATGAGTATAGAAAATAGTACATTATCATCAGGGCTATTTTGTTTATTTAAGGTTTACGTGTTAAACAGCTGTTGTAGAACTTTTTTTTACAAGCAACAATAACTCATTTATCGAAGTGCAATGAAAATGGTCTTTGGGGAAAATACACGGACTTTTAAAAAATTGGAGAACCTCGGTACTGACATTTTTCAAAACAAAAAAAAATCTCCTCCCACGATAGGCTAGAAACGCGTTTCATTCGATTCTCTATCGAATGAGCTAATCGTGTCGAGGCCGAAAAAAAGTGCCCTTTGGAGAAAATCCTGGGACTTTGAAAAAATTCGAGCATTTCCGGACTTTGAAATTTTTCGAATAAAAAAAAAAAAAAATCTCCTCCCACGATAGGCTAGAAACGCGTTTCATTCGATTCTCTATCGAATGAGCTAATCGTGTCGAGGCCGAAAAAAAGTGCCCTTTGGAGAAAATCCTGGGACTCTGAAAAATTTCGAAGACCTCGGGACTTCAAAATCCCTCACGCGTTCACGATTTCATATTGCCGCGCATATACGCCTGTTCGATTTTACCGACAGTCTCGCCTAGCGAACCTGACGGCGAAAGCTGGAACCCGCTACCCACGGTTGAGCACGCCAATATGGCCGCCGCTCCGCTTCGTACGAGTCGCGTGCTGTTCTACCGGATTTCTCCGCGAGTTTTCGTCTAAATCTTCAGAAGTAAATTTTGTTTTGTGCAGTGAAATGGTGCGATAGCGGGTCTGGTCAGTTTGAGTGTGTAAAGTGAACGGTGAATTTTTATTTAATTGTTCTTCGCATCGCGCCCAAAAGCTGTCATGGCGTGACCTTGTCACTCCATATTTTTACTAATTTATTGCGAGCAAATAAAAAATCTGGCTCTTGGATAAGGACCAGACCCGCCTTCGCACTGTGATAACGAATTTTTCGGTGTTTTTTTTTTTCGTGTAAACATAAAATTCGCGACGAAATCCGGTTGAAAAGGATTTTAGTTGTCCCAGTCACCACCTGGCGCTGCGTATGCCATCGCTCGATGGCTCTTAAAAACTCGTTCAAGTTTTGCCTCTTTTTTTTGCTTCGTTTTGTCGCGCGCGGGCGCTCTCTCTCTCGTTTCTCTTAATTCTCATTTTCCACGAGATATTCAATGGAAACTTTGGCCCGGCTCTCTAAGAGCTCTCGCTCGCTTGAATAATTGGGTCGAGAATACGGCGGCGGGCGCGCAGGATTCTCCATTCACGCGACAAAGTTAATTGCCCGTTGCATTAGTGCTTCTCGTCCCAATTACTCTTTTACCCATCTCTCTCTCCCCCCCCCCCCCTCGCTCTCTTCCTCCCCCCGAGCTCCCTTTGAGTCTCGCTGTCCTTCAATTCCTTTTGAGAAACTGTCTCGTGATTATATCGTAATTATGGATAAACACACTCGCTGCCGAGATTCGTCAACGAGGCCTCTCCTAATTGGCATATTGTTCCTCTCGATTTTGACGTTTTCCGAGCTCTCGCTCAGCGAAACGTCCGTAAACATGAAAAAAAATCGTACGACGTTTTTTTTGGATTTCTCGTGAAAAAAATTCATTTTTAAGGTTTTTTTTCGTTTGGAAAAAGAAAAACGTTTTTTTGCACAGTTTTTCATATTTTTAGTGATTATTATCGCCTTTCGGAGCAATTCCTCGCAGACTTTCGATCGACGAGCTCGTCTATCGAGCCACTATAAATTACACTTATTTGCACATGCTTATGTGGAGAGATATCAAGGTGCATGTACGTACGCGTTGTGGGATCGGTCAGCGTGTCAGTCAGTGAGATCGCATGACGCGCTGGTGCTGGCATTGCAGGCGTCCGGACGCCTGACGTCGCTACCACACCGACCCAACCCTCCCCATGTCGACGCCACCGACGCCACTGAATATATACTCTTGATTCTCTTCCTTTACACATTTACAAACTTTCTTATACAATATTAACGCGCAGGCTCGATTTTTTTTATGCCCGATTCAACTTTGTTCGTTTTTTTATCAGTCTTTTTTTAATCACTCAATTAATTTGTACCGTGTTGAAGTTTTCTTCGTTGAAATGCAACGAGATTTTTTTTCCTCAGCAGTGCGATCGCGATTTTTATTTTATATCGAGTCGGGACGATGAAAAGAATTTTTTTTAGAATCCAAACACGAAATCGATTCAAATATCATCGTTTGTCATGTTTTTTCGCGTTTTTTCGAAATATTCTCGTCAATTTTGAACTTTTTTGAGAAATTTAATTGCCAGAGTCGACGAATACGAGGAAATTTCGTTGGCTCGACAAAAATGTTGCTTGGGATTCAGGGAATTATTTGATAGTCAGAGATTTTGAGAGATTTTGACACTAAAGTTGGGAACGTCGAGGTTCAACGAAAAGGGTGCAGTTCCGAAAAGCCCATATGTCCGATTGACTTGTATTTTGGTATACTTATGTTTTTTGGCCTCCTGAACACGAATATAATAATTAAAATTGGCGCAAATTTGATCTTCATATTGAAAATTCAAAAAAATCGATTTTCAATGGTTTTTTTTGCTTTATTTCAATAAATACTAATTTGAGACTAAAATGTTTCAGAGAAAAGTTGCAGATTATACAAAAATACACATTTTTTGTTGGGGTCATTTTTTTGTAAAACCATTTTTTTCGTACATACAAACAAAAAACCCAAATAAAGCCAAACACCATCCGAAATGCCTCGTACCCACCCCACTATTTACAACGCATCGCACTTTTACCACCTACCCCACTATTTGCCATCCACCCCCCGAGGTGCACTGCACCCACCCCACTATTACCACCCACCCCACTATTTACCACCCACCCCACTATTTGCCACCCACCCCCCGAGGTGTACTGCACCCACCCCACTATTTACCACCCACCCCCCGAGGTGCACTGCACCCACCCCACTATTACCACCCACCCCACTATTTGCCACCCACCCCCCGAGGTGTACTGCACCCACCCCACTATTACCCATCATCCCTTGATGCCCCTCGAAGGAATCCCAAGAAACCCGATTAATTTGGTTTATTTGTTAGGTTTTTTATGCCTGTTGCGCGCGCGCGTGCTTGTGTGTGTGTGTGTGTATGTGTGTAGTCCAGGAGCCACCGCCTGTTTTTTTCATTGATTAATAACAGGCTGAATCTTTGTGAGTAGTTTCCGTTCGACGAGACGCCCAAGTTTTTCCTCTGTGAAAATTCTCGATAGAGGTAGCTAATAAAGTGCGCAGCTGTAAAACATGTCGATTTGGTGGAGTGTCGAAATTGTCTGACTAACCGTTTATTTTTTATTACAATGTTTAAATAATTGTATTATAAACTGGGAGGAATAATTGTCCTACAAAATGGATGGTTTGTTTGAGAGCGTCCTCCACTCCGAATATGTCGAAATGACGCGGCCATAAAAATAATTAATAACAAGCTGATTTTTTGTATGCAGCTTTGTAAATATTGTTGGAATAGAATGACCATTTAGTCCTACAAATTTAGTGGTAGGATTTCTCAGTCCGACACTTCGAAGTTGTCAATTCTATGGTAATACTTTTTTCATTAATAACCGTAGGACAAAAAAAAACACATCATGAGTTACCGCATCCTTTGCCTAAATCAAACAGTGTCCTACAAAAAAATGGGTATGTATCGCTAGTCCTACAAGAAAATAAAAAATACATAACATTATTTCGTTGCTGTTGTTTTGGTGCTTGGAGGCATATATTCGCAAGCTTGATCAATACATTTTTAAACAATAATCTGACTGTGGTTGCATGAACTGCAAAAATGAAAAAATGAAAATAAAAAAATACAATTATTGAAATAAATAAAAAAATATAAAAATAGTAAAATAAAAAAATTAATCGTCGTCGGATTCGGATGTCGACGCTTGTTCTCGCCGAAAAATCCCTTAAATGCCCCCACGCAGCTGCTTTCAATGTGTTGTAACTAGTTAACCCCAATTTTACTGTAAATAAGAGTGCGGCAGCTCGCGCGCTACGCTGTTTTTTTTTTTAACTTGGCGTCGAGCCGCTGCCGAAAAATAATTAATAATTAATGCGTTTCAATTTATTCAATACGCGACGGAAATTCATTGTTCCAATATTGTTGACAATTTGTGTTCCCCGATTAAAAAAAAAAAAAAGTTTCATCAAGGGATCGAACACGGTACCTCCGCGACGAGAGTCCAGTTCTGTTCCACGCTGCTAAGATCGTGCTTATACCAAGAATAGTGGAAAATGGTACATGCTTATCAGGACCGCTTGATATATATTTAATTATATATATACATACTACTTTTTTTGTAGGCCAGTGATAAAATAGTCTTCTACACTTTATCCCCGATAGGAAAAAATTTAAACTAGGCTGTTATTAATGAAAAAAGTATTACCATAGAATTGACAACTTCGAAGTGTCGGACTGAGAAATCCTACCACTAAATTTGTAGGACTAAATGGTCATTCCATTCCAACAATATTTACAAAGCTGCATGCAAAAAATCAGCTTGTTATTAATTATTTTTATGGCCGCGTCATTTCGACATATTCGGAGTGGAGGACGCTCTCAAACAAACCATCCATTTTGTAGGACAATTATTCCTCCCAGTTTATAATACAATTATTTAAACATTGTAATAAAAAATAAACGGTTAGTCAGACAATTTCGACACTTCACCAAATCGACATGTTTTACAGCTGCGCACTTTATTAGCTACCTCTATCGAGAATTTTCACAGAGGAAAAACTTGGGCGTCTCGTCGAATGGTAACTACTCACAAAGATTCAGCCTGTTATTAATCAATGAAAAAAACAGGCGGTGGCTCCTGGACTAGTGTGTCTGTGTGTCTGTTTGGTCGGCGGGAGAAAGATTCCTCCTACCTGCTGCATATATCCAGCAAGTATTCCCCTATCCGCCATCTGGGGACGCGCCACGTAGGGGTTACAGACTCCCCCTGTGGTTGTGTGTGTGTGTGTGTGTGTGTGTGTGTGTGTGTGTGTGTGTGTGCGTGTGCGTGTGTGCGTGTGCGCGTGTGTGTGTGTGTGTGTGTGTGTGTGTGTGTGTGTGTGTGTGTGTGTGTGTGTGTGTGTGTGTGTGTGTGTGTGTTTGGGTTTGTTTGGGTGTGTGTTAGGGTGTGATGTTAGTTCTGGTGCTGCTAATGGATGCACGGCGTTGACCTGATCTCAAGTACAAAGAAAACAATGGCTCTGAAGTCAAAACTAACATGCGGGGAGCGAAATTTGTGAGGTGCCAGTATCAACAAGGTCTTGAATTTTTTGCAGTCACAGCTAGCGATCAATTGCACATTCGAGCAAACAATCCGGGAGTCGAGAGGTGTGTATGAAATTTGAAGATTACGGCTTCATCGGAGGCCCTGGTGAAGTTGTTGGATTTGAGGAAAGTTGAAGAAGGGAGTCCTGACGATGCTGGCATGATGAAGACGATCTGGATGCTGGAAAGGGTTATATTCACAATGGTATCAATCCGACGAATGCGTTAATGAAAAAACAAGTGCATGACTTCCAATCATCGAGTCATCGCGCAATGGATGCGTCGTTGTTCATTGAATCGATGGGAATTATGTGAAAATGTGGTAAGTACGGTGGTTTGAATGTGCATATGCTATTTGGATGTTTTTTGGTATGTATGATCTTCGGATGGGAATGCTGCGTGTTTGAATGTATTGTGTGTATGGCGATTCTATAGTAGAAGTGCGCATGAGAATTTGGTTCGAAGGTGAATATGATGTGTCTGGATGTTTCGGTTATATGGTATTTTTCGCACCTGAATGCTACGTGTCTGATTGTCTTGTGTGTATGGAGATTCGAATGTTCATGTACGCATGCTTTATGTGAGTGATGCCTATGTCGCATGGGTTCTTGTGTCGTACTAGCTTCTTGTAGGGTACGGTTCGTTAGATGTTTTGAGTTAAGGTATATTGAGATTCATTAATTTGGGTGTTTTTTCATTGGGGTTCAGGTTTGTTTGGGTTTGTCTGCGTTCGGTTTATTGTGTTTTTTGGGTTTACTGGCATTGCCATGGCCGTTGTCCACCTTTGGGATTGTTACGTTTCCATTTATTGGAATTTCAGTTCTTGCGATTCCACACATTACGCTTTTTTTCTCGGAAAATAAGCGTTTTACGCAAAAAAGTCATGAGACAAGAAAGATGTATTTTTATTAGATCTGCAACTTTTATCTGAAATATTTTCGTCTCCGAGCATTATTTTTCAAAATAACTAAGAAAAACCTCGAAAAAATCTTGTTTTTTCAATTTAAGGGTGTTTAATTTCGTTTGCGCCAATTTTAACTGTCATATTCGTGTTCAGGAGGCCAAAAAACATAAGTATACCAAATTACAACTCAATCGGACATATGGGCTTTTCGGAACTTTATCCCTACACTTTGCGGAAATGCGACTGACTGATGGAAAGAATGGGGAGGAGGAAGCTCTTGCATTTCCTTATCGCGTATATTCTTTCCTTCGCGTGTTAAAAAGCTTACGGGATGCTCCTTCACCATTAGAGTGTCTACTTTACGAGATCACGAAAGCTCTCCCATGTTTTTCTCCCTTTTTTCCTTTCACCTCAGCATCCGCAACTATCGAGAGAGAAATCCTCTTCACCGTCCCTGCCCAAGCCCTGTCCCTTTCTCTGTATCCATTTCTTACCGTATGCGTATCCTTAAGGCACGTGCTTAAGTAAAATACCGCAGCAAGGAACCCTCACGAATCAACCGAAATTTTTCTCTGGCGATTCAACGCTTTTTTCTAATATTACAAAAAAAAAGGGAATAAAAATTCTCTGGATCGTCGAGTTATTCGGATTCGTAGACCCGAATGGTGCGCGAATAGGATTCTTTGCAAAAAACGCGAGTCAAATGTACCGCGACATGAAATTCACATGATCCTGAAGTTTCCATCGTTGGATCATGCAACGAAATTCTGTTATTTCTTCAGCAGAGCCAATAATTATTATTGAAAATTTGGTCCGGCCAATAAAACGATTCTCTCTTGAGAGCAAAAAACTCAATCGCCTCGAAAAATCGCCACGATTTTCAAAATTCCATAAATAATCAATAGAAAAAATGTTTTTCGTTGATTCTGAACGTTGCAACCTTCAGAGTCATAAATTCACATCGTTCGACAGCGGAAAGAAAAAAATTTACCAAAGTTGGACATTTTGCCAAGGTCCATATTCCCTTAATTAAGGAATGAAATCTGAAAAAAATACGACACGCGATGTAAAAAAACAAAAAAACGAACTGAAAACTTTAATTAAAGTTTTGTTTTTCTTTGACAAAACTTATTATTCAAGTCCAGGGTCCACGAGGTTTCGCCACGTGTTTATGAAGCGTTGGATCATTATTTTTATTGCCACAATGTCGCAGTTGCACATACATACAAGACGAAGCGATATTACGAGGATAAAATAGATAAGGTTTATCCACCGGTGTGGAGAAAAAATCGGCACGTCGAGGCTTAAAATTCTCGGTATCTCGCGCGATTCAACCTCTAAAAATACGGCAGCCACGCATCAGCTTTTCCTACGGGAGAATCCAACGTCTTTTCGCCGCTTCTTCGTTCTTCTCCCAGCCAATTCGCTTGTACTCGAGACCAAGAGCGCCGCCGTTTCCGTACGCACGCCGTTAGAAACTGAACGAAGACACACGATAGTTTTTGAAGGTTTTTTTTAAATTGTGTATAAACGTTTTTTGCACCAAAACAGTTTTTTTCCGATGAAAAAAAATTTTCAGACGTTCAGAATTTGAGATATTTCATTTCCAATTTTTTATTTTTCCCATCCATGTAAATTGAAGTGAAGTTTCGTTAAAAAGTTGCAAAAATCGTGTTGCAAAAAAAATGTATTCGGGATTTTTTTTTTGCAGATTGCCAGAAAGACTGAGTCGAAATTTTTAATGAAAAATCCTACAAATTTGTTGGAAACTCATGAACGAAACGGGACTTGAATTTCCACGCGTTTAGATGGGAAAATTGGAAACAAAATAGGTATCTCAAATTCTTGACGTCAGAAAATTTTCCTTCGTAGATAAAAATTATTAATTTTTACTCAAAAATGTTTATACTGAATTATTAAAAAATTCTGAATAAAGTCCTACAAAAATCCTACAAATCCTAAAAATTTTTTGGAAACTCATAAACGAAACGGGACTTGAATTTACACGCGTTTAGATGGGAAAATTGGAAACAAAATATCTCAAATTCTTGAAGTCGGAAAATTTTTCTCCATAGGAGAAAAAAATGATTAGTTTTGGTGTCGAGAATGTTTATACTAGATACTAGATTATTAAAAAATCTATCGATCTAGAATCTAGATTATTAAAAATATCAAATTTAATTAAAAATTAAATTTAATTAATTAATTAATTATTAATTTAATAATATTAAATAATTCATTGATTGAAAAATGAAAAAAAAAAAATTTCAATAAAATGACAAAATTAAATTTAAAAATAACGTTGGGAACTTTAAATTTATACACTTTTAGCCTTTTCTGACGAAAAAATTGCACGTGGAAATTAAATTATTCGTTACAGGAACTGCAAATCTTGATGCTGTCTCTGAGCCTCGCGGAAGGCGAAATTTCGCCTTATCAATTCACATCTCAGCAGAGAAGCTTAGTTTCGGATACTGGGAGGACAAAGATCCGGAAATACACGACGTTGCGAAATCGCGACTTTCAGAAGAGATCATCGGTCGTCTCCTCGTGTAAATATATCCAATTTTGCTGCTTCCGTTTTACGTCATAAGGAATTTTCATAATTTTCTTTTCCATCCAATAAAATCTCGCAATCATTTATTTTGTTCTTAAAAAAAAAAATTTCCAGCTGGTCTCATACTTTTTCAGAGCTTGTGAATGAGAGGCTCAATTTTAATTTTTACACGATATCAATTTCACATTATTTAAGGAATTTTCATAATTTTCTTTTTCCTCGAATAAAATCCGCAAATTCCAATTTTTCTTGCCCTAAAAAAAATTTGTGATGAAGAATCTAAATTTTCATTCTTTCGTAATTTCAGTGATTCTGCGCCGCATTATTCGAGGAATTTTCATAATTGTCTTTTTCCTCGAATAAAATCCTCAAATTCCAATTTTTCTTGTCCTAGAAAAAATTTGTGATGAAGAATCTAAATTTTCATTGTTTCGCAATTTCAATGATTCTGCGTCGCATTATTCGAGGATTTTTCATAATTTTCTCATTCATGAGCCCGGCGAGTCAAAAACTTTGGAATTTTGTGAAATTTTGTGGTCAAAATTCGACGGCGTAAGAATGAGAGTCCAAATTTTCTTTCCCGCATCGAGATCCTGCTCAAAATAGTCGATTTTTCGAACTGTACGATTGCGAAGTGAAGCCACGAGATGAAATTCTGTTCGAAAATGATTTCAGTGTCTGGATCATCGGGAAACACGACGGACGGAGCGGAGACATCGAATTTAATGATGATCCAACAAATTCAGCTGGAATCATTGTCGATGATCGACAAGCTCGTGAAGAGTCTTCAAAGCGGATTCGCCGTAGGGACGAGAATTTTGTTGTGCACGAAACTCGCAACGTATTTGCGAAGAAGTTATCAATCGTTATTGACTCTGGACGATCCGATGCAGTTGCTGTAGGAGGTTGTCGGGAGCAACTGCGATCGGAAGCTGGAAATGGTCGGCAACATAATCGCTGCTTATCGGATAAAAAACGAAATAGTTGCGAAATTCCTTGCGGAGAAAATAGTGGCCAACACGCCCCTCGTCGAAGGTATTTTTCCCAATTATTTTCATTTCCTGGCAAAAATTATTTTTCGCTGAGACTAACGTCGAGGAATTGTATCAGAAAGCCTCGGAGATTCTTTGGTCATGTGGGGAAATCCATTGGGCGGCAGCATTCAAGCGATAATCGACCTTTGCAACGATCCTTCTCTCCTCGGATGGGAATTGTTGAAAACGGCCAATCTGAGCTTGGGAAATTCTCATGGTGAACGACGAAACGGTCAAATGAAATTTATTGCGCAATTTCCTACTTCGTCGTTGACATTTCAACGCGTTTTTCAAATAAAACGCACCTTTGCACTGTCGACGACGATTTTTCAGTCGTAAAAGTGAAAATTACAATTTCGACTCTTTATTCTTTTTAGTTCTGACTCTCAAAGTCGCGGTTGAACTTCTCATTCGTGCCCACGACTGCTTCACCACATCCTGCAGCATGGAGGGCATTGCTTCGATATTGAGAAAAGCTCAGTATCTCGCGTACACTTTGCAGTAACGAAAACACTGAAGTCTCCTGGTGATTGGCCTAAAATTTCATTTTTCTTCATAAAAAACGCTTTTTTCGAGTCGATTTTATTTTTCGTTCGTTTTTTACGAATAAAAATAAAGAAATAAATGGATAAATCCAGAGAACTGCAATCTGTTAGCGATTGGCCTAAAATTTCATTTTTCTTCATAAATATTCTTTCCAGACGATTTTGTTTTTCCTTCGTTTTTCCGAATAATTTGATGAAAAATTCTGCAGGTTCGTCTGGTGACGGGTCTCGGGCGGTTCACGGAGATGAATTACGTCTTCCAGATACTGAAGGAAAACGATCAGTTCGAGTTTCTGTTGGGCAAAGGATTGGACAAGGTGAGACAAAGCGTGAAAAAAGTAAAATGAGAGAAAAAAAAAGTGAAATTTAAAATTCGTTTCAGATGTCAAGCCTGTCTTCAGCTTTATTGGAATTTTGCAAGCGTCAGTGTCCCGGCGATAAAGAATTATTCACTTTGATTGCGTTGCATTATTTACTGTACAACGAAATCGCGTTCAAGTGGAAGAGCGAGGCGAAGAAAATAATAAACGAACTGGTAGCGGAGGCGCGAAAAACTCAGGCAAAAAGTTCGTCCGCTCAGCAAACTTTGTTGATACTTTCGAGGAATGAAAACGTTGAGAAAAAGTTGCGAGTCGTTGTCGAAAATTTTACACACGCCATCGAGTATTATCTTCAGGTTAGATTCCGAAAAAAAATCACCACCAAAATGCAGACTTTTTGCTTTTTTTTCGAATTTCAAGCGTTTCATTTTTCCCCCAGGACAATAAATTGAACCTGGCGAGTCGCTGCTCGCACCAGCCCCAGCTCGCAGCTCTACAAATATCTCTGCTCGTCGGTGCAGCTCAGAATCACCAAGTTCCTTGCCGTCTCCAATCTCAGTCCCGACGAAGTCAACAAAACCATGTGCCAAGATCTGACCCTTCCGCAATCTCTCATCCTCGTCCAGGCCTACAATCATCACGGCGATTGGTCGATCGCGATATACAATCACGTCGTAAACAACGGAGAAATTCGATACTTCAAACAATTCCTCGCCTGCAATCTCCTCTCGTCCGCCATCGTCCACGACTGCGTTTGCAGGTAAAAAAAAAAACGAATTTCTTGCAAAAATAACTCTCGGAATTCTCATTTCCCTTCACCCCGCGAACAGGTATCGATCGGAACGAACAATCACGAAACAAATGACGGAAAACATGCAGCTGCTCGTTTCCGAACTAAAGGACGTCGAGTGTAAATACGTGCTGGCGAGTCAGTTGGGATTTAAGAAAATAATCGAAGATTTATTGGCGAATGCGTCGACGGGTTCTTATCTGAAGGACACTGTTTGGAAACAAGGCTCCAGGGCGAAAGATTTCACGGCGGATAATTATCGTGGATGACGACTTTTCCTCACTATTTTCCTCGATTTTTCATTCGTACGTTCCTCTTTGCACATTTTATATTTCCATGTATAAACGAATATATTTTTTTAACGGGTTTCAATCGAACGATTCGTTGTATAAACGAGAAGAATTTATCGATATCCTCAAATTTGACAATAAATCGTTGTTTATATTTCCAAAAACATATTGTAAATATTGGGCATTAAAAATCTTCGAGTTTTGTCTTACATTTTTACAGTGTGGTCGATATTTAAGTTCGTGTCATCAGAATTCAACATTAATTTTCACGATTTCGAAGTTCGCATCGATGAAACGCAACGAAAACATTATTTTTCAAAGCAGAGCGAAAAGTCACAAATTTTGAATACAATCGATTGACCCAAGCTAATTAAGGTAGTTCGATACCTAAGTGGCGTATAAAAAATGGGGTGCAGCACCCTTTACGTGGGAACATTGTTCGTTTTTTGATAATCATTCAACTTATCGATAATGATTATTAACTAAATATATGATCACAATATTTTACAAAAGTTTCATGATTACTCGTCATTTTGGATTTCTTATATTTTTTCTTTGGCCCCCCAGCTGTCCGCCCCTGCTGAATACATCTCCGTGCGGTATGCACATATACGAGCACACAAATGAACGCTCCGAAGCGCGCGGCAATTGTCATACGATTTTGATTACAATAATTTTTTTCTCAAAAACTAGACGTCAGATCGCTTTCTTTTTTTTTTAATATTTTCTTCAAAAAATACTATACCACGCTGTTTTTTTTTATCAAATCCGTAAGAACCGTTTTCAAGACATTGCGATACACATTTTTTGTGTGATGATTCCTATGTGTTTAGATGGAGCAACCATAGAACTTTAACTTGCCGTATCTCATAAAGTATACGGCAGAACTACTTTTTTTTTTTTTTCAACGATTCGTTAAATTTTTCTGCGTGACATATATTTTTTTGAAAATTTCCGTAAGAAATCGGGTTTTGGTATCGAACTACCTTAAATAAAAACATTCCAGTCGGTTTTGTTTTTTTTCTTTCTCCGCTATTGACCAACGTTGGAATTTCGATAGTTTTTTTTGTTCCAATCCCCGGCCACTTGATGAATAAAAAAAAAAAGTTAAAAAAATGGTATTTTTCGTATTTCATGGGAATTTGAAATTTTTACCAAATTTGATGAAAAAAATATCGAATATTTGCGTCAAGTTTTGGTTGCAGAAACGTTCGCTCGCGTCACCTCGCAACAATTCGACTCCAATATTTCCGCCGGTCTTTACGAAATGAATCGAATCCACTTGGTTTTTACTCCCACGCAGCAATTTCCAGCTCTTTGGCGTCTCGCGACGCCGAATTTCATCACAGCACCGGAAATTAATTGCGGTTATTCATCGAGACGGGATACACAACGGACGCGACGAGTCTTTCAGAAAATTTCAAACTAACCTTCTGACGTTTCAGGTGTTTAATGACGTAGTCGTAAGTGACGGTAAAGAATTTCCTGAGTTCTTCGGTGGGCAAAATCTTTTTCAATTGGACGTAAGCTTCTTCGATCGGCACGAAAACGGATTCGGGAACTTGATAATTAGAAAGTTCAGCGTATTTTTCTTTAATGAATTCGTAGATGGGTAAGGCCTTGATCTGCTGCACGACGAGAACGATAAAGTCCTTAATTTCTTTCTTAATTTGAGAGGCACCCTTGGCAATGATTTTAGCAAAATCTTGTGCTATTTCAGCAGCGACGCCGAGCAGTTGTTTGATCTCTTTTTGATGTTCGTTTATGACCGTAAGAATGGCCTTGAGATAGATGGTGGCGAGTTTGCTTGCTGCGTCAAAGATTTCTATTTCAGCTTGGAAAATCTTGTCGAAAGATTCCTTCAGAACAGGATAAGTCGATTTAATCGCTTCGCTGACCTTGGCAACGATTTCCTGCAATTGTTTTTTCAATTCCTCGAGCTGACCAGCCAATTGCTTGAGAGTTTCGGTCGTAGCGACGACGACGCCACCGAAAATCTTGTGCCTGTTAAAATCGTGACAGATTTCGCATGAGAATTCTTCCAGTTCGCCATATATAATTTTGCATTGGGCTCAATTTCGACTAGGAAACGAAAGTTAGGAGAAAAAAATCGTGTTTCCTTGATTTCTCGAAAAGTTACTCACAAAGCAGCTTGAATCTCCTTGATCGTCTCATCGAGCTCGTTCTTGAGTTTCTCGAGTTCGCCCTGATAGTAGTCAACAAGAGGTTTTTTTAGGTTGGGAGATGCTTTTTTCAGATGTTGCAGAAGATCCTTGAGTTCAACGACGGCTTCTTGACCGACAGCCTGAGCGACTTCTTTCATTTGTCTCGCCAGCTTGATTCCTCGTTCTCGCGTGTAATCCTGTCAAATGAGACGAAGAAATTGGTTGGATAAGAATTTTGAAAGACTGAGTATTATTAGAGGTGGAAGAAGAATTCGGCAACGGAAAACTCACGACGAAGGAAACGATATTGTCGTTGTTGTAGCCGAAGTCAGACTTGAGGAATTTGCTGTCATCGAGATGGATAAGCGCGTCAAAGAGTTCCTTCTTTTCGCCATTCTTGAAAACGTCGGCGTGGATCTCGGCCAATTCACCGTAAACGACGCGGCCATTAACTTCCAGCTTGTTCTTGTCATCCTTTGAAAAACAAATCAACGTTAAAAGTCTGAAAAAATTGGAAAAAAAAACTTTTTTCGAGGCTAAAAATCATGAGGAACTTACCGCGATCGCCCATCGTGAACTTGAAATCTGTGAGGCCATGTCCTTCGTAGGCAATTACGACGTCCGGATTGTCCAGGATTCATTCACTTGAATCTCCGTGGCATCGAGTTGCAAGAAAATACCAAGGGACTTCGGTTTTTGATGCTGATCGGTGTAGGAAAGAGACGAACCGAAACCAAGTTCGTGTGTTGTCGCAACGGCGTGTTGCTTCAAGTCTACCTTGAGCTGTTGGCCACGGCTGTGAATCTCCACATTGCCCGTGATGTTGTACCCTCTGTCTCGAACAGAAATTTTGTCTACTTTCGCAACGACCGAAATCTTCTGAGTTTTCTTGGCAAAGACGTCGAGGTCCAGAGCCGCATCCAGCGGATGGTCACCGCCATAATGGAACCGGCCGTTGACGCTCATTTCCTGTTCAATTAAAGAAAAGCAGAATTAGCGATAAATTCCAAGTTTTTTCTGTTCATTTCCATGTCGAACGATTTTCCGCTAAAGCCATCGAACGTCGTACGTAAAAAAATATCATCACGAACCTTGGGTTGCGTCGGATACGTGAACTTGGCTTCGCCATTGACGGAAGCAGAGTTTTTCTCGATGTTAATATCGCCACTGGCAACGAAGCTAGTTTTGTCATTGGGTTTGTTCTTCCTGTCGAGGAAGACCGAAACGTCGACCTTGAGGGCACCAGAATGACGAGACTTTGGAATCTCGTAAGAAGCGACGATCGCAACTTCGCGGCTCGGCAGAGTCAAAACGATTGCTGCAATTTTTTCCCATTAAAATTAAAAGAATGAAAATTAATAAACATTAAAAAAAAAAAAAAGTAACGTGCTTGGAACAGTCTTTGCGTTAGGGCGAACTTACCGGAGTCCTTGGCGTGGAGATACACTTGAGAAGAGTACTGGGTCTTGTCCTTGGCGGTGTGGACGTACAGATTAGCGGTGTGATCGAAGGTCGGTTCCTTAAGCAGGTATTTCGTGTTCGTTTTCAGGCCAAATTCAACGGGGACGTTGAACTTTTTCAGATTCACTTCGACCGTCAGTCCGTGGACGACTTGAGCGTTGACTGAGCAAAAGAGAATAAAAATTTGATGGATTTAGCTCATCCATCGATCCATTCGACAAAAACTAACGATGGGTCGTTTCTTTCGCTTATTTCTCAATTTTTTAACCCTGTAGCAAATCTGAATTTGTCCCATACAAAAAAATAGAATTTCCCGCACGTAAATGACCCATCGTTAAGGTAGTTCGGTCGGTTTAAGAATTACAGTTTAGAATTTGATAAAATTTGGTTTAGTGGGAAATTATGATAAGAAAACGATCCAGTCAAATTTTCGAGAGGCTACAGAGAACTCAGAGACGTAGTTTTATACATTTAACATTAAGCTTGATGATAAATCTCAGTTTTTTTTGTACTTTACAGCGAATTCTTATCGCTTTTTAGGAGAAATCACAATTTTCGTTGTAAAATGCAATGAAATTTATTGAATCAATGCGAAATTCATGAAATTAGAAATGTGAATATTTTTTTTCTGGTTCTCTGTAGCCTGTTGAGAATTTGACTGGATTTTTCACTCGTCCTAATGTTTGACGGTTAATAACGAAAATTTGTTAAATTGCGACGGGTCGAGACTCACCGTCGGTTTCGAAAGCAGACTGAAGATTGAAATACGCGCAATCCTTGCTCTGTTCGCAGTAGCTGTTAAAAACGTGAACCTCTTTGTTGGAGAGCTTGAGTTCGCCAACGACAGCGGAAGGTCCAAAGTTGGTATTGAGAAGAATAGCAACCCCGACCTCACCATCGACCTCGGCAGTCAACTGTTTTCGAGAATAAGTGAATTTCGAGGTCCTCGTATTTTCACCAATTTTCAGATTACCGTTACCCTCAACGATCACCTTTCCAGCCTCGTCGCATTTACTGCGCAGTAGTTCGTACTGTAAACATTATCCCCGTGATGAGTATACGACAAAAAAAGATTCCACTGAAGCGACCATGTCAATCAATCAATCCCATCAAAGGGCCCAGACAACATTCGCATAAAAAACGTAAACGAATATACATTCGAATCCAAAGTGCACAGGCGCACTAAAAACAAAATAATTAGTATTACCTTCCGGTTATGATGTTCTTGCCGTCACTGGTCACCGTCACGAGGATCCTTTTGCCTGATTTAACCGCCGGTTTCGTTCCGATTTCGGCATGAATCTTCCTGTGTTTTATCTTGTCACTGTCGAAGTTGAATTCGATGAGGAAACTATCGATGTTGTCGATTTTCACGCGGCCATCCGCAGCCACGAAACCTTTCGGCGAGTCGATCTTCCATTCACCTGTTGACAATTTTATTCTTAACTCACAGATCATGCAAAAAAATCGAGTTTGCTTGATGTTTCAATTGTCCACGGACATCTTGTTTGTCTTATCAAAATACTTGATCCGCTAATGAATGCAAAAGGGACTGAATAAGAGATATCAAGTGCTGAACTCGATGGTTGACTACATGAGCCTTCGCGAAGAGGGAAATTGCCTACTCTCTCTCTCTCTCTCTCACTCTCTCTCTGCATACCACACTCGCTATATCTAGCCCAAAAGTTTCTGTCGAAGGCACAGAGGAACAAAGGAGAATAGTGTAGAGACTGGTCCAACAATTCGTAATTTCTAACTATCTAGCCCACTGCCTCGGCCCCGTAGCCTTGTAGCTCGGAGAGAACTTGCTGAGGGAGAAGAAAAATGATTAGGAAACTAAGTTAACCTTGCCAGACATAATGGTGCTGGGCGGTCTGCTCGCTGTGCGAGTTATTTATTACTATCTGCTTGAAAAGTTGTTAGCAGGGGTTCGTAGCAAGTTTCCTGGGACAAACATACGTATGAGGAAATGTTTTGACCATTTAGAAAGGCGAAATAAAGTGGCTTTCGACCGAATGCCATTTTTAATTAAACTGTCGATTAACTTGTTCGTAAACCCGTGTACGCGATGACTAAAAGGGGCCAAAAGTTTTCTATCACTTTGTAAGAAGTTTGGAGGATATCCGGTTAGTGGAACCAACTACGAGGGAGCTTTTCCGAAAGGAGAAGGGAATTCCAGAGAGATTCAGATCTTACCAACATAGACGTTGTCGGGCAGAACTTTGAACTTGCTGATGAGCTCGGTCTTGCCGCTCTGACAGGTCAATACGATACTGACGCTCGATGCTGATGGACTCAATTGGACTTGGCTGTCGAGAGTGTATTTCGCCTTGTCAGCAACCACCTGAATTTCCAGGGCGTGAATATCGTCTTGGGCCTTTTTCCTGTGCAACTTCAGTTCAACGTTGCGGAATTTCTTGATCGGTGTCGTCGCCTTCGCCTCGATTTTCACCGTCTTAAGGTCCTCGCTGAAGCTCACCTCGGTTTCTAGGTTTGCAGACTTTTTGCCGTATTTTACGTCGAGCGCTCCGCTGCCCTTTCTCAGCTCACCGGTCGGGTCGCACTTGTACGACGTGGCAACCGTCAATGGCGCATTGTCCAACAGGGTAAGCGTCACCTCGGCGTTGCCGTCGCTCGCTTGGTGAGAGCCCAGCACTCCCGAATGACGAATTGCCACCTCAGCCTTCAGTTTTTTGTCCCCATTGTAAGTCAAACTCTTCACTCCGGTGTATGAGAATTTGCCGTGTTCTTCGTGCGACGCCAGAACATTCAAGCTCGTTTCTAACTTCAGGGAACTCAGCTTCTCACTCGGGAATTTGAATTCCAAAACTGACTCGCTCGTCGTTCTTTTCTCAACGTTATCTCCTCGCGCGTAACTTCCGTGACCCTGAAAGAAACCGCAACATTCTCGTCTTTACATCCAGCCGGTCATTCTTTTTACCAGTTTTTCAAATCAAAATTATTCCACGTCGTTTGATTGATCAGAAAAAGGATCTGTCAGCGTACGCAGGACTATGCCAAAAATTCGCTGACAGGATCTTTTTCTAATCGATAAAACGATGCGGAAAATTATCATTTTCAAAAATTGCAGCGTTTTCTCTCGCACTCACAGTCACGAAATACCGCGACTGATCCCTCGCCTTAAATTGAGCAAAAATGCAACATTTTGGTGAAAAATATCAAAGTTTCCGATATTTTATGAATGGGAATGTACTTAAAAATTAGTATGTATTTGCGAAAGTCCCCCAGAGGGGCAATTTGGTTTTCGGAATTAATTGAGAGTTTTTTTTTCATTATTTATTGAAATTCGCGTTTAATAGTGAAGGAAAAATTTAGAATTTATTGGAGTTTCGTTAATAGGCGAGAAATATTTAAAGATCGTGTTTAATCCCCGTGGGTATGGAATGTGACGTTGAATCTCTTACCTTGACATCAAGATCTGTTCCCAGCGTAGACCTGACCTTCCAATCGCCATCGTGAGCGTTGTAATTGCCCGAGAGCGCGAAAACGAAGCGTTTAGGGACGCAAGATCCATCAAGACCGACGACGAATTCGCTTTTTCTTTTATCGGAGTTGGGGACGCGTTCGTGGCTGCCAGAAACATCGAGTTTTTAATTCTTTCCTTCGTAGGTTTGAACCATGAGGTTGTGTTTGCCGATGTATTCGTGTTCGGGGCCCTCGACCCAACCGAGTTCCGTTCCATATGAGAGTTTCGCCGTTTGTCCACCTTTGCTAACGGAGTCGCTCAATTGGTAATCTCCGTTGAGCCGATTCTTCTTGCCATCGCGGATCAAGTGATGGATTGCTTTGAGAACGACAAAGGCTACGTTCGGGGAGTCGCTATCAGCGCGAAAAATGCTACCTATAGGTATATTATTTGCCGGTAGCGTTTGTGTTTACAGCGCAGATAGCGACTCCCTGAACGCGCCCTAGGGGTGCCACAATTCTCGCGCTGCTGCTACCCTCTGCTGGAAAATTCTACTACCCGTACGACCAAACTCGTCCTGCGGCGGCCATCTTGCGTACTAACGTTTCAGCAACAGCCAACCTCGCTCGCTCTCTCGCACCCTCACGCTTTCCCTCTTCTTTTGACCAACTCCCACGCCCGTCGACCGCCCCGCAAATCTTCTCTACGTACACACTCGCGGTAACTCGACAACCAAATACATCCCAATCACGAAATGTTTAGTCATGAATTTCCCAATCGTCATCCCCTCGTTATAGCAGCAAAAATATGCTCCATTTCGTCCAGACAATCTGCAGCGAGCTCACAATTTACCTCAATAATCAAAAAATTTCGTGGAAAAATTCGTTAATCATGCACGATCAAAAAATCTACCGTTTTTTTTAATGACACTTTATTTTTCGTGTACTCGAAATAAAGGAAATTTCCCAAATGTGAATTTTGCCCTGGGGAAAAAAGTTATTCTTTGAAAATTCAGGGATTAAGAATTGACAATGGACGAAGAAAATCAAAAACGTGTCATCGACGAGCAATTGTTTACAATCCGTTGCGAAAATATTCAACAATGCGGACTCGATATTCCATGAGTCACGTCATCGCACAAACACCTGCTCCACTCGAGGTTTTTCTCGGGATTCCGACGTTGCAAACTGCAGCGTCGAGCTTTGTCAAGCTTGATGGGATTTTAAATAATTTTTCTGCGAGAGAAAACTTACCTTGAGGAATTTCGCATGCAACAAAATGCGCTGCAATAAAAGTTGAGAACCGTCTCGTGCGTTTTTACCAGCGCACTCGGGAGCCTAAAACACAAGAGCAAAAAAATCGCTTTAAATAGTGAAACTCAATTTTGTCCCAACCGAGAAAATTTGGTTGTAAATATTGATGCACAAATCGTGTCAATTTATTCGACAAGGACTATAAATATTGTTTGTAATAATAATAATATATTTTTCACTGGGTGCCTCAACTCGGGCGTCTAGGCCGCCGGTTCGTTTCAATAACCGGCAAATATCACTAACGAAAACGTTCGCTTCACTTTGTCGCTGGCGAATTACACGGAAAACGGAAGAAAATGAAAAAAAAAAAAAAACAACAAACAAGCTCGAACGTCAAAGGACGAGAGAGAAAAGAAAAATGGACGACGATTTAAGTGTAGCATGGCACGAGTTTTTGTTGGGCATGAAAAGCTTGAGCGAGACTCGACGACAATGACGATTAATCCGTTTTCGTTGATTTGTTCGTATTATTATTGATTAGTCAAAAGTCTGACGAAACGGTAGAAAAATGCACTCGTTTTTAAATCGACAAATAAAACACACAGTGTCAAAATAACACAACGAACGCGATCAATATTTCATGGATTATTCGTGAGCCTTGATAATTACCAAGTATTTTCATGGACGTAGAGAGGAATGCGTTTTGTTAGTCGAAGGTTGGTTGAACGGTGAAAAATAATGCGAAGCACAACGGAGCAGCGTGCGAGACTGGAGGACAAGGCTTAACCTCCAAATCGGCCCCTCGACTACGCTCGCGGAGAAAAGTGAGAGAATGAAATAGTAAAAAAAGATGTATCGCGGAATTTGAAACACGTATTTGTTAGAAACTGCTCGGGGTTCGCTGCGAGGAAGATAAAGAAATAATAAAACAGATCGACTCGCGCGCGCCAATACGATTTTGACGCCACACGTGTGGACGATATAGGGATGCCGATCTGTGAATCGATTAATTGCGAAATCGATCTTTTTGGTGGCAATAATCGATATATTGAATCGATTCTTTGCATTCGATTAATTGATTGAATCGATTCTTTGAGTGCAAGATCGATTGTGTAAAGTTTTTTTTTTTTTATTGAACAAAACTGTATTCACGTATATATACCCGTATAATAGCCCTCGTATGGCTTGTTAAACAAAAAAAATCTATAAAACAATGTACTTGTAATGAAAAAGTGGGAAAAAATTCAAATTCCCGCCAGTTATCCAACACTTTTTTTCAAGGTTGCACTTTTTTTTTACACAATTCAAAAGAATCGATTTTCTATGAATCGATCTTTTTCGCTCGATATTGTTGAGATCGATACACAGGATGACAATTCAATTCAATTCAAAGAATCGATTCTTTCTTAACACAATCCGGCATCCCTAGACGATACTTTTAGTCTTCTCGACACGGAGACTATACAGAAGGAGTCCAAGCTCCCTATACCGTGCTAGCATTGCTAGCGGCCCAAATCTGTCCGAAAACGGTAGTTCCAAGTACGGCCGACAGGCGTCGCATTGTAGTTAAGAACGTCAATATATAGTAATATTACGGGTACTTCGTGATGAAACTGACCGTCATGGCGGCGACAAAGACCTCGCGCGGGTAAAAATATTAAAACCGGAAACTAAATGTAATGGCGAGGGAACGGTCCCTAAAATTAACTTGTAGGGATTGAAATTTGGCTGAAGAGGATTGAGAATGTAAAAAGTAACATAGTGGAAATCTATAAATATTAAAAAACTGTTTCAAAATTTTTGTACCAGTTTTAAAAATTTTAGTATAACATGATGGCGTAGCCCGGTGGGCAGCGTGTCGGATTGGTGATGCGATGGTCGTACGATCGATTCTTAGCTCTTTTTTTTGTTATATCGAAAAGTCTAATGTCGTTTTTTTTTATAATGAAATCAATTCCACCATTGAATTTAATCATGAATTCTTTGTCAATATAAGGAGTATAGGCATAAACGCGCGCTAATAGAATTCCATTCTTTTAAACAAATTTTGTTCTGGTAGATTAAATTCCTTTTAAGACATGGTACAATAAAACGAATCCATGCACATCTATACATTTGATTTTACTTATATTCACATGGCTGTAATAATCGAACGCAATGGTTACGTTGATTGCGTACTAAAAATAATGAAAAAAAAAATAAAAAATTATGAGCGGAAGGAATCGATCGCCCGATCCCCGCCACGACACTCCAGCGCGCTACGCATGCGGCTATCCATGCACATTAATATAATTGGTACTAAAACCAGTATAAAAATTGTGCCCGGTTTTCAATATTGATAGAAATTGATTTTTTTTGCTTTTTACATCGCCGATAGAAGTTCAAAGTAGAGCTTCAACTATTTGTTTCATTTATGAAGAACACTGTTCATTTTGGAAATATTTAATTTGAAATGATTAGGTTAGGCATCAGTCGGTATCTCGATCGGTACTGTGAGTGCGAGAGAGAGAAAGCTACTGCAATTTTTGAAGTAGCAAATCTGTCATACGGTTTTACCGATTGCAAAAAAATCCCCGTCAGCCGATTTTTGTCATCGTCCTACGTATGCTGGGAGAGACTTTTTGTGATTTGTCAAACGACATGGAAGAATTTTAATTTTAAAAACTCGAAGTGAGGTTTGCCCACACTTGTGTCCTTGAACACTGTTGAGCGTTGTGCGCATGCTCAAGGGGTCCCTAAAACAGCAGCGCTGCTTGGAGGAACTAACTTTCCCGGACATTTTTGGGGCCACGCCAGAGGACCGAGCTTGTACTCCTTCTGTGGCGACTCACAGCCAACAAACTTCGAATCCTCGCCGCTACGCTGCGCATCGCTTAAACCTCTTCGCGTAAGCGGATGGTTTGGTAGTCATTTCAATATATAACAACTCCCCAGACGCTCCTTACACCCAGCGCGTCTAGGGCACGGTACAGTCGATCAGCCCTACTGATGAGTCTTCGACTGTACCGGAGACGAAACGCTAAAGATCCCCCGTGGTAATTTTTACGCTACGCTAGCGTAGGGGATCTTCCTAGCCTACAACCGATCATCTTTCCTCTGACTACCAAACCATCCTTCCTTACCGACGCGACAACACACGAGGTCCCTGAGCACAAACAAGTCGGACTGCAGGAGATGCGCGCGCGGTCAGCCGACCCCGCAGCTCCTGCAGATTTCCACACTTCCGTATAGTCTCCATGCTTCTCGAAAAGGAACAATGGCGCGGAGACTTCTTGTCCGCCGAGAGGAAAGGGCGGCAAGCATAGTTGTGCCCAGGGAGACTAGTCTCCCTGGTTGTGCCGACTGCCGAGTGCCGGGCCGCGTAGTCTCATAACCTCAAATCAAAATTTCGTACACGACACACAATAATATTGTCACACTTTACGCGCAGATAGTTATGAAACGGTGCAAGTAGCGAAATCACGAAATACTTAACAATGCCGACCGTCGTCGTTCTGGACGTCTCGTTGTCGATGAGACGCCCAGTCCCAGGATTTGCAAACAACGATGTTTTGGCAGGCGAACAATTGACAAGACACACTCTGGCAGTCCAAGGGATCAATTTACTGCTGAATTATTTGGATAATCATTCGAAACTCGAGTTCGTTGCATTGGTAAGTAACATAACCTCAAAAAAACTCGTTTTTCACCAAAAAAATCGAAGAATCCACTGGAAAATGCGCAAATTCTCCCTCAACCGAGACTCATCGTTTCCCTGAACACACGCAGGTCGTGTTTTCTTCCCTGTACGAAGTAGTTTGTGCTTTCACTCGAGACTACCACGCGATAAGAGCGAAGCTTCAAAATATCGAGGAATGCGACAAAACGTGCATAGAAACGGCGTTGCACGGGGTCAACAACGTGATCATGGCCGAATGGGGAAACTCGACCGCGTGTCAGGTCGTTCTCATAACAGACGGTAACCCCGGAATCGGGCCAATGTCGCTTGGCGATTCTTTGAATTCCCTCAACGTCGGGCGCGAAGCAAATCCGTTTCCGCTGCCGTTTCCGTATCCAGGAAAATTGACGATAGTCTGCATCGCTGACCCGCAAGGTAAAACTTTATCGCCCGTTATTCTAGGCCCTCGAGTACGCACCGGGTCTCGGAGACCCGAAGTCAAACGAAAAGTCTATTTTGAGCTTCTAGACTTTTTTTCTAGATCCTGGACTACAGTACGGTTTGCCGCTGTATCATCGTTTGGCCGAGCTCGCAGGCGGAGACAGCGGCGTCATCGTCCCTAAGGGACATTTGTCCAAAAGCACCGTAACGAGTTTTTCTAAAAGTTGGCGGAATCGAATTACGTGCCTTTTCAAGGGTATTTGAAGTGCGGGAACTTGGGCTCGCGTGTACTTCTGTCGCCTCCGCCAATAGTAAGTTTTTTATGATGCTGAAGTTTGCATCGTTGGAATGCATAGAGAAATATTGAATTTTATTGAAGATTCGTACACTTTTCAATGTCATCCAAATTTTTCGAGCCGATATGCTTTTCGAATGGCAAAAATGGATCATTTTATCATCGTAATTACATTCTGCATTTGAATACTTATTTTTGTCAAAGATAAAAATGAATGTTGTTGCATTTCAACGATGCAAACTTCAGCGTCATACGTTTTTTTTACTCATTCAACCTGAAACCGTGACCCGGCGTCAAAAACGAGCCCAGGAGACTAAATTCCGCGCCGTTTTCCCTTCGTTCTGCCGTTTTTTCATCGTTTCACTGCATTTTTTACTGATTTTTGGACTTTGAGCTAAATTGTCCCAGACAAGTTGAACGCTTTTTGTTGAATGTTACAGGTGATATGAATTTTTCAAAATTGCGGTCGTTTATGAGCCCTGAGTGGCAGAAAAAATGAAAAAAAGCTTGTGGTCACGCCTGAAACGCTAACGATGGGTCATTCGTGTTAAAATTTGATTTTTTTGAATGAAAAAAATTATCATCCCTTGGCTCAGGGTTCGAAAAAGGCCCATGAATTCTTTGAGATTGGATCCAAAGTTCTAAGATTGCGAAATAAGCGAAAGAGACGCAGGATTTCTCCAATTTTCAACTTTCTTTCCGTGTTAATTTTCAGCCATACACGAAAAAAAGCAGATTTTGCTCTATTACCGAACCTGACGATATCGAAAAAGATAGAAATTTGTGGGTTCATATCGGTCGTCGACGTCGGGAGTCCAAGCGCAATATTGCGCGACTTGATTTTGCCTCTGCCAACGGAAAAGACTCCGAGTATGCAGGGAGTCTCGTTGGACGAAGATTCCGACAACGAGGACAACAGCGACGAAGGAAAATCAGCCTCGTTTTGCGTTTTGTTGCACGGCGCTCTCAAGGTCGAAAATATGGCAGCGCTTTGTTTGTTAAACGACGATTGGTACGGTTTCATATACTCGTGGGCCGATACGAAGAAAAAATCAAACTTGATGCTAACTGTCCTGGACCAAGGCCGCGACGTCGTTCCTTGGCTCGGAAACTTCAGTCACTTGGGCCCGATCGACGGCGTTATCAACAAAACCGGCGAATGCAGTTTTCCCGTTAAACCCGCGGAAAAACGAAGTTACTCGCAAAACGCACCGTCCTGGATTCGACAAGTCGGCCTCCAGTCCGAGATCCAAAAAATTCTCAGACACGCCAGAAAGTTGCCGAAAAAAACTCAAAATTTTTACAAGGTTTTTATTTCACTCATTCTCAAAATTCTCGACACTAAACTCGACCGAGCGTCTCGAAGAATTATTCCATTTTTTTTCCAGGAATTGAACAGACTACGACGCGCTGCCCTGTCCATGGGCTTCGTCGAACTTCTCGAAGGATTGGCATCCATTTTCGAGCGAGAATGCACGCTCCTGCCTCCGAACTTGCATCCCGATTGCACCATCCAAATGGGCCACGTTGCCGAGATGCTCCGCAAGCCTTATTCCCGAGAACTAAAAAATAATATCACGCCAGTAAGGACGAAATTCCATCCAGGCGATCAGTGAGGACGCGGAAAAATAAATTGGTGAGGAAACAAAAATTCTGTCCAGAGCCGAAACTTTATTTTTTTACCGAAACACAAAATTACTTTATTCAGGATCCTTTAAAAGTTCTGTATCAACATTCTTAACACAAAAACTATTTTGTGTTAAGAATTTTTATGGCACTGAAGTTTGCAACGTTGAGGTGCGACGAAAAATACGTTCTTCCATTAATTGTTTGTTTCAATAACAAAAACCATGCAAATTTTTGTGCTTATTTTGTTTTTGGATCCTAAAAAAAATCGTTTTAGTGTCCTAACAAAATATTGAATAAGAATTACGAGCTCTGCTCAAGAAAAAACCGAATTTCGTTGCATTCCAACGATGCAAACTTCAGCATGGTCAATTTTTCACTTTTCCCATCTAAACGTGTGAAAATTCAAGTCGCGTCGTTCATGAGTTGCAAAAGAATATGTGTGAGATTTTTCCTAAAAAATTTCGGCTCTTCTGGCTGTTTGCAAAAAAATCCTCAATACATTTTTCTTCGCAACTCGATTTTTGCAACTTTTTAACGAAACGAGACTTTACACGCGTTTAGATGGAAATTAAATATCTCAAATTCTGATGATGCTGAAGTTTGCAACGTTGGAATGCAGCGAAAAATATTTGAATGTATTGATGATTCGTTCAATTTTCAATGTCATCAAAAATTTCCAAGCCAATAAGCTTTTTGGGTGGCAAAAATCGATCATTTTATCATCGTAATTGCTTTCTGCCTCTGAATAATTATTTTTGCTAAAGATAAATAAGAATTTCGTTGCATTCCAACGATGCAAACTTCAGAGTCATAAATTCTGATCGTCAGGGAATTTTTCTTCATAAGAGAAAACTTAGTTGACAAAATTGAAAAAAAAAAAACCCTCAATAAAGTAATTTTTTAATAGTAACATCTTGAAAAAAAAATTCTCGTTGAAAAATTCAACGACGATGAAATTTCCCGAAACTTTGAGCTCGGGAAATTGCTCCGAAGTATTTTCAGTGTTTTTTGGGCGAGGTGGTCTGGAGAAAAATAAAAAAAAGGTGTTGTCGATCATGTGAGAGGAAAAAGACAAGAGAGTCGATGAATTCGCGTGGGAAGTAGAAATATGAGTTCGCCCACGTTGGGAGTAAGTTATAGAGCGCGTTAGTGGGTCCGGCGGGTGTGGCGTACGGAATATCGAGGTCTCTCGAGATGGTGGGCAAAAGCGCGCTTCATCCACCGATTTCGGGGAAGCCATATTCTCTCGAGAAAGTTGGCCCTGACCATTGAGTTTTTCTCCTTTCATTTTTTTCGCTTTATTTGTTTTTCCATTCTCTTTGCCCCGCAAGTCCTTTATTTTTGTCACCGCAGTTGACGCGTTAGCAAACGTTTCTTCTCAAAATTCCCGGAGTCCTTCTCCTCGATCCAGCAGAAATAAATAATCAAAGGTCGCCCAAAGTCTCGCCATTCTCGCGCCTACCGGCTCAAAGCATGCGAAATTCTGCTTTCCATCTCTCTATCTCTTCACCCTGCGACAAAAAATCTGGTCCATTGAGATATATTGGATGGAAACTGTGACACTTTTCCTAACCTCACTTCCGCTATTGCTGTGAGACTCGTCAAGTATTTCTAACCGTCGCCTCATCTACGCACACACATGATTGAATTATCTATGTGCTCACACAAACTTCTCTCACGTATGCTCATCGTCGCTTGTCATAACGGAACTGTCAACGGCCTCTCAGCTGTGTGTTCACTGACACACTCATTCCAACTCTATCTACCGTCTACTGGTACGTCACCTATACAATTACACCGTGTGGTCATCGAGGCGCTCTCCTCCTGTCTTCGCTGGTCACGTGCTCCGCAAGTATCTTCACAACAACACTTTAATACCTATAGTGTCGCTCTGCGCTCGAGTTACTAACTCGGACTATATATCGTCGTATTTTGCTATAGTGCACGACCGCGGTGCCTGTCCTCGAGTTTCTAACACCGACTATAGATCGTCGAATTTCGCTATAGTGTACCGGCGGCGTGCCTCACATTTAACTGCCATTCAAATATTCGCTATACTCACAGCTGATTCTTTCTCGTTTTACTGTCTGTGCTATAAATTGAGTGTTTTATTCGTGCGACTGACTTATCATCTTATTTTCATTATTTTATCATTGACTAATCTTATAGTCCATAACACTATGGCGACCCGTTGTGGCATTTGTAAAAAGACCGGTAAGAAAAGCGATAAATTAATTAGTTGTTCTGGTGACTGCGGCGAACGCTTTCACTCCGATTGCGCTGTAACGAACTTCGATCTTGGCGTTTCCACCCTCAGCGATGACTCGGTTTTTTTGTGTGACGCTTGTACGTTGCATGTGTGCAAAATTTGTAAACTTACTATCACAACAGGTGAAAGTGCTCTCGAATGCACTGGCGATTGTAGTGATCATTTCCACTCGGCCTGTGCCGCGCGTTTGTTCGGATTTAACCCTGCTGATCCTGACCACGCGCTTAACTTTCGTTGTGACCTATGCCTTATGCAAAGGTCCTCTGTCACACCACGCACCCCTGTAGGCACTCAGCGTTCTAACGTAACTGACAATAATGTTCTTCAAAATACTGACAATATCAGTGATGTGAGATTTAATGAGCTTATGGCTCAGATGAAATTAATGAGCACAATGATGTCCTCTCAATTTGCTGCGGTTCAGGAGAGCATGAAGAATAACGTTGAAGCCTTTAGTCGTCGGATGGACAGTATCGATGCTAAACTTGACCAGGGTCTCTCGTCCTTGTCAACGGAAGTTAAAGATGTTGTAAATCGCGTGACAATTTTAGAGTCAAAATCCGAAGTCTCACAAGATCTAGAAAATCGTGTCACTCATTTGGAAACGTCCAAAAATAATTCCGTAGATTTAGCTAATCGCGTAAATCGTCTTGAAACCTCGACCATTGATTCAGACAAACTGTCCATAGCTGGTGTACCACTCGATACTGGTGACAGCCCGCGAAACGTAGTCGAAAAGGTTTTTACTGCGCTGGGTATCCCTGAAGCTATAAACAAAGTTGATGAGATTAACTTGATCCCTCGCAAAGATAACAAACCTGAGCCGATCGGTAGTAATAGCTCTACTAACTCAGCTCCAGTGACTAGCACGGGCACAATCATGGTTACTATGATATCCCAAACTCAACGCGATCGAGTTGCTGGTACTAAGAAAAACAAAAAGAAACTGTTCGTTAGAGACATTTGGGCACTTAGTCATCCGACCCATCCCGGCCAGATTTTTATCAACGAGGTGCTGCCGCAAGCGACATATAATCTTTATCGAAAGGTAAAAGCCAAAGCTAAGTTAACCCATAGCAGTGTTTGGTTGCGCGGTGGTTTGATTCATGCTCGTAAATCGCATGGTGCTCCTGAGCTACTCATTTCGTCTGAAGCGGATTTAGCAATGCTAGAATGACTATTTGTAAACTTAACCCCCAATTCCTCTGGCGCCATCGATGACCCGCCCACGCTCGCCCACGCAACAAACATAGTAGAATTGAGCATTGCACATTTCAACGCTAATTCTCTTCTAGGTCACTTTGATACCTTTTTACACCACTTTGCTTCTGGCAAATTTCACGTGATTGCGATTACTGAAACCTGGCTTCACTCGCTCATCTCTGACGACTTAGTCAGGTTTGATAATTATGTGCTCGTGCGTCACGATCGACAGGTTAAGCGTGGGGGTGGTATCGCTGTTTACGTACACGAGTCATTGAGGGTTAAGGTTCTGGAACTCTCATCAAATTCTGTATTGAGCGACCCGGAGTATGTGATATTGGAAATATCGAACAGTGGCAAACATTCTGTCCTTTTCTCTACCATTTACCGCCGACCAAAAGGCACGTTATTCAGAGAGTTCCTAACCGCTCTTTCACGACACTCTTTCGCATATTCCAATATTATCATAACTGGTGATTTAAACTGTAACTTAGCTACTGTTAATGTGGAGTCTCAGTTCTTAAGAGATCTTGTATTGTCGCAGTCGTTGTGCATTGTTGATTCTGAGACAACTCATCATTCTACCTATTCTGACTCCTGGCTGGATGTTTTCATTATTGACAATATTGACAAATTAGTTACCTATTCTAAATCGGATGCGCCTTTTATTGCCGGACATGATCGTATTGAACTTACATATAAGTTTGACAGTCCTTCACTTACCAACCGCACCTTACTGCGTCGTGACTTTAGCAATTTTACCCCCGCTGACTTTCTACTAACTTTCTCACAAATCTACAATGCGCAACCTGTGGTTAATCATCGTTCCTTCTGCCTTGTTAACAATATTGATCTCTGGCTGATTGGACTTGGCAGATCCTTGATGGGTGCTCTTGACTCACATGCACCTCTGACTGCATTCAAGGTGTCTAGACCACACGCGCCCTGGCTTACTCGCGACCTTCGAGAACAAATTAAAAGGAAAAACATACTTTACAAGCAGGCTAGGCGGTCGGGTGACGTTCTGAAGCTAGCTATCTTTAGGCACTATCGGAACAATCTATCGCGTAAATTGAAGCTTGCCAAATCGGCGTTTCACTTAGCTAGACTTTCGAGCATCTCCGATCCGTCCCGCTCGTGGAGAGAACTTGGTCGCTTAGGACTTGCCAAGTCTAATGAGTCTTCGTGCCTGAACTTTTTTTCCGCTAACGAGCTCAATGCATATTTTGTCAAAATCTCTAGTACTTGCGCTCCGTGTCAACTAGCTGATCTCATGAATCATGTACGCGAGTTTGAGACAGCTATTGACTCTTTTAATTTTGTACCTGTGACTGCTGAAGAAGTAACTAAGCTAATCCTATCGTCTTCTGTCCCCTCGCATGTAACCGGCCCTGACAACATCTCCTCCTTTACCATACATACTACTCTCCCTTTAATATCCGAGTCCCTAGCTGCAATTTTTAATCAATCGCTCGAATGTGGCTATTTTCCAATGCTCTGGAAACGGGCGTACATTAGACCTTTGCTGAAGTCAAATCCGCCCTTGTCACCGTCTGACTGTAGACCGATTGCCAACCTTTGCTTTCTCTCCAAGATCCTCGAGAGAATTGTCCTAAAACAAGTTAATAACTTTTTCTCGGCACGGAACGAACTAGATCCACGACAATCAGGCTACAGAAAACATTTCAGCACACAAACTGCGTTATTACGTATTTGTCACGACGTCAGGCGTGCAGTTGATGATAGAAAAGTTACAATTCTAGTCCTATTTGATTTCAGCAAGGCTTTTGACACTGTCCCTCACCTCAATCTTCTAGTCAAATTGCGTCATCTGGGCTTCTCTGATAAAGCAGTTACGTGGTTTTTCTCTTATTTAACTGGTAGATCGCAGGCGGTTACCGATAGGTCAGGATCGTGCTCTGATTGGCTATTTACAACTATGGGTGTGCCTCAGGGTTCAGTTCTGGGTCCACTGCTGTTTTCCCTCTATATTAATGACATAGCTGCAATATTAAAACACACAAGCCATATGCTATTCGCTGATGACCTTCAGATATTTTCTAGTTGTTCTCCATCTGCTCTTGCTGAAGAAATCATCAACATTAACATCGACGTTTGCTCAATAGCACGGTACGCTTCTGAAAATGGTCTTAAACTTAACCTATCTAAGTCTAAAGTTATCATCTTGGGTAGTGGCGCTTTTGTAAATCGGATTGACCTAAGTCAGCTGCCCAATGTCAAAGTTGACGACGTGCCTCTCCCATTCGTCAACGAGGTCAAGAATTTAGGTGTGTTTTTTGCGTCGAACCTCTCTTGGAGGAGACATGTATTGTCGTTGTCCAAAAGTGTGCATTTTACCTTGTTCAGACTAAAATTTAATAAGGCAGCGTTGTCTCCCAAACTTAGAGCTACATTGGTTAAGACCCTTATTTTCCCTATACTAGACTACTGCTGTCTAGTATATGTTGATCTCACCGACGAATTGAACACTGTTCTCCAGCGATTATTAAACTATTGCATCAGATTCATTTTTGACCTCCGACGTGATGACCACATTTCTCCCTATCGCAGGCGATTGGGCTGGTTGACAGTCGAGGCGAGGAGATTATATTTTATGGGTGTCTTGACTTTCAACATACTCAAGGGTAACGCACCCCCTTATTTGACCGAATTGTTCCCTCTAGCACGGCCTGTCGGTCGCCCTTCTCGCCAAGTGTCCCCTGAAACCTTTCTAATTCCTCTACATCGTACAGCTTCCTTCCGTAAATCGTTTGTCTTGTCTGCTATGTACTTCTGGCATTCTCTTCCGGCTCCTGTTACGTCCTGCACTTCTCTCGCAGTCTTTAAAAAAAATTTGTTAGCCTACCTGCTAGCTCTTGACAACGAATCAGTTGCCATTCCGTAATTTTCTTGCGGCGGTTAATTCTCTCTTCTCCTTCTTATATTCTTTTACCTACATGTATTTGCGTTGATCTTCACTCTCTTACTTTCTTGTTACTGCCGACATCTGGCGCCTTTAATAGTCTTATACCTAATATTGTTCTTGTAATGCGTATTGTTCGATTGTATTCTTAGATTTATGCTCGTATATTGCGGGTGCACTGTTGCACCACCTTAACTTGTAAGCGTGAGAGCTCTTGTTGCTCATTTCCGAAACTTATGTTTAGAGGTCCGCCCTCGCTCTCTATCATTTCCTCATTTGAAATACTTGCCTTAAGGCCCCTGGCCAAGGCTTAAATAAACAATACAATCAATCAATCAATCAATCATTCTCTCCCTCCCCATAAACTTCTAAAATTAGATCCACATAAGCCTCATAATTTCTCATCTTTTTCCTCTCCTTCTGCTTCTCTCCGATCTCGCCTTCCTTAATATCCTCATCCAAGAGCCTGTGCAGTCCTCATTATATCCTCTCAACCGAGTTTTAATGTCGCATAATTCAAACGCCACAAGAAACCCTTTTTTTCGTTGCTCCGGTGCTCAAACAACTCGCAACTTATCCCGAGCTCGATGCTTAGAAGGAATAAGATCATTAGAAATCATAGCCAGGCTCTCTTCACAATTGCCGTATCGTTATTTCTGAGCAGATAAAAACACGCACATCCGCCACAATCCCCAACTTCGGACGATACTCAAGTTTGCATCGATCGGCGGATGCAACAACAAAAATATTCTTTTTATTCATCATTTTCATAATCAATGCACATTTTCCAATTTTTCTCTCCCAATCTCGGTTTTCGAATGGCAAAAAATGCTCCGCTATTTTGCACTCTGCTACAAAAATAAATAAAAAACATAAACTTTCGATTTGATTCCGAGATCGTGAGTTCGGTCAGAAACTATAGTACATTATAACACTAGGACGAAAAATCTTTTCTACTGATTATTTATTGAATTTCGAAAATCATGGCAATTTTTCGTGTCGATTGAGCATTTTGGTCGCAAGAGACGATCGTTTTAGTGGCTGGAGCAAATATTGAATAATAATTATGAACTTTGCTGAAGAAATAACTAAATTTCGTTCCATTCCAACGTTGGAAACTTCAGGATCATACTCGTTCCCTGTTCCTGGTCCGCAAGCATATTTTTCAAGCTTTTAATCCTCTCAGTGAATTTTTATTTTGTGGAATGAATTCCTGCAAGATTTCCTGAATCATTTGTGAAATAAAAAACTTGCAGGAATGCATTTTGTTCCAACATCAACTGAAAATCGTGAGAGGTGTATGGCATCGACTAGAATCATGGCGAGGCTCTCAGGTAGCCCCTTCAGTTTCGTTGGCAAGTGCATCGAGCGACAAACTTCGTGTTTTGGGCGAAACTCTGTTGGATATTCTTCTCTACACCGTGTATGAAATCGGACCTGTGCCAAGTGTGAGTATTCCGATAATTTGGACGATCAATTATTCAAAATCAAAGATTTTTAAATCAAGAAAATTATCGCAGGTTCCAGCGTCTCTGTGCGACGTTTTCACTCCCTCGATTTGCGAGGCTTTCTTCCACTCGGTTTGCGTCGTTACACCAGCCCCGCAATTGCAATTACACGCAGCTGCGCTTTTGGCCAGAATGGCTGGATATCAACCTTGGTGGGGAAATTTCCTCGCCAATAGTCTCGTCAATTTGTACTCCACGTCGTCGACTTACATTTTCCCACAAGATCGGTATAAGAACTCCTCAAAATTCTCCATCCAATATTTATAATTCCCTGGGCCAAAAAACAGTAATTCTGTTTTTTTTTTCTCTCTATTTTACACCCAAATCTACCTCGAAGAGCAACTAAGAAAAAATTGGAATTAGAGGAAGAAAAAAAAAATTCCTCGCGCCACTTTGCAAAATTGTCCAAATTGTTAATTTTTTATTTTTTTAAAATTGAAACTCTGGCCGATGAAAATTCATTTTCGTCCCATGGTTTCGTTCTTCAATTTTGAACCAAAATTTATTTAGAAAAGCAACCAAGAAATATTAAAATTAAAAGCAACAAAAAATGTTTCTCTCGCGCCGAAAATTGGCCAAAGTTTTTCTTTTTTTTTTTTTTTAAGTCTTAGTTTGATTTTGATTCTGAACCAAAATTTATTTCAAAAAGCAACTAGGAAATATTTAAAGACCGAAGAAATGGTATTTTGCGGCACTTGGAAAAATCTGCCAAAGTTTGTTTTTTAAAGAATTGAAACTCCGGCTGACGAAAATTAATTTTTTTCTACTGACCCTGTCCCTCGTGCCGTTTTTTTTTTTAATTCCAAGCTCCCTGACCCTCTGGAATTTGCTTTCCGTCCATGTGCCCTCGAAGCTTTTCTCATTTCGTGCAACTTTACAGGGTGTTCATATTGCTAACATTCCTCGGCCGAAAATCACTGATCGCCGGAGCTAATAAATCCTCGGTAGTCGACGCGATGGTTCGCACTCTCGGCCGACTTTTGGCTCCCATTTCAAACGGACAAGCTGCATCCGCATCCAACAATCTCGATACAACCCTCATCGGCTGGGTCCTCTTGTTTCTCTGTTTGCTTAGACACAACGGCACAACAAATTCCATCTCTCGAGGAAAATTCAGACAAAAACAAAGAGCAAGGTACCTCGACTCGTTCATTCACCAAAAAACACGATTTTAAGCCAAGAAATCCGACCGCAAAATGTCTCGATCGTCTTGCGGTCCACAAAATTGTGTAAATTTGAAAAAAAAAAATCGTTTCAGGTGTGTCCTCGCGTTGGGAATTCCTTCAGGGTGAATCGGCGATGCAAAGAAAGTACGTGAGCGCGAGTCGATCCTCAGCTTCGCGTAATTATCGTCGCAAGTTGCAGAAACGGCTCATGCATCACAAGCAACAGTTGCAGGATCTGGAACAAGCGAAAAAAGTCTCTCCGACATCGTCACAAACTCAGGTACGTTCGAGAACGTTGTTAAACATTCTGGAACTAAAAAAAAAACCTCTAAAATATCCCAAGTCGAAGTTCCTTGTCAATTTTTTTCTTTTCAAACGGCGAAAATCTTTATTCAACCAACGACAGAAGAAACGACGTTTTAAATTCGAAATCCTTGAGAGAAATTCTGCTCAATCCAAATTTTTCTGGTCGCGAAAGCGAAAAATGATTAATTTTCATGGGCCCGTGGTTCAATGCAGGTTTCCACGCTATCGAACAAGTTGGAAGCGGCGCTCAAGTCCCAGGAGCGTTTTTTCAAGAAGACGCTGAGACAGCACACATCGAAACATTTCAAAGACATAATAACGATAAGAAGAAACGAGGTACATCTTTCTCGAGGGAATAGAAATCACGCTCAGGCATCGTCGAGGTGATTTATTTGCTTTTATTCTCGTGAGATTCGTGTTGATTGTTTTTTTAACTTTTTAAAATTTGTTTTATAATGAAAACTGTCGATTTCACAGTCGACCGGAGTCTCTGGACGTCGAACTCGACTGCATGGCGAATCTTTCGCATCAGCATCTCTTGCCAGTGGCCCGAGGATTGGTCGCCTTGATATTGAACAATGCAGCGAACGTTGACATGTTTTTATTGGCGTGCAAGGTAATTTTTTTCTGACAGATTGGCCCGATGATTATTTATTGCGTTTGATTCCTTGTCACAGGATGCTTGACGCGTTTCCTCACCGAAGCGAGCAGCTTTTTGATTTTTAAATCTATGCGACAACCTCCTTCAAGATTTTCTCTTTTTCGACCAACTTTTTCGTCATCACCGATTGTATTTTTGTCTTTGTTGTTGTTGTTTTTTTTTTTTTTACCCTTTCCGCACTTAGGTAGTGGCTAGGCTAGTGGTATCTACGAGACCCGCGATTAGCTTGGTTGAACTTATGACCGAAGAACAACTCATGAGGTTAGTCAGATTGGCTACAGCAATCTCCGATTGCGCATGGTCTTCGCACGCCGTTTCCTGCCTCCTGCAGGATCTTTTGGAAGGTAACTTGCCAAACTTTCATTTCAGACGCTTTACGATCTTAAAAAATTTCAGATTTTCCCTTCTTTTTGTAACTTTTCAATATTTCGTGCCTGATTGTTGCTTTTTTTTTCTACTCGATCAAGGAATTGTCAGGAAAAGAGAATTCGACGCTTTTTAATTTGAAATTTTTTTTAACAATGAATTTTTCCAACAATTTTTTTGCGTATGATTAGAAATTTGTTTTTTTTTGTTGTTGTATTTTTCGATCTTTCGCGCCCGATGGTTGGTTTTTGTTTTGTTTTTCCTACTGAATTGGGAAATTGCTTTTAAATATTTTTGCGCGCTGCGTATGAAGAATTTTTTTTCGTTTTTGAGATTTCTTTCGAAAACCGTATTTTTTTGCACATCGACAGAAATTACGTTTTGGATTTGCTTTTTGTTTTTTTTTTTTTCAACTGAATTAGGAAATAATTGCTTTAACATCATTTTTGCGCACCAGGCATGACGTTTCGTTATTTTTATTTGTACTTTATTTTAGAAAAACGTATTTTTCTTCAACAATTTTTCTCTGCAGGTGGTCGACTTTTTCCTCGTCCCTCTCAAGGTCAAGAAGGCAACCAATCCGAGGAGGCCTTCGAGGCCGTCGGCGCAGAAGGCGGTCAAATTGGCGATGTCGATCTCGCTGGTATGGCAGGAACAAGTGGCTCGTCAACGGCTTTAGGCAACGACCAAGGGTTCGCGGAAGGTGACGGAGACGATGACACTCAGGACAGCATCGTCACTCCTCAGGTCACAGCTTCCACATCCAAATCGAACGGCATCAATTTACCCTCGGTCTTGGAATCCGACGACAGCGAACTCGAGGATTTTCTTGACGACATTCTCGAACGTGGCAAAAATACCTTGAAAAAGGGCACGGTCTCCAAATTGTCCGCTGTTGCCAGCTCCGGGTACGATTTCCCATAATTTTTTTCCCTCCATCCGCGACTAGCAATTTCGAACAATCGTTCAATCGAATTATTTCAATTTTTCTCGATCTTCACATCAAAATTTTCCTCAATTTCAAATAATCGTTTAATCGAATGCATTCATTTTTTTTTTTTAATTCACCAGGTAACTCTCTCGATTTTTACATCAGAATTTCCCTCATTTTTTTCCTTAATCCGTCTCACTTCATTTCAAATAATCGTTTCATCGATTTTTTTCTCATTTTTAAATTTTTCAATCAGCCAGTAACTCTCTCGATTTTTCCATCAGAATTTCCCTCATTTTTTCCCTTAATCCGTCTCACTTCATTTAATCGTTTCATCGATTTTGCTTCCTTTTTTCAATTTTTCAATCAGCCAGTAACTCTGTCGAGATTTTTAGATCAGAATTTCCCTCATTTTTTCCTTAATCCGTCTCACTTCATTTCAAATAATCGTTTCATCGATTTTGCTTCCTTTTTTCAATTTTTCAATCAGCCAGTAACTTTTTAGATCAGAATTTCCCTCATTTTTTCCTTAATCCGTCTCACTTCATTTCAAATAATCGTTTCATCGATTTTTTTTTTTTTTCAATTTTTCAATCAGCCAGTAACTCTGTCGATTTTCCCCTCAGCATTTATCTCGCGATCGACGCAAGGCTCGAGTACGGCATCGAGACTGGAGTTGAAATCGCTTTGAGAAGACTTTCGACCCTCGGAGTGTACAATTTACCCCTCAGCATGAACGCAACTGTACAAGTATGTTTAATTTTTCAAAGAAATTATATCGACAATCATTATTGAGGCAAAACTTTGGCCGGAACGATTCCGCGCGTTTCAGACATTGAACTTCGTTTTATCGACGAAATTTCAAAATAAATTGGAATTGACCTTAAAAAGTCTTGGGAATTGAATCGCAAAGTTGAGATTTCCTCTAAAATTTAATTCACATTCCGTAGACGAACTGTCGCATTTTTTTTTCCTTGCAAATTATCAACTTTTCTGAATTTCATGGTTTTTTTTTTTTTTTTAAGATACCGCCAGAAGCGAGTCGATCCGCACAACTTTCGCCGAGAAATTCCGCCTGGATAGAGAGGAATCAAGAGATGTGGAACGCTCTAGAAATGCCGTCGGGTCTGCCGATGCTGACTCGATGTTTTGACAGAATATTCACCGACCTTTCGCTCCAGGTTTGTCCATCCCTCCGCAAAATCGTCATAATTCTTTTTAATATAGTTGACAGAAAAAATTAAAAGCTCTCGAACGATATAGCCTTGAGTTTATTTTTTATTCAATTTTTAACCACAGAAAAACGTAAAAACTGCCAAGATGTCCGAAAACTTTGCGATTGTGTGAATATTGGAAAAAATTATAAACGCAGATGATCGGGGCGATGGATTTGGAGTATAATATCGAAATTTACCCTCGATCCGTGAACGGGGTCGTTTTCGTTCGGCCTTTTTCGCAAATCGTTTGATATTTGATGCAAAAAACGTTATTAAAAATAAGAAAAACATAAAAATTCCTCTTCTCACTCCAATTTATAATTGTCGTTATTATTTTACTATTTTGATTATTATAATTAATTCGTAATTCTTAAGTCTTATTAATTTTTTTGTTACTTCCGGCACAGAAAAATTCTGGAACGAGCTTGGAATTGGTTTTGCAACTCTGGCTGACGTTGAACGTGGACGCGAGCCTGGAACAATCGAACTCGAGCGCTCAATTCGATCCCTCCTTGATGCCGGTTATTCCCCTAAGCTCTGCAGTCATTTCCGGCCTCATTTCGGCTCTTTTATGGTGTGAAGAAAAACTCTCAATGTTTGGTCCATTATTTTTCTTCCTTCGCCTTTCGCCTTTCGAGTAAAACGAACTTTGGCACGCAGGCATCCGGCTGTTTCGCTACGGGCTTGGTGCTTGGCACTACAAACACTCACACTCGCGAGTAACGAAGCAATGCCAAACGATGAGATTGACGCGAGCATCAGCACGCCCTTGGATGGTTTGCTCTGCGGCATGGCAAGCTCCGTTGTCAAAGATCGCAACATGGGTCCGATGTTCCTTCGACTTCTCTCCGGAAACGGCCTGAACGTCGAGTCTCGTCACAAACAATACATGATGGTGAGTTTTTTTCGAAATTTTTGGCAAAAGGAATTTCGTGGATTTCTCGAAAATTCAGAATCTTTTTCTCGCCCAAATGTTGTTGACGGAATTTTTTTTTTCGGACCGCTCATTTCTCGACTTTTTACATTTTTTTTATATTTTTGATGCGAAACGATAATTAATAGTTGGCAAAAACATTAACAGGCTGGACCGCGAGTTGGACTGGCGCTTCAAGACTTTCTCGTGAGACTCGAGACTCGCTGCGACGTCATTATTCCTGGAAGTTCGCTGGGAAATGCTCTGAAGGAACTTCTCCCCTGGGTCGTTTATCAGCTCGTACAACCCGGTGGCGCACTCGTTGCGAGACGCGGCCCTCTCGACGCTCAATGCATTCTTATCAATTCCCTCATCAATCTAAACTTCACGAACACCGATCTTGGCACTGCGATGAGCATCTCCGAGTGCGTTGGTGTCTTGGTCTCAACTTATGTCAGAGGCACACGAGGTAATGTCATTTTTCACACGAGAACTCTCAAAATTCAAAATTCGTCGTCCTGAGTAAAAAATCATCAAAATTGTGTTTAGAAAAAAGTCGAAACTGCTCAACGAGGCTTCGAGTTTTTTTTTTTTAATTTTCAACCTCAGCAAAACGTAAAAACTGCCAAGATTTTCAAAAATTTTACAATTTCGTACACTCAAAATGAAATTTTGTCGAAAAACGTCGAAATTTTGTTGAACACGGAATATTTTCGAATAATTTCAAAATTTTCGTTATTTTGACAATATTTTTTATTTCTAACGAAACTGTCAGCTAAATTTACGATTGGAATGACAAAAATTTACTTTTTGAAGAGCCTTTCTAGATTATTTCTCGCTGCAATGACAAAATTATTGTGATTAAAAAAAAAAAAAAACGTTTAGTCGAACGTATTCAACAAAATATCGGTCTTTTTCAACAAAATTTTCTTCTCAGTGTAATTTCGAGAGAATTGGAAATGCGGAAAATGCTCAGGGCGCGTTGGATTTGGAATTTAAAATCAAGATGGATTTGGAATTTAAGATAAAATCGATAAAATCGAGATGGATTTGGAATCTAAGATCGAGAAATCGAGATCCGAGAATCGGATTTGGGATTTAAAATCGAATGGATCGATTTAAAATCGATTTTCTCGAAATTCTCGAAAAAATCGCGAATTTAAAATCGATTTACCCTCGACCTTACAACCGGCTCGTTTTCGTCCGGCCTTTTTCCCACATTGCTTGATATTTGATGCTAAAAAACATTATTAAAAATATTAAAAATAATAAAAATTGTATTCCCGCTTCAAAAGTACAGTCCGAAGATCGAGTATGCATTTTTTCCGATTTTATCATTCATAATTGCCGTTGTTATTGTTTTGTCGTCGTGTACTCTTCAATGAAGAAGAGGCCACGTATTTTTTTTTTGTTTAAAGATTAATTCAGTTCAGATATAATTAATTAACATAGGGGAGGGTAAGGATTGAGAAATAAATCACACTGATTGAGCCACAATAAATAATTGATTTATTTTTTGGCTCAGAGAGGAAAATTCTCTGAGATCGAAATCTCAGAGAAAAAAACCCCTCGCAAATTTAATTTACATTTCACAATTCAAAAGATATAAGTTAAATTGAGGTGAAATCTTCCGATTAATATATATTTGATGTAAGAAAATAATGGCGAGATTTAAGACGAGAGGTTCGTCATCGAAATTTGTCAGCTGGTGACGGATATTTGAAAACAGAATCCGACTGGCGGATGTAGTACGAAATTTTAGCTAGACCGACGTGTGGGTCGATAGTTGGAACCAAGATTCGGTTTTTTGGTTGATCAATCAAATCGACTCAGTTAGATTTTCTCCATAACCTTTACGCGACTTGAGTGAGGGTTATGGATACAATTATGCCTTGAAAGAGCGAAAATCAAGATTAAACTTACCATGTAATCGATTTTGCTATCAATTGTATGTCAAGAGTAAAATTTGAACCATTCAAGCTTCTCTCCCTTGTGGGTTTTTTTATTTTCCTTTTCCTTTTCTTTTCCTTTTCTAAACGTGTCGTTCCCAAGCTCTCCCTTTTCTCTATTACTCTCTTTTTTATTTTATTTATCTCCTAGGCAACGACAAACTAATTTTTGGACGATACGAAAGAAAGGCTCGATCCCTGAAGTGGGTCGATGATATTCATACATATATATTCAAATGAATACATTAATTGTTCGACGGAACAGTTATAGCGCCAAGATCCCGGTTAACGGAATTTGCTGACTAGAAAACGCTCAAGAATTAAGGCTTAGCGATTCGCATATTGATTTGTTTGTTTTATTAGTAGGCGCACGAAGCGGCGGTATCGCCGACTCCTCCAATCAAACGGGCAACTTTGGCGGATTATTTTCGTGCGTCCTTGGCGGTGGAACGAAACAAGGTCGGCGCACGTCCTGGGAAACGCTCGTTGTTGCTCTCATTAAATTGGTTTGCCGGCTCGTTCAAACGCCTTTGCCGAATGTGAGTATTGGCTCGTCAGCCGAAGTTTCCAACTGCAAAAATGGTTTTTTCCTTTTTTTTTATACCCCAAAATCGTAATTTTTAAGCGGAACGAATTTACGGCCGGAAAAAATCAGTTTCATCCATGAAAATCGACATTTTTCACACTCGCCCGATCTCGCAATTTTCAAAGCATGAAATTTTATAGTTTTGCGTAAAAAACTCATATTTCATCAAAATTTTCACACTCGCCCGATCTCGCAATTTTCAAAGCATGAAATTTTATAGTTTTGCGTAAAAAACTCATATTTCGTCAAAATATTCCAACAGGCTGGATTGCCTCGTACCGATAACACCGTCGACATGGAGCTCCTTGAAACGAGCCAACATCCCGGCACGAGCAACGGCGAGACTCAAGCCAAAACCAACATTTCGCAGACTGACGAGAGCAAAGTTGCGGAGCAACAAACCTCCATGCGACAACAACAAACTACGACGCCGAAACCTCGTTATCCCTGTGTCGCCGATACCGGTGAGAATTTACAATTTTCTGTGCAAAACACAATTCACAAAATTTTCTCTCGATTTTTTTTTAATTACATTTTTTGTTATTTCTGTTTTTTTTTTTTTTGTTTCCCAGTCTTGCAACACGAGCCCACGATGATGAGGTTGCTCGGAGCACTCACGTACAGCACCGGGTTCTCATTGAACATGCTCTTCGATGGCGAAGAACCAGAGCTCCGCGATCCTGCATCGATTCCGGACGTGACATTCGAACTTCTTTCCACCCTGATGAAAAAAGCCACGAGCCCGACACTCGTGCTCAATCCTCTTTACCGTTACCTCGCATCCTGTAAGTAAATCGTTCACCTGAAAAGAAAGATTCTCCGAAAATCATCAAACTTCGGGCTCGTTACTCGTGGACGTAAAAAAAATTTGCAAATTTCAATTTGCAGCGTTTTTTTTTTTTTTTTGTATTTGCATTCAAAATATAAAATTCGGATAACTTTCGCCCGAAGCGAAACTTCAAGTTGCCCTTGCTGAGCTTCCTTACGTGTGGAAAAAAATTCATTCCACAATAGAGGACAGCGACGGTAAAATAAATTTGATAGAGAGTCGACGAAAATTGTTACAGGCTCGCGAAGGCAAACTGCGCAAAGCTCTGCAAAAGGTCAAGGAACGCAGACAACTCATGCGTAAAAATCGATTAAATCATCGAATTCCTAGTGTCGCCGTTGTCGGCTATACAAATGCCGGCAAAACTAGTCTCATCAAAGCTCTCACCGGCGACGAGACTCTCGAGCCTAAAAATTATCTCTTTGCCACTCTCGACACGACTGCTCATCAAGGAACTTTGCCTTGCAGCTTGAAAGTCCTCTACATGGACACTATCGGTTTTATTCAGGATGTTCCCGAGGGTCTGATCGCGCCGTTCATCGCAACTTTCGAGGACGCGATCATAGCTGTAATTACGATCATTCATCCCGAAATCCCTCCAAATGACGCGGAATGTCAAGTCGTTTTTCTTTTTCTCTCATTTCAGGACGTCATCGTTCACGTTTACGACGCTAGTCATCCAGACAGATTCGCTCAAATCGAACACGTTCAAAAAACTCTGGACAGCTTGTTGAGGCACGAGCGGCCAATCATTAACGTAGCTAATAAATGCGACATTGCTGAAAAAGGGAGCATACCAGATTCTGTTTTTGCTGTTTCGTCCACCAAAACGACAGGTTTGTTTTTTTTTACAAATCGCTACAGATTAAAATACTCGGTCGATTTTCATTAAATGATCAACTTTGAGAATTCATGAACAGCTTGAATTTATCATCCACAATCGTTGCAATACAGCGAAAAATTCATTTTTTATTCATTATTTTGATGCTTGATGCACTTTCTCCATTTTTTTTTGTAAATTCGGTTTTCGGATGGCAAAATTTTGCGTTCTGCTTAAAAAAATAATCAGTTTTCGTCGCATTTCAACGTGGCAAACTTCCACGCCGTGAAATTCCTCAATCCCATTGGCGATTGAATTTCCGAAGCAGAAAAACTAGCAAAAAAAGTCTAAACGGTAGAAAATGCTGAAAAATAATATAAAAAAACACGAAGAATATTCAAAGTTGGAGATTTTTCATCAATTACCGCATTACACATCGGAATAATCGTGAATTGGCCCGATGTTTAATGATTTGTCCGACGTAAATATTTGTAAGTAATGAAAACTCGTGACGTATCGATCAGGTATCTTGTTACTGCGGGAACACATAGAGAAGGAATTATTGACGGCGACGGAACGAAACACTGTGAGGATCCGGGTCAAGTCGGGAAGTGCCGAGTACGCTTGGTTGTACAAGGAAACAGCGGTAACGGGGGTCGTGGTGGATCCAGCGGATCCGCAATACTTGTTAATGGATGTAGTAGCGACGCCGTATCATCTCCACAAATTTCGCCAATTTGTCAAGCAATAAATCGTGAAAACTGAACTACGCTCGTTGAGAATTTATCTCCTGTAACGTAGTCAAGAAAAAAACGATCCTTTTTTGTTCTTTAGGATTTTTTAAAAAGTCCGTAACTCGTGTGCGCTGGAATGCATGTGAACATATTTTGTTGGATACGTTAAACTAAACGTTTTTTCGAAAAATCACGAAAATTTTGTCATTTCAGCAAAAAACATTCTGGAAAATCTTTTCGGAAAGTAAATTTTTGTCATTCCAATCGTAAATTTTGCTGACAGTTCCGTTACAAATGAAAAATATTGTCGAAATAACGAAAATTTTGAAATTATCCCAAAATATTTAGTTCGCTGTATTCAACAAAATATCGACGTTTTTTGACTAAATTGAATTTTCAGTGTATCTGCCCGATCATAATTCTTCGATTTTTTTTTAACAATCTCACCCTTTTCGGGAATTCGTTTGTTTAATTATGAGGCTGAAGTTCGCAACGTTGGAATGCAACGAAAAATACTCATTTTTATTGATAATTTCGTAAATTTGATAAAACATTGAAATTTTTCGAGTTTATATACTTGTTGGGCCGCAAAAGTCGATTGTTTTATAATTGTAATGACATTGTACATTTTTATAAAGAGTTTTTCCACAAAATAAATGAATTTCGTTGCATTGCAACGATGCAAACTTCAACGTCATTGTTTAATTGTAATTAAAAGTTCGGACTGGGCGATATAAAACTTTGATTTTGAAATCGTTGTAATGCATGCAACGAAAACCGATTATTTTTAAAGCACAGCGTGAAATTTTTCCACAGTATTTGTTGAAAACAGTGGGACAGACTTCTTTACGGTCTTGTTTATTGAATATTTGGTCCGGCCAATAAAACGATTCTCTCTTGCGACCAAAAAACTCAATCGACACGAAAAGTTGCCACGATTTTCGAAATTCAATGAATAATCAATAGAAAAAATGTTTTTCGTTAAATCTCAACGTTGCAAACTTCAGAGTCATACTTCTTTGACATTTAAATACCGAATTTACTAGAAAAATTGGAAAAAGTTCATTAATTATCAAAATAATGAATAAAAAATGAATTTTTCGTTGTATTCCGACGATGCAAACTTTCAGTATCGAACGAAAATAATTACGAAGTTCGCGTCGTTGAAATGCAACGAAGGCTGATTATTTTTTTAAGCAGAGCGCAAAATTTTCATACAATATTCGGGACAAACTTTTTTGGCATTCAAAAACTGAATTTACCAAAAAAAAAAAATGGAAAAAGTGCATCAATTATCGAAATAATGAATAAAAAATGAATTTTCGTCGTATTCCGACTTCAGTATCACGAAAATTCCCCTTGGATTGGAAAGTTGCAGGTTCCAACGTGATTTTCATATACACGAGAAATAACGACAACGTTTGAATAAATCTGAGACGTTATCGATGTTTTACAAATGAGATGATGTGAAATTGAACCAAAATAAGAGAAAGGTATGAAACGGTGATTTTTAATTTGAAATTAACGCCGGAAACATTTCTCTGTCAATTAGCGAGCAGTTTGAAAATTGTAACTGGTGAGAAAAAAAACGTGAGTTTTGTCCATGCGCCTCGTATGAAATTATAACGAAGGGGCCATTGAACGACCTCTAAGTGACCTCGGACTCTTTGTACCCGTACATGCGTTAAATAGGTTTAATGAAAACGGTTTTTATAGTCGAACGAGCTGCAGATTCGTTCATCGGAATTTTTAACTCTCATTCTCGCGCTCTCTCTCTCTCTCTCTCTCTCTCTCTCTCTCTCTCTCTCTCTCTCTCTCTCTCTCTCTCTTTCGCGTATTCTCTCCGAGTCTCTCCTTCTTCCGGCTACCAGCACGTGTGGCTCTCAAATACCAAGAAAGAAAAAAAACGTCATGAAAAATACACTCGTCGTCTCGCAGCGAGTCGTCAGCCTTTTAACCTGGAAAAAAAAATCCTTTTCCTGCTGGAACTTTGCCAGATTTTCATATAATACGCGCATGAAAGTAAAATTACGATATTTATATCGCAAATTTCTTTTCGATACCCGTGAGAATACCAGAAAATTGCTTACCCTCGTTCCATTTTCTTTCTACGACCTTCAATCCTCTACTTACCTCTCTACACGCTCACACACACACACACCCTGACGCCAACTGTTGGAGCATTTATTAATCGAACTCTTATCCGCTCCAATGCCCCGTTCGAACTCGATTACAAATTGCTTCGATCGCCATTCAGCCCCGATCTCCCGGCGCCTCTGTCTATAACCTTCTCGTCTTTTCCCTTTCCTTTTTTCATCTGTTTTTTTTAATTTTTTTTTTATGAAGCTCAAGTTCGCAACGTTGCAATCAAACGAAGAATTTTTTTTTTCATTGATGATTTGTTTGATTTTCGAAATTATCCAAATTTGCGAGCGTTTGTTCACTGAAAATAAAATTTTGTGGAAAAAGATGGATATTTTGTTGGATACGTTGAACTAAACGTTTTTTCGAGAAATCACGAAAATTTTGTCATTTCAGCAAAAACATTCTGGAAAATCTTTTCGGAAAGTAAATTTTTGTCATTCCAATCGTAAATTCTGCTGACAGTTATCCGTTACAAATGAAAAATATTGTCGAAATAACGAAAATTTTGAAATTATCGCAAAATATTTAGTTCGCTGTATTCAACAAAATATCGACGTTTTTTGACAAAATTGAATTTTCAGTGTTCTTTTGCTTAAATAATTTCTGCATTTAAATAATGAATGTCGACATGGTAAAAAAAAAGTTTCGTTGCATTTGCACGATGCGAAATTCCACGTCATTTGTTTTTTCCTCAAAAATCTTAAATTCACATTTTTTTTCTCAAGAATTGATGATTGAAAAGAATTCTGCACGCTTTCGAGTTCGTTGCATAGAACGTGAAAAACTCGATCGAGAATATTTCCGAATCGAGCTCAATGTGGTGTTGGAAAAAACGAAAATGTTTTTTTTTCGTGTTTTTCGAATTTTTCTTTTGACTATTCTCCGCGGGATTGATTGTTGGACTTTTCCCATTGAGGCTTCTGTAATTTCACTGCCATTACGGATAAGATACTCGAGGCTCACTCGAGTCCGAGGAGAAAAAAAAACAGAACGGGTGAGCGAGAGAGGGAACTCGTGTAAATTCTCGAAACTCGTGTTTCTCTCGCGTGCTCTACTCCTCGTCCTCTTGTACGAAAATCGTTTGACAGACTCTTCATCTCGCTCTGTCTTTCGCGCACTTGTTCTTTCTTTTTTTTTCGCAGTGGCTAGTCGTCCGGATAGCCGGACGAATAATATTCGTCCGGACACGGTTTATCCAATGATTTCCGCTTTATCCGCCGGACGATTAAGGGTTGCTTATTCGTCCGGACATGCTTTTAGTATAGAAAATATCCGGACGAGTAGCCACAGCTTTTTTTTTTTTTGTTAAATTAAAACTGCACGAGTGTGCGTTCGTATTCGCGCGAGTGTGTCGAATTTCTTTTTTTCTTTCTCTTGCTGTAACTTTTTATTTTTTCTACACTCTCTCACGTCCGTACCGGCCCGGAAATTGGTCGCTGTGTGTAAAAAGCTCGAGGAGAACGAACAAGACTCGCTCTCGAGTGTATTTCTCTATTCCAACGCGTCCCTTTGCCTCTCTCTCTTGCGCCGGATTTTCTTTCCAGCTCAAAGAGTCTTGACCACAGAGTTTTTTCACAATCGTCCAAATACTCGCGCGGCCAAGAACGTTTGAAAAGTCCGAGTCTCGTTTTTTATTCCGCCTTTTTTGAAGAAAAACTCTTCGAGTGTTTGTTTTTCTTCAGTTTCCGCAGCGAATTGGGAATTCAATTTTGTCAAAAGATGTCGAAATTTTTTCGAACACGATAAACTGAAGATTTTTGGATAATTTCAAAATTTTCATTATTTTGTCAATATTTTTCATTTCTAACGAAACTGCCAGCAAAATTTTTGTGATTTTTCCAAAAAAGTTTCGGCGTATCTAACAAAATTCCATTTCCAGTGCAGATTTTTCGAAATTCACGTAAAACGTGAATTCTTCCACGCACTTATACGAACGGAAGTACGTTCTTCGGAGTGTGACCGCGGGCGCACGAGCCCGCTTTTAGAGAACACGTGCGAAAACGCAAGAAACATACACACACGTTGCGTCTCATCAATTTTTCCAAGAGAATGTCTTGATATTTCGTTTTGGTTCGTGGACGCTCGTTAACTAAATACTTGACGGAATATTTTCACCTTGGAGTACACACTGGGTCAATTTGACCCTAAAAACAGTTTGGGACTTACTGGCAATGAAATTTTTGCCATTTGATTTTCGATTTCATAGAAAAAACACGCGAAGAATGATTTTTTCTATTTATTCCCACGAAAATTCGGTTTGTATCGATTTTTATGGAAACGTCAAATTTACTGATTTGGAGAACAAAAAACAACCGGAAGGATCGCTCGCGCGCCATTTGTTCGATCGTAAAAAACAAAGAAAGGCGAGGACAAAAAAAATAAAGAAATTCATTGGTTTTCATTCGGATGCAGCGGCAGGTTTAACTCGATTTATCGAACAAAAACGTTGAAGCATTGAAAAAATACGATCCCGTGTTTTTTTTGCCCTTAAATTCCATCGAATCTTCGTTTCCTACGCTTTTTTTCGCCTCGCTCTTTGTTTTTTTTTAATTTCTCGTTTAATTCCTTCTCGTGTAAATTCAAAGTCGTTAGATCGAAATGGTGCAAGAGAGCTAGAGAACGAGGCCCATTATGAACGAGTTCCTGAGTAGTACTAAGAGCGTAAATGCGTCCTTGGGCAGGGCAAAAACTACCACTACGGATCGAAATGGACTCGATCAAATTATACAAGCCTGGCAACTCTTTTCTTCTTTTCTCTCTCTCTCTCTCTCTCTCTCTTGCTCGCTCCCTTCGCAGCTTAAATGCAGCAGCAGCATGAAACGATTGTCGGTCTGATCCTCTTCCAAAATTTCATTTTTCACAAAATTAAAACGAATTTCACGATAAATTTCGACATTTTTCATAAAATTCATTTTCGATTATAATTCCGAAACGTTTTTATCAAATTATTGGAACGAAAACTTTGGAAAAACGTGCTCAAAATTATTTTGACAAATTACTAGATTTTGTAAAAAATTCTTTTTGACTTTTTGCCCATTTTGACATGGTTTCTTCGTTTTTATTTCAGTGTCGGCGTTGACGAAGAAGTCGAAGGACTTTCCCACGCCCCCGTGAGAAGCGTAAGTCCCAATTTCGCCACGCTTTGCCTTTCCGTCTATTTTCCTTATCGCATTTTTATCGTTGCTCACATTTTTACGTGCTTCGTTTATTTTTTCAAAATTATTCGATCCCGTAGCTTCGATTTTGCTTCGAAATATCAGAGTTTTAAAAAAAGTTTCAATCGATTCCAAAAATGGAAGAATTTGCTGGGGAAAAACTTCCAAAACCGAAAAAAAAGTCGAAATCTCATTTTTTTGACATTGAAAACTTGTCCGAATAAAATTTTTGCCACTTTTCTTTTTCTCGTCATCGACAATTGCCAAAAATCCTGCAAAAGCGAATTTTAACGGAATTTCTTGAATTTCAGTTCGAAAAATCCAACTGAATGATTTGTTATGTGAAATCGAATTTTCGGGCAAAGGAAATGATGGAATTTAAATTCCCGTCCCTTTTCATTCGCATCGTATCGTTGTCTCCCGTTCCCCATTTTATTTTATTCCGAAAGGAACAAGCATTTTTTTCTTTAACTGAGTGGACTTGGCTAAAAATGGAAAATCGTTAAAAAAAAAAACCCAAATAATTTTCTTCCACCATTAATTTCGTCAAATTTAGATCGAATTTTCGACAATTTTCAAAGTTCCTCCGAGTAACAAACAAATATATGAAATAAAAAGCATGAAAATCATAAATACAAAAAAAAACTTGAACTTTCGTCTTCGAAAGTTCAAACGCAGAATTTTTGGGATTTCTTAAAAAATGGACAAAAAAAACGTCAAGGTCACAGTCTGGGTGTAAAATTAGAAAAAATCTTGACCCTCGGCCGAACGAGTCGCGAATTGCGACTGGATTTTCGGTTTTTAGTTTATCAATAATAATTTGTTGTAAAAATGTTCGATTTTCAGACGACAATACGGAAAACTCTCGGGGACTTCAAACGCACCCATTACGACGGATGGGCAGCGCATTCGTTGCGTTTTACGGAAGAGCAGTTGAGTCTGTTGCAAGACTTGACGGTTCCACCTTCTAAGTGTGCAATGAGAACAAAATGAAAGAATAAAATAAATGACAAGCACAAAAGACATGAAAACACTGAGAAAGACGCGGAAAGACTATTCATGTTAATTAATGTAAATTAATGTTAATTATAAAAGAACATTATTAAAACCTGGACGCCGAGTTTTCGGCATTTTTGTTTCAACATGTGGCTATGGGGGGTTATGAGAATTTCACTATCAATATTTATTAATAAAACCTGTAACGAGCAGAGAACGATTAAAAATGAAGTCTAAGGGCAGAAAATATACACGCAACACGAATATTATGGATAGTAATAAAATTTTGACATACGCTCGTTCTCCAGAAATTATTTATGTTAAAGTTCCCTCGCCGAATAAACAATCGGCTGCAATAATGGAACGATTTTTTAAAAATCCACCTGCATGATGGATTGGCAGAAAATATACACGGAACACGAATATTATGGATAGTAATAAAATTTTGACATATACGCTCGTTTTCCAGAAATTATTAATGCTAAAGTTCCCTCGCCGAATAAACAATCGGCTGCAATAATGGAACGATTTTTTTAAAATCCACCTGCATGATGGACTCGCAGTGTCCGTTGAGGAACAAAACGATGAGACGTGGTCCATTCAAATTTCAGATAATAAATTTGTTAAAAATGGTTTCGGGCATCCCGGTCGGTAAGTTACCGACGGGGGTAAAAATATATCCGCATGAAAAGAGTATAAATCTCTGATTTCTGGGATTACTAATCTCAGCTCAGCTGACAATCAGTTGTGAATGTGAAACTCATCAATAATTTCACCGGGTAAATTTTTTAACACGGTCACTGCGGCGTTTGTTCGTAATTGTTTTTGTTGATCGGTTGAATCTTGATGAAAATCTTGAAATCAGTTGGGAATAGAAGTGGAATGTGGGACTGAAGTTTTATATCGTTGTTTGATGGCGTCGAAAAATGTGTGCGAATTGCCAGGTAAATAGTATTGTAGAATCTTGACTGGAGCGTACAAAAATTGAACAAACGTTGAATAAAAATCGTGAATGTTTTGGAAAGAAAAAGAAATTCCTGTTTGATTTTTCTTCGGAATTATTCACAGGCTTTCCATTGCCGTTTGCCATCGTGGCTGTTGGTTTGGCTTCTTTGTGCTTTTCTAATTCGTACGACGGTCAATTCGTCTTTGACGACTCTGTGGCTATCGTCAACAGTCAGAAAGTTTTGTCTGGGGCACAAAACTTTCTCATAGACAAAGTCATCGCTCATACAGACCGCTCACTATTATGACATTCAGGTGAATATTTTTCTGTCAAAATTTCATTTCCAGCTTCTAATTTTTTCGGTTTTATACACAGCATTTCATTTTTACTGAAAAAAGAAACCATTTCTTTGCACAGATTTCATTATTGGCTCAGAGGGCATTTGGAACCCATGGATTTTCATATCGTCAACATTTCTTTACACACTTTAGTTTCTGTATTGACGCTACTCGTGTTCAATTTACTGTTAGCATGGAAAGCGCAGAAGGTGGCTTTTTATGCTGCTTTACTATTCGCAGTTCATCCGTGTCACACAGAAGCCGTAAGTACATTGAAAATCATAGAAATTCACAAGAAAATTCAGTGCACGTTGAGAAACATTTTGCTAAAATTTGGAATACGAAATTCATATAAAGTTTCGGTAACAATTAGAAAAAAATTATTTAAATGGACAAAAATTTCAGTCAAAAACATCGAAACCACAAAAACATCGTTGCAAAAATTTTAAATGTCAATTTCATGAAAGGTTTGAGTAATAATTAGAAAAAAAATTATTTAAATTTCGAAAAAATTGAGTCCAAGATAAAAAATATCATTTAAAAAATTCTGAATATGAAGTTCATGAAAAATTTGAGTAGTAATTAGAAAAAAATGATTGAAATTTGGAAAAAATTGAGTCCGAGTGAAAAAACTTGATTGAAAAAATTTCGAATACGAAATTAATGGCGAGTTTTTAGCAATAATTTAAAAAAAATTAATGAGCAACATGGAAAAATGTTTTTCAATGAAAATCGTGGCCTTTTTTAACGAGTGAGGACCCTAAAATTTTGTGGATAATCATAGGTGTCTTCAGGTATAAGGAATTGTTGGGAGAGCTTGTGGCAGCTCCGTCGCCACAGCCAAACGTCGTTACCGGCACAACACAGTGTCGCCACCACGGATCAACAACAGCCAATCCCGAGCGACTTAATTGGGACCAATCACAAGCCAGTCCGTTGACCTAATTTCCGACTCCTTTTGGGAAATTAGGTCATTCCTGTTGCCGCAGCTGTAGCGGACGAATCATAAAAGAAACCAAAGACTGACCGCGCTATGCGAGACAAAACGTTTAAAAGTTGAAATAAAATATAGTTATTTTTGTTGTTAAATAAATACCACGGTGTTGACTAATTTATTTACTGCGGTATCCAAATTCCCCGCAAGCTGACGTTTTGTGTACTCTCTTCACATGGTTGTCATTGATATTGTACAATCGTTGCATTTGTGCGAAAAAAAAATCTTCCGCTGGTTTGTTAATGGCAACGTGCATCCTATGCATAAGCACAGCGATGTTGTGCAAAAAAATTGGAATTTCTGCGATCGTAAGTATCAAACGTTAAAAAATATGAAAAAAATTACAAAATTTTAACATTCTCAAAAATGCATCTCCTCCATTTGTGTCAATTTTTTCCATAGTTTCCTACATTTTCTCGAACGGACGTAAAAAAGATTCAAAAAGAATGATAATTTCATTATTTTGCTTTTGTGGAGCAATTTTTGAGGATTTTTTGAAGAAAAAACTCAATTGAAACTGTAATTTGAAAAATCGAAATCTTTATCAGAAGGTGAATTTGGGGGAATGTGGAAACGATGCCTGATGAGAAAAAAATAATTATAAAATTAATAGACCATCCAATGACCAATGTATTTGTTGGAAATTGCAGGCAATCTGTGGAATGTACGACATTCTAATAGTCAACAAATTGAGTCCATATGAAATGATGAAAATGTTGAAATTTCGATGTTCATGGAGCGACGTCAAAAATGTTTACACTCAGAATTCAGGACTGATCGGACGTTTGGGAACGTTAGTTCTTGTCGGTATTATTCTCGTTGTAACGAGATTCAGTATTATGGGATTTTCTACACCGACTTTCCAACCGGTTGATAATCCAGCAGCATTCGTCGTTAATTTCATTTTTCGCGTCATCAATTACAATTATATTTATTGCTTGAACTTGTGGCTATTAATTTGTCCCGAGTGGCTGTGTTTCGATTGGTCCATGGGTTGCATTCCCCTGATTACCGGCTACGACTTCAGGCTTTTTGCTGTTTTGGGGTTTCTCGTACTCATTGGACTTTTAATTCGCGTTGCTATCGATCCGACTGGAAGAAGAAACTCCAGGTAATGAAAATTCTTCACTGAGAGAATCGGAAATAACGAATTACCGTCACAGAAGAAAAACGAGGCATGACCTCGTGACCTTTTCATGAAAATATTTATTTATATTATTTTATATCGAAGAAATTTCCTTTTTTTCCATGGAAATTTATATTTTGCCGAGTAAAATTTAAATAATGTTGAAGCTCGTCTCTCTTTTCCATTCTGCTGCAGTAATTTTCAACTTTCTATCGTCTCAGTGTAAAAAACCGAAAATTTATGTTTTGAGGTCGTTTTTTTTTTGGATCAGAAAATGTGGAATGTTTTAAAAAGTTGATTGTTCCTAATGAATTTTCAACAGGTACGTGGGAATGGGATGTCATTACTGATCGTTCCATTTTTGCCGTCTAGCAATATGTTCTTCATCGTTGGTTTCGTTCTCGCAGAAAGAACGTTGTATTTACCCTCGGCCGGATATTGCTTGTTGGTTGCGATTGGCTCGGAAAATCTGCAGGGGAAATTAGGTAAATCGAAAATACCGATCGTTTTATACGGGGCCTTGATCGCTGTGTATTTTGGAAGGTCCTGGATCAGGAGCGATCAGTGGAGACACGAAAAATCGCTTTTTCAATCGGCACTTGGAGTTTGCCCGTTGAACGCCAAAGTTCATTACAATATTGCGAAAAATGCGGCAGATTTGGGCAACTCGAGTCTCGCTGAAGCCGAATACAGAGAAGCTTTGAGGTAAAAATAATAGACAAGCGAAAAATTAATATTTAAAAATGCAAAAATTTAAATAAATGGAAAATTTGAGAAAATTGACATTTTCGATTTTGATTTTTTCGTTCCAGACTCAATCCCGACTACGCTCAAGCCATGAATAATCTTGGCAACCTTTTGAATGAACAAAAAAAATACGAAGAAGCTGAAAAACTTTTCAAACGCGCTCTGGAATTGCAGTAAGTCAATTTTTCGAAAAACAAAAACGAAATAAAGACATTTTGACATTCTCGTTAAAAAATTCTGGATGAAAATATCATTAAACTTACTTCAACGATGAAACTTTGCAGAGAAGATTTCGCCACAGCGTGGATGAATTTGGGAATCGTATTGTCAGCCCTGAAGAGATACGAGGAGTCTGAGAAAAGCTACGAAACTGCGTTGTTGCACCGACCAATCTGTCCTGATTGTTATTATAACTTGGGAGTATCGGTATGAATTTGGTCACCAATATTATCGTTGCTCACCTTTTGAGAACAATTTCCCGAAGCAAATGAATATTTTTTCAAATGATATTCATCAAAAAATCAACAAAAAACGTCGATATTCGCAAATTCTACACTTTCCAGCCGTTTTTTTTCCCTTGGAGTTCTTCGTCGCTTCAAAAACTCTGCAATAATGTCCAGTTTTTTGTTCTTGATTGCAAAAGTTGAAATTCGTAGTGAGAAATAATTTCCTACAATTTTCAGAGACGAAAGAATACGAAAAAGCGTTGAACACTTTCGAGCCGATATTTTTTTGTCTTGTAGTTCCCTATAGATGAAAAAAACTCTGCAAAAATGTCGAGAATTTGATTTTCGATTGCAAAAGTTACATTGAGCAGTAATAAATCATTTTTACAGTTTTTAGAGACGAAGAAATACGAGAAAGCGTTGAAATCTTGGCAAAAAGCGATCGCACAAAAGTCAACGCATCGAAGAGCATGGGTCAATTGGGTCCGATTGCTCGATGACATGGGTGAGTCAATTTTTCGATGGAATTGCCAAGAAGTGGTGTGGAAATTGGAATAATTTGTACATAACGATGTGAGTTCCTTTAGGTCAATCGGGCGAAGCACTGAAAGTGGCGCGAACGGCTTTGAAGTTTATTCACGGGGATGCAACGATCCATTTCAACATCGCGAACATACTGGGGAAAGCGGGTCGTTTCGAAGAGGCAGAAGTTGAATTTAACGAGGCGATTTCGAAAGATCCTGAAAATCCTACGATCCTCCCGAATTTAGGTAAAAATATAAACTGCAAAATAATCGCATCGTTAAAAAAATCCATTCTCGCTTCAAAAGTACGGTCTGAAGATTGATCACGAATTTTTCAATTCAAAATTGTCGATATTTTTAGGCCAAGCGAGAACACTTTTCGAAGTTCTTGTTTTTTAAAACGTTTTATTTTGAAATAAGGCAAATGCAACGACCACAAAAACTACGGAATCTTAAAGTAGAATTAACAGAGTTTTAAAATTTTTTCTCTTGAAATTCGTGACGAAAAAGGCGAAAAGACGAAAAAGGGTTCGGAGTCGCATAAAAAATTAATTCGCGCGGAGAGTTAATCGTTTTAATGTTGTTTGTAGGAGTTTTATATCATCGATGGAACAAGTTCGAGGAGGCAGAATCAAAGTACAAAAGTGCACTGGCGATGAAACCAGATCTGCAGAGTGCGAGAGAAAATTTGAGGAAACTTTATTCCCGATCGAGAATGAAAGGACGACTGACGAAAATTGTGAATTAATGGAAAAGAATAAATAAGTTTATTTTTCGTGTATAAATCACGTTGTAGAAGTCGAGCCGCGTTTTTTTCTTGCCTTCGATCTCAACGGTTCTTTAATCCTCGGGCCCGTCGTTTCGCTTTGCAAAAGCTCCGCGTGGTCCGGATAACGATAGGCTTTGAATTTGCCGATCTTTTTGCCGTCGAGATAATTGTACGAGCGGAAACACTCGTTGCACAGACGCGCAGGATTGTGCGGTATTCTGTCGCTGTCGGTCACGATCCACTGGACAGAAAAAACGCCGCACATCATGCAATAACGACTTCGGCATTGTTTCATTCGGTGGATTCTTGGATATGCGCTTATCGCCAATTCGTCCTCGGTGTTGATCAATCTACGAGTAAAAATTTAGTTTTCATTAGTTAATTAGTTTTTTATTTATAGAAAAAGAGTTTTATTCAGAGAAAAAGTTTTTTATTCATCACCCAGTGATTCATCACTGGGTGATGAATAAAAATTCTTTATTATTGTTGTTATTTGATCGTAATTGCTACGAAAAACGAGAAGGCATTGGGTGAATGGGGCCCATGTGTGTCTACGAGGCTTAAAATTGTGAAATAATGAAGGAAAAGTTGATTAAAACGAGTATCACCTGGCGTCGCTGAAAACGATGAAATGCTCGCAATTTCCTTGATGCTGATAGACCCACGGATAACCAAACCTTACGGACAACGTATCGATCCGGCATTCTTCCATTCGTGCCGTTTTGAAAGGACCCAAATTACGGTTTTCAGCCCATTGTCTTATCACCGCGCTGTTATCTTCGCTGGTAGGGTCGCGAAGGTCGTTGTAGAAAGTTCCTTCGATGTAAATAAAGTTGGATTTATAAACATCCTACAATAAAATCAGTAAAAATCTTGTAAATGCCAAGGTTTTACTGCCGATGGAGAAAAATTAGGAGTTCGGAGCATCAATTTTGAAATTTATTGGAAAAGAGAGGAAAACCTTTGCGTTCACTTGGCTCGGAGTGTCCGGATTCTCGCTAATGTCTTTGATGATTGCCAGATCCGAGTTGCAGTCGATAAGATCCCGCACTTGGTCCAGCCTTTGGGAACCAAGGACAGCGATCACTCGGGACAGTTTGATTCTTTTTCCGCTCGACGATACCGCTCTGCATGGCTTGTAAACTCTGATGAAGACGATCGTGTCTTTGCCGAGGATGGCGAACGGGCCTTTGGAATCGACTTTGTCATATTTCTGGGTAAAATTGTTGCAAAATGTAAAAAGGGACGATAAATTCATGTTGGAATTGAGGGAATCGGTGGATGAAGCGTTGAAACTTACTATGGAGATTTCTCCGGAATATTTTATCGCTGCTTTGAGCGATGCTTTGCTTTGCGTCTTATAGGCCGCCTCTTCCAGATTCGCAAGAGTTTCCAGTTGCGTATCTTTTGGTATTTCTGAAGCGTGGAACGCGGAACGTCCGACTCTGAGGCCTTTGGGATTTTCATACTTGCCAAGTTCGCCCGGGATTGTCAATTTATCAATCATTTGAAACACCAGATTGTTCCAGCAATTTCGATTCGTAAATGAATCGTGAAAATTAGGTGAATATCCCGGAAAATTGCTCAATCGCCCAAAAAAACGTGTTACGTGATGTATGAATTGGATAGGCAAGAAAAAAAAATGCGTTATTTTACACTGAAAATTAGGAGAGCGAGATTGGACACAATTTTGAGGTTAGTTTGTTTGTTGGTCGGTCGGAATAATGCATACAAAATGTTATTGGATGGACCGCTGATTTCAGAAATAGTGTCGGGAAAAAATAATGTGCTGCAGTTTACGCTGTGCAGATATGATTTCACGATGATTTATTAAGCATATTCGCTTGATCTTTGTTCGCGCGATCACGCGTTCACATAATTGAGTTGGAAAGAAACAGAAAAACACTGAAATTAATTTTTGCACTTTTGCAGGCTGTTTCGTACGAAGAACAATTGAACACGTTATGGTTCAATCGGACAAACAAAAGTCGAGGACTTTTCAATTACAAAGGACTCAACTCGAACTATTCACAACTCGTCGACGGCCTGCGTCGTTCTGGGATAATCTGCCGCGTAAACCACACACGATCTTCAACCACTTCAACGCTCGATCCATCTTTCTTTCCTCTCCTTCTTCTTCCAATTTGGCTGGACTCACGTAGCGCCGTGGTGCCAGCCTGGCCACTGGTGTACCCGCGTCGGCCCGTTGGCCAAGTCCCGTGGCGACTGGCGTCCACAAAAATTCACGCTACCTCACAATCACAACGCTAAGGGAGATAGCCATAGCATAGAGGAATAAAAGAAGAAGAAGTACCTCACAACGCAAACAGGTGTGTTTTCCGAATTCGACAATCAATTTTATCGTGTTACAGTGTTTGCAGAGATATTAGTTATTCATTGATTAATAGAAAAAAAAATTGGAATATCCGCAGCAAAAAAAGACGCGAGTGCTCAAAGAGTCGCGCGTAGACGCGCGAATTTTTAGGTTAGCAAAGAGTTGAGCAACGTTTCTAAAAAACACCAACAAATCCTCCTACACAACGGAAAGTCTCAAGCGTTCGATCAACGACGATCAGGAGCCTGTGTTGATTCAATTGGACAAACGAAATTCGCCATTTCCCGATATACGTGTCGACAAATGCGAGGTTTGTAAGAACGTTTCAATTTACGGTAAAAAAAAAAAAAAAAACTTTTTTCTAGTTTCGAAAACACTCACTTGACACACAGGCCTTTTTCTTCGTTCTCTCGGAATAAATATATCTCATACGAAAGACGCTCGTAAAAATAGCATAAAAATGACGGTTTACTTTTGCAAAGTTTGCTCCGCGTCCATTGAAACATCAAAATTTAGTTAAAACGAAATTCCATTTAAATTTATGTTTCTAGTTCGAAATTGACAGAGCAATAAACAGGAACGCGATAATTCCGAACGTTTTTATGTCGCGCAATCACGCCATTACAAAATTGGACAAAACCGGCAATTAGACGTTGACTCATTTGGAATTGGACGTGCCCAAAAAACTGTGTCCCGGTGACATAATACAATTCAGCCTCCGAAAAGTTCGGATACGTTTTTCAATTGCATTCGAAATGCCACGAGGACAGTAAAAGATACAAGCTCAATTAATGTCAACATTTCAATATTTCAACAATTTTTTTTCATTATTCCAAATTAATATGGGTCGTTACAAAAAAAATATTTCGCTGAACGAGGAATTAATGCAAAAATTAATAACAGCTTTGGCTGATTACGACGATGTTTTGGCGAGGGGCAGCGGGAATTTGCCGGCGGCAATCCTTCGCGCGGTTGCTGCAAAAATCTATGTTGCACCAACGCCCGATCGGACGGAGTATCTCCGAGTGCACATCCGGCAAAAAAGACAAAAATTATTGGCACTCGTTCGGCAATTCAACGCTGAGAGACAATCACCGCTTGCCGAACCCAGTGCCTCATCACTGCCTGCTGTGACGAGTGCCTTACCGCCGCTTGCTGGCCCCAGTGCCTCACCAGCACTTGCTGACGTCAGTGCCTCACCACTGCCTGCCGAGCCGAGTGCCTCAACACCGCTCGCTGGCCACAGCATAACAGAAACACCATTACAACGGCCACCTGAGGCTCTGCAGCCCCGAAAGCTTAAAAGAAAAAGGTTTGGAGAGCTCGCGCTCCTCCTACTCGATTCTCCACCCAAGCATTGGCAGTAAGTAACAAATTTATTTAATATGAAGTCAAAGGAGTCTAAAAATACCACATTTCCTCTTCTGTCAGCAGATTTATGAATCGAATTGCGCCAAAACTTTTTTGGCGTCTAATTTAATCCGTTTCTTTTTTTTTCAGAAACGAAAACGTGAGCATATTTGGCCCACGTTCGAGACACGAGTCGAGCTCGCAGTAACGTTACCGATTCTTGTTTTTCCATTTTTCGTATGAAAAGTCGATATTATCGTGCGATATCCGCCGAGCGTGCACTCTCTCTTCTCCAAATAGGGCAACGCTACGCTGTCCGTCACTTCGAAGGCTCGACCGTAAATGATTCCCTTAAAAAAAATAATCAAAATTCGTTACAAGCCAAAATTTAAAACTATTTTTAACGAAAATTGGTTAAAAGAAGAAATTTTAAACCATTTTTTATGAAAATTCGTTGACAGCAAAAATTTGAAACAATTTTTCATGAAAATTCGTTGAAAGCCAAAATTTGAAACAATTTTTCATGAAAATTCGTTGAAAGCCAAAATTTGAACCAATTTTTCATGAAAATTTCGTTAAAAGCAAAAATTTAAAACGATTTTTCATGAAAATCCGTTGAAAGCAAAAATTTGAAGAAACAATTTTTTATAAAAATTTCATTAAAAGCAAAAAGTGAAAACAATTTTCTATGAAAATTCGATGAAAGCAAGAATTTAAAACAATTTTTGATGAAAATTCGTAGAAAGCAAAAATTTGAAACAATTTTTTATGAAAATTTCATTAAAAGCAAAAATTTAAAACAATTTTTTATCAAAATTTCATTAAAAGCAAAAATTTAAAACAATTTTCTATGAAAATTCGATGAAAGCAAGAATTTAAAACAATTTTTCATGAAAATCCGTTGAAAGCAAAAATTCGAACCAATTTTTCATGAAAGAAGGCGAAGGGAGTGGCGGAGAAACAGCCGAAAGAACGGCTGATGAAACAGAATCAACGATTGACGTATATTCTCCGAGACCAAATAATCAACAAATAAATATACGAAAGCCTTTCATCTCGAATCGGTAAAATAAAAGCAAGTTTAATTTTTCTTTAAAATCCGTTGAAGACAGAAAATAATTGACCACGAATTCAGGGTTCGGAAAACTAAATCCGGAGTCACGATTTGAACTGAATTATCCAACAATTTGCAGCACAATAATTGATCTTGAAAGTGGAACAGACGCGAAGCAAATGGGCTCGCCGAGTGGTCAATTTTTGTACGACTGACAATAAAATTTTTATCATTCACATTCGGGATGACTGAAGATGAAAAATTCCACGTGCACTGTTTGTTTTTTTGAAACAATCAGCGCTCAAGACCAAAAATTATTCTCGGCCAAGCTGCGGCAGTAGAAAAACTCGAATTACCAAAAGTGAGAATAGGTTCGGGAGAAATCATTCGTTGCCAAACTGTGCAATTTATTATTTATTATTTATTATTATTATTATTTTAGTTGGCTCGGGTTTGCACTCTGAAGTGCTGTAACCATACGGCCATGTGAGTCTGTGTAATTTATCAGGAGAACTGACAAGTGATTAATTAAATTGACGAGTTGAACATAATCTTGTTTTCAAGTGCTCTCGGCTGTAATTTCATTCAAAGCATCTGATTATATCTTCGTTATCGGTCTCCAATAAATTAGACGTGATTTCATCAAATACAGAGTTTTCGAGTCTTCAAACTCTGCATTTTCCGAATCAAATTTTCCAAGTGAAAAATTCTTGAACAAGTCGCGAAACATCGATACCATAACCTCAAACCGTGTAAATTTGTTTTCTCAATAAAAAGTGTCAAAATCGAATAAAAAAAATTGAAAATCAATTTCTCAATTGAAAAATTCCCGAACAAGTCGAAACATCGATAACATAACCTCAAACCCTGTAAATTTGTTCATTGTTGTCTGAATAAAAAAGTGTCAAAATCGAATTAAAAAAATTGAAAATCAACAAGTCATTCAATTAAAAACCCCAGAAACCTGACAAACGTGCAAACCATGTTTTTTTCTCATCCATTTTGCCTCAATCCATGATCCCCTTTTGGTCCTATGATGAAAAGAGACTCAAGTAAATTTTCAATTGTGTTCCACGATTTGTACAGATTCCAAATTCATTAACGACGAGTTTTTTACTCGCCGTTTCGATCGATCAGCGACGGAAAAACAAGATTTCAGCGTTATAAGTTTCGATAGAGTTTAGAGGGTAAAAAAACGAGTAGCCGGAAAAAGAGTCTCGGGAAATAGAAACGAGCGCGAGTTTTGGTTTCTTGATAATTATTATTCTACACACGTATACATTAATCTACAGAAAATATTTACATTAAACCGCCGTCTCCGCTGGGTCGTCGACCCATTTCTAAATTCTCTTTTGTCGTAAATCGGAGAGAAAATAGATTTGAGACGAAACATGATTGTTGTCGTTGAGTATTTAAACACGGAATGGTGTCTCGTGCCGAGTTGAGTAAATTTCTTGTTTGTTCCTTCGTTATCAAAGTATTTATAGAAAAGAGATCATTTTTACGGTGTCCTGTAAACGTTGTACACATTTTAGGGAGGCTTTTGTGGAAAAGGCCGTTCCAGAGAGCGTTGAAAAAGAAGGAAACACTAGTCAGCTAATAAAAGTGTTTTGAATGTTTAAAAAGTAATATTTTGTGCTGGAAACGGTAAAAGTGTTTCGAGAGGATGTTGCGATGTCCTCCAAATGCAACGAGAAACGTTTTTGGTGTAATATTTCCGAGTTTTCAATGGCAGTTTGAGATTTCAGAAATAATCCAGACTTTGTATCAGATTTTCCGAAGAATCCGAAGAGAAAATCTGCAGAAAAATCGTCGCCTATTCCAGAATTGACAAATTCAAAAAATTCGAAATGCCTCGTTTGTGAATTTCGATGAATAACTTTTGTTTTTCGTTACAAATCGAACCGAATTTTGGCTCGTTTCAATCGAACGGAAATTCTATGATTTTTTCTAATAAGCGTGATTTTTTTTCAGGAGCTTCTTAATAACTGTCTTCTTTACCATCGAACGGAGTTTTTACAAAATACGTCGTTAAAGTTCCCTTGCCCTTGACATAGGTCGGACCATGACACACCAGCTCGTAGCCTGCATTCTTCAAAATTTTAGCAGTCTCTTCGGTTACTTGAAGCTTTCCCATTTCTCCACAACTATCCATTCTCGAGGCAACGTTAACGGTGTTTCCCCAAATGTCGTACTGCGGCTTTTGTGCTCCCACTACGCCGGCGATCACAGGACCGTGGTTCAGGCCTTGACAAAAAAACAAAAAAAAAACAAAAGAAATTGAGGAAGTTCCGTTAGTGGAGCGATAATTAGATGAAAATCTGAAAACGAAATTTGTTGTAAAAATGTTCGATTTTCAGACGACAATACGGAAAACTCTCGGGGACTTCAAACGCACCCATTACGACGGATGGGCAGCGCATTCGTTGCGTTTTACGGAAGAGCAGTTGAGTCTGTTGCAAGACTTGACGGTTCCACCTTCTAAGTGTGCAATGAGAACAAAATGAAAGAATAAAATAAATGACAAGCACAAAAGACATGAAAACACTGAGAAAGACGCGGAAAGACTATTCATGTTAATTAATGTAAATTAATGTTAATTATAAAAGAACATTATTAAAACCTGGACGCCGAGTTTTCGGCATTTTTGTTTCAACATGTGGCTATGGGGGGTTATGAGAATTTCACTATCAATATTTATTAATAAAACCTGTAACGAGCAGAGAACGATTAAAAATGAAGTCTAAGGGCAGAAAATATACACGCAACACGAATATTATGGATAGTAATAAAATTTTGACATACGCTCGTTCTCCAGAAATTATTTATGTTAAAGTTCCCTCGCCGAATAAACAATCGGCTGCAATAATGGAACGATTTTTTAAAAATCCACCTGCATGATGGATTGGCAGAAAATATACACGGAACACGAATATTATGGATAGTAATAAAATTTTGACATATACGCTCGTTTTCCAGAAATTATTAATGCTAAAGTTCCCTCGCCGAATAAACAATCGGCTGCAATAATGGAACGATTTTTTAAAAATCCACCTGCATGATGGACTCGCAGTGTCCGTTGAGGAACAAAACGATGAGACGTGGTCCATTCAAATTTCAGATAATAAATTTGTTAAAAATGGTTTCGGGCATCCCGGTCGGTAAGTTACCGACGGGGGTAAAAATATATCCGCATGAAAAGAGTATAAATCTCTGATTTCTGGGATTACTAATCTCAGCTCAGCTGACAATCAGTTGTGAATGTGAAACTCATCAATAATTTCACCGGGTAAATTTTTTAACACGGTCACTGCGGCGTTTGTTCGTAATTGTTTTTGTTGATCGGTTGAATCTTGATGAAAATCTTGAAATCAGTTGGGAATAGAAGTGGAATGTGGGACTGAAGTTTTATATCGTTGTTTGATGGCGTCGAAAAATGTGTGCGAATTGCCAGGTAAATAGTATTGTAGAATCTTGACTGGAGCGTACAAAAATTGAACAAACGTTGAATAAAAATCGTGAATGTTTTGGAAAGAAAAAGAAATTCCTGTTTGATTTTTCTTCGGAATTATTCACAGGCTTTCCATTGCCGTTTGCCATCGTGGCTGTTGGTTTGGCTTCTTTGTGCTTTTCTAATTCGTACGACGGTCAATTCGTCTTTGACGACTCTGTGGAGTATGATAACTAGGCGGGTTCTGACTCGGGCGAGGGGGGTGAGGTAGCGGGGGGGGGCAGGAACGTGGGCGGGCAGGGTCCGAGAGGGGGAGCGAGGGAGGGGGGTGTAGGTGATCTATGACCCTTGGGGCCGTCAAATTTGTATCTCTAGGAATTTTAATGTGTCTGTTTAGATAAGGTTAGACAGATTTATTGCTCTGGGTGTAGGAGCGTGGTAGGAAATTTTCTTCGGCATGCGCGGGAGGGGGGAGTTGTAGGTGACTTATGACCCTTGGGTCGTCAAATTGTGGTCTACTTGAGAAATTTGTGGTAAGAAATTTTCTTCGGCATGCGCGGGAGGGGGGAGTTGTAGGTGACCTATGATCCTTGGGTCGTCAAATTGCGGTCTACTTGAGGAATTTTCCCCTCTCCATCATGTAAAAAATCCAATAGGTTGATGATACATTACGAAAATCGGCTCATTTTGAAAGAAGATAGGTTGGCGTTGACATCGCGTTTCACCATGTCGCACCCTACCAACATTGCTGCTGAAGAATTGTTGCGTGAGCGAGCACTGTTATTGAAGAATTTAGGAGAATATTTTTCGTGGGAGCAAAGTTGTGATGAACTAATTGAATCCTTGGAAGAGCAAGTTTCGTCAAAACGTATAAAATTGAGTATAGGATATCGTCACTCGATGAATGCTCAAATAATACGTTTAGAAGGTTTGAAGCAAGCTACGAGGCGTAGATTTGTGCACATTGGCGGGGAATTGAACCACCTTAGATTGACATGGCGAGAAGTTGATACTGCTTTCGACAATCGCATATGCACTGGGGCTGTGATTAATCAGAGTCACGTGATACCACGCGAATTTTTGCAAGATGCACATGAACTAGTGATGAAACATGTCAACGATGCTATTAGCAAATACAATAGTGTAAAAGTGAATACTGAGTTCAATGCTGAGTTTGCTGCAGCTGATCAGCGCACGCATAAAAGTATTAATACGGCAAATGTGGAACTTTACGCAACGTCGGATCTCAATGAGTGGTATGAAGAGCGAGTCGTTGAGCCAACGATAGCTTCACTCGACGAGTTTCAGGAGCGTGACAGTGGATGGGCATTGGTTTCAATATTGAATTTAACTGTTAATATCAATAAATATAATCCATTACGTGTGGGATGTCACATTACATTGCCGAGAAAAATAATTAACAAACATGCCACTGTTAATGTTAAATCGGAGGATGACTCATGTTTTGCCTGGGCGGTGGTTGCTGCTCTGTATCCAGCAAAACGTAACACTGAGCGATACTCATCATACCCACATTATGAAACGGTGTTGAATGTTCATGGCTTGGATTTCCCCATGACAATGGGTCAAATAAAAAAATTTGAACAATTGAATAACATTTCAATAAATGTTTATACTCCAGTAAAAGATAAAATTCAACCATTGCGCGTTAGTAAATACAAGAGAGAGAAGCACGTCAATTTGCTGTACGTTGAAGAACAAAGGGGGGAAAATAACGTCGCACACTTTGTATGGATCAAAAATCTGTCTCGTCTAGTGAGCTCCCAGCTAAATAACAAGAAAGGTCGAATGTTTATTTGTGATCGGTGAGTACATTTCGCAACTGCTAATTTTACTGTGAAAAATTGCAAAAAAATATTTTTTTAATTAATAATATTATTATAGGTGTCTACACTACTTCTACACCGAAGGAAAGCTGCAAGCACACGTGGTCGACTGTAGGCAGATGAACGACTGTGCAATTACTTTGCCGCAAGAAAACGATAAATGGTTGGAATTTAAAAATTTCAATCGAAAAGAGCGTCTTCCATTCGTTGTTTATGCTGATCTTGAGTGTGTTTTGGAGAAAACCAATGAGAGCGAACGCGAAAAGAAACAGCATCAACATCATCGAGTTTTTAGCTTAGGTTATTATGTGATCTGCTCATACAATAGTTCCTTAACAGGTTACCATACCCGCCGCGCAGAGGATTGTGTAGAATGGTTTGTAAAAGAGCTTGAGACATTAGCGTTGAGTGTGAGGGAAATTTTATTGACGAATGTTCCCATGAGGGAATTGACACCGCAAGAGTGGAAAACTTTTGAAGAGGCTAAAGATTGTCACATTTGTGAGAAGCCTTTTCAGGCGAATGCTGAGCGTGTGCGTGATCATTGCCATCTGACGGGGCAGTTCAGAGGTCCAGCTCATTCCAACTGTAATTTAAATTTTCAACAAAATTTTTCCATTCCAATTATTTTCCACAATTTATCCGGATATGACGCTCATTTCATTATAAAAGAAGTAGCTACAGCCTTTGAGGGGAGAACCGATTTACTTCCCATAACTAAAGAAAAATATATATCGTTCTCAAAGACGGTGCAGTCTTCTTCGGAGAACTTTAGAAAACAGATTAAACTTCGCTTCATCGACTCGTTTAAATTTCTGAATACGAGTCTCGATAAATTAGCGGCTCTCCTCTCGACAGATCAACTAAAAATTACAAAGTCTCAATTTGGAAATGTACAACAAAATGATTTTGTATTATTAACTCGCAAAGGTGTTTTCCCCTACGAATATATCGATAGTTCTGAAAAATTGAGTGAAACGCAGCTTCCACCGCGAGATGCTTTTTACAGTTCTTTGACTGATGAGACGGTTTCCGAGGATGACTATAAACATGCTCAAACGGTATGGGAGCGGTTTTCATCCAAAACGCTCGGAGAATATAGCGATCTTTACCTGAAAACGGATGTGTTGTTGTTGGCCGATATATTTGAAAACTTTCGAGATAAATGTCAACAAAGTTATGGCCTTGACCCAGCCTATTATTTCACTCTCCCAGGATATACTTGGGACGCCATGCTGAAATACACACAGATTAAGTTTGAACTGTTCACCGACATCGATATGGTGCTGTTCATAGAGAGAGGTGTACGCGGGGGTTTAAGTCAATGCTCAAAGAGGTATGCATGTGCAAATAACAAGTATATGGAGTCCTTTGATCCATCGAAAGAATCATCATACCTGATGTATTATGATGTAAATAATTTGTATGGTTGGGCGATGAGTCAACCATTGCCTTATGCGAATTTTGAATGGATTGAAAATGTCTTGAGCTTCAATATTAACTCTCCAGATCCATCGAAAGGATACATCCTTGAGGTTGATCTGGAATATCCTACATATTTGCATGATAAGCACATGGACCTGCCTTTTTGTCCAGAACATGGTAAACCTCCGGGTAAGCGTCAAGAGAAATTGCTCGCAACCCTTTCAGATAAGAAACGCTATGTCATCTATTACCGAACTCTTCAACATTGTTTACAACATGGCTTGAAATTACAGAAAATTCATAGAATTCTACAATTCACCGAATCACCATGGTTATCAAAGTATATTGACTTGAACACGCACTTAAGGACCCGTGCAACAAATGATTTCGATAAAACAATGTATAAGTTAATGAACAATGCAGTTTTCGGAAAAACAATGGAAGACGTTCGCCAACATAGAAATGTTAAATTGTTGACTAAATGGGAGGGTAGATATGGTGCTGAAGCAATGATTGCGAAATCAAATTTTCACAGTCGCAGCATATTTGCTGAAAACTTGATAGCTGTAGAATTACGAAATCTCGAAGTCAAATTCGACAAGCCCATTTATGTTGGCATGTGCATTTTAGATATTTCAAAAGCTTGTCTGTACAAATTTCATCACGAGTTTATGACACAAATGTATCCTGATAAATGTAAGGTCACTTATACAGATACTGATAGTTTAATATATTATATCGAGTGCGAGGATGTGTATAGTGATATGAAACGAAATCTCGATAAATTTGATACGAGCGACTATCCCCGCAACAATGTGTATAATATTCCACTTGTCAACAAAAAGGTTCCCGGTCTCATGAAAGATGAAAATAATGGAGCCATCATGACGGAGTTTGTGGGATTAAGATCGAAAATGTATGCAACACGCGTCGTGGGGAAAAAAGATGTGAAGAAGGCGAAGGGTGTTAAAAGCAACGTTGTTTCAAAGACTATAAATTTTGATGATTATCTGAGATGCTTGAAGGAGGAGGTTGAAGTGACGCGTTGCCAGTCGTCAATTCGATCGACATTACATCAAGTGTACACTATCTCAGAAACGAAACTTGCTCTTAGCCCACATGATGACAAGCGGTATATTATACCCGGGACTGTGGAAACCCTGCCATGGGGCCACTATAGTATTCCTCGGTGACAGAATCTATTCGGGGAAAGTGTGTGACGGGCCATCTGTACATTTTCATGTAATAAAGATCTCTTACTCTACAACCATCACTCGTTTCCATTTTTTCCAGAGAGAATGTTTTGAATGCAAAGGATCTGGCGTAGGTGGAAATCGGAGGCGAGAATTACACAAAAATAATCAGTCGTTTATTTATGACAAAAGTTATACAGTTATTATACAGAGAGAGTGAGGAAAAAATAATAAGCCCGGTGGGAAATTTGCCCAAAACGTGCCCGCGTGGTCAGTGACGACGATCGTCACCCGCGTGTTCGACGTCGAACTCGGTGTCCGACGACGACGCGCACTCACGACCCGTAATCCGAGGAATTCGAATAATCCCGAATAGTCTCTCAGAAATATACCCGAATCTCGATTGCTCGATATATTAGCGATGTATCGCGACCCGACGTTTTAATAATTCCCGTTAAACTTGCCCGGTGAACCCGTTAGAAAAGGAACTGTAGCTTACGACCCGTGTATATTCGTAGGCTCCCGGAAAGCGAATAGGAAGAGTCGATAGAGGCGATCGATCACGTCGATCGAAGCGCCTGTCAATTTTGACGAGTAGGGGCATCGCTCTGGTAATTAGCGACGCCTGCGGCAGAGCGCGAACTCTCACCCGTAGGGCTCTAGCGGCTTGACCCTCGCCCGATAATTATGTCCCGGAACGTGGCGACGTCGGTGGTCAAGCGCGAACCTATTCCCGAATGCTCGCGTTACCGCAGGACTCGGTCTTATTCCCGAACATCCCGCCCGCCATCGGCAGCAGTGCTGTCGATTGAAGATCCCGAATGGTGAATTGGAAGAAGAGCCAACTTGGCAATTGGCCTCTTCAGGGTGCTCGTTGCCGTCCGAATGGTGACAACCCGTGTGAGCCCATCTTGTCCCGGATGGAGCTCAAGAACCCGTGCTAATGCCCATTTTGCAGGAGGCAAGTTTTCATTGGTCAAGAGGACCATGGACCCAACCCGAATCTCGTGCGAGGGATGATGCCACTTAGAAATGGCCTGTCGCTGTTGAAGATAGCCCGATGACCAATGATCCCAGAAATGTTGGAGTCGAGCCTGGATGTATTGCCATCTCGACAATCTCCCGACGTTCACCTCACGTAGTGACGGCTCAGGAATGGCAGTGAGTGCCTCCCCGATAAGAAAATGTCCCGGTGTAAGTGCGGACAGATCGTCTGGGTCGTCCGACAGTGGCTCAAGCGGACGAGAATTGAGAACAGCCTCGATCTGCGTCAGAAGAGTTGTAAGTTCTTCGAACGTAAGACTGCTCTCCCCGATCGTCCGCCTGAGATGGTGTTTCACGGACTTGACCGCCGCTTCCCACTTCCCACCCATGTGTGGCGCTCCCGGTGGGTTGAAAACCCACGTTGTCCCGTCGTTTGCCATTAAGGTGGCGGCTGGCGTCGATTCTCGTGTCCCGGCCCGAAACAACCGTTGTAGTTCGGCATCCGCGCCTTGAAAATTGGTCCCGCAGTCGCTGTAGAGCGTGTGGCACACCCCCCGTCTCCCGGTGAAGCGTCGGAATGCAGCAATGAATGCGTCCGAAGTGGAGTCCGTGACCACTTCCAGGTGTAGAGCTGAAGTGGAGAAACAAACAAAAATGCAAAGCCAACCTTTGTAAGTACGATGCCCGCGCCCGCGCCATGTCTTTAACGCCACCGGTCCGGCGTAGTCGACCCCGGTGAACAAGAATGGTCTTGAAGGCGTAACCCGACTCCGTGGCAACTGGCCCATCAGTTGCTGTGCCTTGACTGCTCGTTGTCGTGCGCAACGTACGCAGCGCAGTATGTAGGAACGTACTGGAGCCCGTCCCCCGATTATCCAGTAGTTCCTCCTCAAATACGCCAATGTGACTTGGGTCCCGCCGTGTAACGTACGCTGGTGTGCGTCTGCGACCAGTAGGGTTGTCAGTGGTGACTCCCGAGGGAGGATGACTGAATTCTTGCTCTCCGGTTGTAAGGCGGAGTGCCTCAGTCGCCCGCCCACCCGAAGGATCCCGTTGTAATCGATGAAGCCCGTTAACCGCGTAATCGCGTGTGACCTTGGAAGTGTCAAGCCCGAGGAAAGTATTTTGAGCTCTGCAGCAAAGTATTGGGCCTGTGTGGCCTTTACCCAGTAAAGTCGTGAATGTTCCAGGTCGCCCGGTGAAAGAAAGGAACCGTGCCCTTGTCTCCGAAGGTTTGAAAGCGCCTTGAAGAGTAGGGACGTAATTCTCAACAACCGTGTGAGGGAGGAATATCTCAGAATGAGATCGAAGCCCGGGGAAGAAGTTGTTGAGATCGTGAAGGTAAGACCTGGTCGCTCTTCGAGCGCTGAAGAATCCGCCGTCCCGATGCCCGACTGAATTGGCCAATGGAGCGCATCTTGTGCTAACCAAGGTGGCCCGTCCCACCACCGTGAAAATCGCTCGAGCTGAAGTAAGGTTAGCCCCCGTGAAGCGCAATCCGCAGGATTGTCCCGGCCCGGTGTAAATTTCCATTGTCCCCCCGGCAGAAGCTCTTGAATTTTTGAAACCCGGTTTCTTACGAAGTCCTTCCATCGTGAAGGATGGCTCGTGACCCATGTTAGCGTGACCATGGAGTCCGTCCACAGAAAAACCCGTGAATTCCCGAGGCCCAGTGTGTCTTGCACATACCGTGTAAGTTTCGCAAGCAGCAGGGCTGCTGCGAGTTCCAACCGTGGAATGGTGAGTCGCTTGATTGGCGCAACTTTTGTTTTTGAACAAACCATGGAGACCCTCACCGTGTCTCCTGGACCCGTGACCCGGACGTAGACGACTGCCGCCATCGCCATCTGCGAGGCGTCAGAAAACCCGTGGATTTCCACGGAGCAGCTCGCCGTAATGTTGATCCACCTCGGAACCGTGATGTTGCCGAGTTGAGTCAGCTCCTGACGAAAAGAATCCCAAGTGGCGCTGACTTCGGACGATACTGGATCGTCCCAAGACAGCTTTTCCAGCCAAAGCCTTTGTAGGAGTACTTTGGCCCGAAGAATGACCGGCGAAAGAAAGCCCAAGGGGTCGTAAAGCTGGGCGATCTCCGAAAGGATCACTCGCTTCGTTATTACATTCCCGCCCGTGTAAGGAAGCGTCGTGAATTTGAAGACGTCGGGACTTGGAAGCCATGAGAGTCCAAGCACCTTCGTCTCGCAGTCGTCAAATGCCCGAGGCGACTGCAAACCCGAACTAATCCCGATCCGCCGAAGTAATTCCTCCGTGTTGCTCTGCCATTTTGCAAGGGGAAAGCCGCCCGCCTTGCAAATCCCGACTAATTGTTGCGCCTGGGCTGCAAGCCCGTCAATGTGGTCTGAGCCCCCGAAAATATCGTCTACGTATCGCCCCATTGTAAGAGGAGCGACCGCTTCTGGATATTTGTCTCCCTCGTCCTCCACCAGTTGGAGGAGAACCCGAACCGCGAGAAAGGGTGCAGGTCTGGTCCCGTACGTGACGGTAGTCAATTGATACGGAACCGTGTTGCCCGATTTATCAACCCAGAGTATCTGTTGATAATCCCAATCTGCTTGGTCAACCCGAATTTGTCGGAACATCTTCGTGATGTCCGTCGCGAACACGTACCGAAACCGACGAACCCAGAGTAACACGTCTGAAATATCCCGTTGCAGCTTCGCGCCCGTGTGCAAAATGTCGTTTAGCGAAATACCCGAATCCGTGTTACTCGACCCGTTGAAAACGACGCGAAGTTTTGTCGTCTCGCTGCTTTCTTTCAACACCCCGTGGTGAGGAAGGTAATACGCCCGACCCGAATGCAGCGAGGACTCCGGTGCCCGAACCATGTGCCCTAAATCCCGATACTCGTCTAGGAACGCAGTGTAAAGCTGCTTGTAGGCTGGATCCCGCGACAATCTGCGAATGAGTCGCTGCAGACACGCAGAAGCCCGATTATATGACCCGCCCAACTGTCCGGAGTTGGACTTGACTGGCAACCGAACGACATACCGACCCGAAGAATCCCGAGAGTGCGTAGACACGAAGTGCGCCTCGCACTCTTGCTCGTCCGGTGACAGCTCCGAACCCGACGCCGCTGGTGCTTCCTCCTGCTCCCAGAATTGGGAGAGGAGATCTTGCACCTCTTGAAACCCACGGTCGACCGTGGCATGGTGAATCAACGCGCCCGACACCTGCGACTCCGACACTGGCCCGAAGACGATCCACCCGAAAATCGTATCCTGTGCAATGGGGGCCTCGGAGGGTCCCCGTTTGATTTGTGGCCGAATAACCCGCCCGTACACGTCCGCTCCCAGAACGATGTCGACCGAACTAGGAGAAGAGAATTCTGGATCTGCCAGATTGAGCCCTTGAAAGTGGCTCCAGTGAAGGTTTGACAGGGAGAATGAAGGAAGAATTGGCATTAACTTAGGCAAAATAAAGGCGTTTATTGTAATAAATTGGGTCGAATTAATGGAGGTCAGCTTGCAACTGACTGTCCCCCGGGTGTGGCCTGCTGGAGTCCCGCCAATTCCAAGTATCGGAATTGAGGAGGCTTCCCGTCGAAGCTTAAGCCGTTGAACGAGGGAGTCGGAAATGAGTGTTAACTCCGATCCCATGTCGAAAAGCATTCGAACCCGATGGCTTGACCCGTTTCCCGTTGATAAGTTCGCCTGTCCCGTGGCGAGGAGGACCGTAGGCCTCGTAGCCCCCGTGCCCGTGAGTGTTAATGCCTCGTTGTCTCATTGGGCCGCTCCCGACGTCGACGATCCCGGTTCCGAAGGCGTAGTCTTTGAAGATTCCGCTGGCGTCGACTTGTCTCCGAATTTCGTCCACCCCGTGTGGATCAGCGTGTGATGCTTGCGCTCACACTCCCTGCATCTGGTCGTGACCTGGCACGCGTTCACGCTATGCCGCCCCAAGCAATTGAAGCAGAGGCGTAGCCTCCCGACCTCCGCCCGCCGTGCCTCGTTCGACATCTGCTTGAACTTAGCACAAGACCCGAGATAGTGCTTCTCCTGGCACAGTGCACACGCCTTGGAATTGTCCGTGGCAGTGACCGCGTGCACCCGTGAGCCCGTTTGCTTCGAAGTAGCTCCTGATCCCGTTCCCGATGACGCTCGTCCCAGCTCCGCGCTCTCCAATGCCCGGGCCCGATTCCCGATGAAAAGTCGAAGGTCGGCGAACGTTGGAGGCACCCGTGACTTGCCCGTTTGGAGCTCCCAAGCTTCACGTGCCGGAGTATCCAGTCGCCGCGAAATCGCAAAGACCAAGACCCAATCCCAATGTTGAATGGGAGCGCCCAGAGCTTTTAGCGAATTACACGCCTCCGTAATCGTAGATTGAAGGGCGTGCAGGTCTCGAGCAGATCTTGAAGAAATAACTGTCGGTTTAAACAAGCTTTCGAGGTGCGATGACACCAGGAGCCGCTTGTTCTCGAAACGCTCAAGGAGCGTTTCCCACGCCGTTGAAAACGAATCAGCCTCGATCGCCATGCTGGCGATGAGCTTGGCTGCCTCTCCCGTGATTGACGCACGAAGGTAGTGCATGCGCTCTACGTCCGTGATCTGCTCGTTTTCCCGAACCAACGCCGTGAATAAATCCCGGAAGGAACACCACTCCGAATATTGTCCCGAGAATGTGGGCAGCGCGATCTTGGGAAGAGCCGCGCGGCTGCCAGCGTTGGCGTTACCCGATGAATGCCCGTCCGTATTGACCCGAGGTTGCAACTGGTCCGTCAGTTTTGCGATCCGCTGGTTGAGCTCGGAATAGAGTTGGAACGCCGTTGCATACAGATTATTGACGACGTAGTCGCTTCCCATAAACTCCTCCGTGCAGGAGTCGATGATCGTTTCGTGGACTCGAGCGAACATCGTCCACATCTCCTTGCCCGATGCCCGAATGTCGTTGAGCTCAGCCAGCGAAAGCGCGCCGCTATTTTCAGCGGTGACCTTGGTGGTGAGGAGGCGCAGCATGCTGAGGCGCCCCTCTTGCGTCGCCGTCTTGAGACGCAGTGACCCGCTACCCGAAACTGCTTGCGGATCCCGAGTTTCCGCCGGCGGCGCTTCCCGCTTTACGCCGCCCGGTGAAGTAGCCCGCTTCGAAGTGCTCGGAGGCCCTTCCCGTCGCTTCAGCGTGGGCGACGGTTCCCGGCTAGGTGGTCCCGAACCCGGCGGTCCCGATTCGTCAGGGACGGTAAGCACGGCCAACGATGGCTGCTGCGTCCCCTCCGTCGTCTTGCGCGATTCGTCGTCCGACATCTCGGCCGAATGTCGTGGCCCGATTGTATGTCACTCGCGAACACTCCCGAAAAAAAAACCGCCAATGTCAAAAAAAAATGTCAAGTGGCCAAAAGAAGCCCGTTAAAAGCACGAAAACCCGGTCGAAACCCGAAGAAATCCGCACAGCTGTCACCGACGCGTAACACTCGCGTAAAGAATGTCAAAAATGCCCGAAAAGCCGAAAAACCCACGAAATTCGAAGAAAGACGTTCGAACAGCGCGAAAATATCCACGCACTGCGGAAAAACTGCCCGAAAACCGAAAGAACCGAACGAAATTCGCGAAACAGTCCAAACAGCGCGAAAATGTCCGCGCGCTGCGACAAGATGCCCGAAAACCCGAAAAAGTCGAACGAAATTCGAGAAAAAAGGTTCAAACAGCGCGAAAATGTCCACGCGCTGCGACAAAATGCCCGAAAACCCGAAAAATTCGAACGAAATTCGAGAAAAAATGTTCAAACAGCGCGAAAATGTCCACGTGCTGCGACAAAATGCCCGAAAACCCGAAAAATTCGAACGAAATTCGAGAAAAAAATGTTCAAACAGCGCGAAAATGTCCACGCGCTGCGACAAAATGCCCGAAAACCCGCAAATTACACGCACTCTTCGACGCGGAGCGCCGTCTCTCGAAAAAAGTCCCGAAACCACGAGGCACTGACTCTGTTCGGCTGTTCACACCGAAATTTAATTTTCACTCGCGTCGAAGTATTCGAACGTTCGCAAGAAAGGCTCACGGCTTCGTGGTGCGAGGAATTCGTATTTCCCGAGGATTGTACTGCACCGTACGAACCGCTCGACCGTGTCGAATAATGAGAAGGAAAAACTCACCCGTTTATCGTCTCGCACGACGGTCGCTGAGACTCGTCGCTCGAACCCGAGTGCGTGCGAAGGATGCCGGCCGGCTCGCGCGACCACGTGTCGTGCGCGCGCGAGACCCTCGTGCTCGAAGAAATCTCGATCGATGTTCTCGCAGAGATTTTGTCCCGTACACTCACTCAACACCGTATTTCACTGAATTTCACTGTATATCGCCCGACCGACCACCAGATCCGGCTCGAAGGACCAAAATGTTTTGAATGCAAAGGATCTGGCGTAGGTGGAAATCGGAGGCGAGAATTACACAAAAATAATCAGTCGTTTATTTATGACAAAAGTTATACAGTTATTATACAGAGAGAGTGAGGAAAAAATAATAAGCCCGGTGGGAAATTTGCCCAAAACGTGCCCGCGTGGTCAGTGACGACGATCGTCACCCGCGTGTTCGACGTCGAACTCGGTGTCCGACGACGACGCGCACTCACGACCCGTAATCCGAGGAATTCGAATTAATCCCGAATAGTCTCTCAGAAATATACCCGAATCTCGATTGCTCGATATATTAGCGATGTATCGCGACCCGACGTTTTAATAATTCCCGTTAAACTTGCCCGGTGAACCCGTTAGAAAAGGAACTGTAGCTTACGACCCGTGTATATTCGTAGGCTCCCGGAAAGCGAATAGGAAGAGTCGATAGAGGCGATCGATCACGTCGATCGAAGCGCCTGTCAATTTTGACGAGTAGGGGCATCGCTCTGGTAATTAGCGACGCCTGCGGCAGAGCGCGAACTCTCACCCGTAGGGCTCTAGCGGCTTGACCCTCGCCCGATAATTATGTCCCGGAACGTGGCGACGTCGGTGGTCAAGCGCGAACCTATTCCCGAATGCTCGCGTTACCGCAGGACTCGGTCTTATTCCCGAACAGAGAAAAGTTGACCTGCTCTACCGTCTGACAGGATGGGGTTACGGAAAAAAAATGGACAGACTTTTTTCACACTCGTTTATTGTTTTGCAAATCATTCTTGCTTATCCAACTATTGTGGGTGTTGTCGAAACCGAGCCATTTTACAAATAGTTTCTGCCCGCGTCTTCTCAAAATTTTTTCCACGAGATATATATCGGGATACTTGACTCGAAGTAACTCTGGTTCATAAAAGCCGCCGGCAATCGGTTCATCTTTATGGTCTTTTAAATTATACGTTACGGGATTGGTTTTTTTCACTTGATAAATTGTAAATATTTCCGTCGTCCAGTTTGGTGTATAACCTTTTTCGAATACACTCTTATATTTACTAATGCGTACTTTATCGCCAATTTGAAATTTGGGTAGTTTTCTGACCACCTTACGTCCGTTGAAAACATCGTGGAGCAATTGTTTTTCATTACCAGCATTAACATTTTTTGGTTTCATTTTAATAGTACGATGTTTAGTATTGTTATACTCGGCGATTAACGTATCAAGAATATCAATCCATTTCCAGTTTCCACGAAAACTGAATTGAATCCACATTTTGTTTTTGAGAGTACGGTTAAAGCGTTCACAAATTGATGCTTTCATAATGCTAAAAGTAGAATACATGTGAATATGAAATTTCTTCATCAACGCCTTAAAGTTTGAATTATAAAATTCTTTTCCACGATCGACATGTAGGTTTCTCGGTATGCGTCCCTCGGCGAGTATTGACTCCATTGCGGCAGCAACATCTTTACCACTCTTTGATTTCAATGGTTTGGCCCAGGCAAATTTGGAAAAAATGTCGATGACGGTGAGGAGAAATTTATGGTTAGAGTTGTAATGCCCATAAGATGACATATCGACGAGATCAGCTTGCCACGTCTCATCCAGACCACGAATATCCACATGTCGGCGCGGATAATTTCGTCGGGCTTGTTTATGCAACTCCTCCACCACAGCACGTTTCTTCGCACTCATTTCTCCTTCACTATGGTATATTCGTCTTTCTCTGCAGGTATACGTGACGGATCGCGCTTAATTGCCGCCTTCACATATGGGTTGGTTTCCTCTATTTGCTTCAACAGAGAATTGAAGATATTGTTTTGGACGGGTGTAGTGGGCTTCGAAACTTTTCGCTCTGGTGCACCGTTCTTTAAATTCTGCACTTCCTCACGAAGCGTAGCGATCTCGACACGCAATTGATTTTCAAGAGCTGATATTTTTATCTCGAGATCATTCAAATAGTTTCTCAACACAAACAAGTTGACTGCGTCGTAAAGTTGTGTTGCATCACCGACGTTACACACCCGTTTTGTCGCTATATCATAATGACCATCTGTCGTAGTCTTAAATCCAACTCCAGGTTTACCGGGAGGACCCGACGAAGCACTAGCATTCAACGACCGTCCAAACACATCGACAGTCATTCTGAGAATGTATGAAAAATGTGACTCCAGCTGCTTAATAAATGATTTTCGCTTCACGCAATTCCTCAATTATGGAAATGATTTCATTGGAATGTGAGGAGTTTCCAGCAGCTTGCGATGCAAGTAGTATGCGAAGACGATCCACTAGCTCGTTTGGATCATCCCAATGAACATATGTGACATCTTTCCCCGTCACTTTGTACTCTGGTATGAAGCCTCCGCCTTTATGTGTGCTATGGTGCGTCACAATTTTTGATATATAAGTTTTAAACTTGTAAGAATTATTTTGACGCACTGCACTCTTGGGCTTGTAATTTTTTCTATGAGCATTGGTGTTGATTACAATTTTTTCATAATTCGCCAAATCGGGTGGAGCCAAATATTCCAGTTTAGGTGCTTTTTTAAACAGCAGCTCGACCAAGCCAACACTTCTGGGATATCGTTGATTACCTACATAAATGTAATCACTTTTGAAATGGATCGGTGAATCACCAATCATCAGTTTATCACCAGCGAGGTTTCTCACTCCATATGACACGTCGAGGCTTTTCTTTTCATTACTACGCAGCAGAGTTAGATATTCATATATTAAATCGTCAACGTCTTTATTCGGGTTCTCATCATCGCCCGTTGACCACCCATCATCATCATTTCCAACATAACTGTCTTCTTGACTCGCAAAAGTCTTGTCGATGGTTTTATCGAGAGAAATGTTTTGCAACGAATTATCCTGCATGTGATCAAACTCGAGATGTTCATCCTTTTCTTCTTGCTGCTGCTGCTCCTCCTCCTCCTCCTTCTTGATTTGCATTTTTTCATCTTTAATTTCTCGCTTCAGGTTCTTTTTGTATGAAACCAACTCTTCTAATGGCTCAGTGATTGGTTTGAATACATTTTGCATTTTCTGCTGCGTTGTATCACGATCACTCTTCAACATTCGATGTTTTCGTCTAATTGCATCACTTGCCTTGGCAAGTTGAAACAACACATTTTTTTCTCTCAAAATTTCTTCGCTCTTCATGTTGCTGTTTACACGAGCAGGCCTGAACTTGAACTGTTTTTCTCAACGCAGAGAGCCATCATTTATCATTGACACTGAGAAATGTATCGAAACCCTTTCTATATCTCCCTGAATTTATCTCACTATCTTTGTCGATCGTTATGAATCCATACCTATCAGACTTCCAGCACTCTATACACATATTTTTGAATGCTGCATAAGTCATATCGGTATTCACATGATCGTTATATACATGCTTCAGATTCATGTCATCTTGCTTGAATAGCACCACAAAATTCGCATTATCTCTCACGAGATGTTTTGGAATACGCGTATATGTCTGACAAAGATAAAAACAGTCTACAATCTCATGTCTTCCCATAGAAAAAAATGCTCTCACATTGTCCTGTTTTTCACATGCAATATCGTCAAAGATAAATACAGAGTTGGGGCGGGCGTCACTCGGTGATACAACTTGTTCATGCTCGTTGAATGGATAATATCCAATCCCTCTCACCGATCCAAGTAATTTTTCAAGTAGTTTATATTTTGGCTGTTTCAGCGATTTGGAATAAAGATAAATGTTTTCAAATCGCAAGCCATTTGGATGTATTAGAAGCGTGAGTAGAGCATTTGTTTTCCCACAATTCGACGGACCGCAAAACACTGCTCGAATGCTGTCAGGTAGTAAATTACCATGACGCTTTGACTTTTTCACCCCGCCTCCGCTCACAAATTCGTCGAAATTCATTACGGGGAGATGACCGCCCGAAACTTGCTTCTTGGGTGCCATCTTGCGTGCGACTAATTGAAAAACCCTATAAATATGTTTTTATAGTGGTTTGAATAATCAGTCGACGATTAACTGTGGCAGGGCGATGATCACAAAAGAGGGAAAAGGCATAATCAACAGCCTTATCAACAAACTCCCCGTAGAACTACACCTGCCGGGTTATCAATATTGTGGGCCTGGCACGAAATTGGCTAAGCGTCTTGCTCGTGATGATCCTGGTCGAAATCCATTGGATGCTGCATGCAAACAACACGATATCGCATATTCGAAAAATCCGGAAAATCTGCAAGCAAGACATCTGGCTGATAAAGTTTTGGTTGAAAAGGCGTGGCAACGTGTAAAATCGAAAGACGCTAGTATTGGTGAGCGAGCAAGTGCGTGGGCCGTAACAAACATTATGAAAGCAAAAGTGAAACTCGGTTCGGGGCTGAAGGGGAAAAAAACCCCCGAGGCGACGAAAAAACTTGGTTCGAGCATGAAGCCGCAAAGGAAAAACATGAATGGGTCGCTGAAGAAGAAGAGCAAGAAGAAGAAGAAGAAGAGTGTGTGCTTGAAAGAAGTTATTGCTGCTGCGCTTGAATCAATGATTAAAAGTGATGACCCCCGTAAAGTTGTCATGTCGGCGTTAAGAGGTGCACGTGCGAGTGCACGAGGGCTTAAAGTATGCACGCCTAGGATTCTGCCTGTGCCCCGAAAAACCGGTGGCTTTTTGCCCTTCCTCATACCCATCTTTGCAGGCCTAAGCGCAGCAGGCGCTCTCTCCGGTGGTGCCGCTGCTATAGCCAACGCCGTAAATACTGCTCAAGCTACTAAAGCGGAATTGGGGGAAAATAAACGCCATCCTAGCCAAAAATCCCCCCCCGGGGAAAAAAGCTTGGACAAGTACATTTCTTGGTGACCTCCGTTTCCTTTGCAGTTCCCTGAAAAATCTACAGAAAAGTGAGAACCCCTCCCTATGCCAAAAAAATTGGATGCACTCTCAGAAAAACGATAAAAAATATCTCGCCTACATAACCTTGACCACTCTCGACTGAAAAATGAAGACCCTTCAAAGAATACAATGAAGAATAACTCCAAAAAAATTTTCCTGAAAATTCAAAAAACCCGACATGAACACAAAAACTGGTCATACAATAATTGTGTAAAAATTGATCATTTACGTTCAGCACTAAAATTTTTTATATCGATAAGAGGACAAGTTTTCCCTTGAGGTCTTAGAATCAACTAACCAATCCGTTTCATTAATAATAACCATTATTAATACATAATCATTTGTTGTTGAATTATTACTAACTTAGAAAACGAAAATAGTCAATGTTTCATTTACGTACAGGATTAAAATTTACAATATCAATACTGGGACAAGTGTTTCATCCTAACTTACTGAACGAAAACACTCAACGTTTCATTTACGTACAGGATTAAAATTTACAATATCAATACTCGGACAAGTGTTTCATACTGGGACAAGTGTTTCATCCTAACTTACCGAACGAAAACACTCAACGTTTCATTGACGTACAGGATTAAAATTGACAATATCAATACTCGGACAAGTGTTTCATTACTAACTTACGAAATGGAAATAGTCAACATTTCATTTACGTACAGAATTAAAATTTGCAATACCATAGTGATCCATACGCTCAATGGCTGATGCCTCACCTGTACACGGGATCATTAAAAATCTTTTTGGTGTTTATACATTGTACGACAGGTTTTAACGCGAGGCCCCCAATACTGCTTGATGGGTAACGATTTGTTAAACAGTCACCACCGTACGTTGAGCGTATGCGCACAGAGTACTTGTCCGGCCCATAACTTTTTATGCAAATTCCTCATTCCAGAAAAAATCAGGGATCACTTGCACAACCCAGAGTTTTTTTTTCCATTTCCTGGGTCTATTTTCCATTTTCATTTTCCAGAATCTAGGAAAATGCAGCTAAAAAAAATTTGTTTCGGAGGAGTGACCCCAAGAAAGTTCGTCACCGGAACGTTTACCCCTCGGCAACGTTTTTGCGATATATCAGAGCGTAGTGAATATATGATTTTTGCTGCGATGCTTGAATGAATTATCTATTTCTGCGACAGAGTAAAAAATGATGTACTTTGAGACGCGGCAGCGTCTTAACGCCAAGTATTAAAAAGAAAAGTTTGATTCGACAAGGCAAATTGCCGCGTGTCTATATACTCGAGATTGAGTCTTTTTTCCTTACGTTCAAACTTAAACTATATACTTAAACTACTATATATAACACTATATATTGATCCTTCGAACCAGAAAGTGAACTTTCTCAGAGATGAATTTATTGCCTACAACCGCTATTGAGGCCAAAGTTGTTATGTCCACAAAGGGGTAAAGCCGTTTCACCATTTGTATCGTGAAATAAACGTTCCGAAGAAGAACAGCGGAATAATATTTTTAACAAATTTTGACGGTACGAACCTTCAGCAGTGAATATGACTTGTCATCTACCTTCGTCTATAATTCTTACAATTACTGTATTTATTGTCCTTTGTGGCTGTGCAAAACTAGTCGATCCACACCGAATTCAGAAAATGCCATAATTCAATTCTGTAAAGCGTGATGAGTGGATTTAGATTCTCCCAAGCGTCATAAGAAAACTTGGTTTTTCCAAAGGTTCATAAGTGAACTTAGATCCAATTACTAGCAATGAATATCTTGGTTCGTGAATAAGTATAGCAAATTGATGAACCAATAGAACCAGACCTTTTTTCTAGACATGACTAAAAAGTTGAGCAGCAAGCTGCAGAAACCTGTTTATTCCCATCATTAAAAATAAATTTTTGCTGTCATGCTCATTCATAATTAAACTTTTATTAGAAAAGTAAACGTATTAATAACTGTAAAAAATTGTAATGAAGAGTAATACTGATCTTATATTAATAAGAAGGTGAGGATCATTCCAATTGCTAACAAGTTATCGTGCACTTGTCAACAGGACTACAGACAAACAACAGTTTTATAATTTGATTTTTTCTGGAATGAGGAATTTGCATAAAAAGTTATGGGCCGGACAAGTACTCTGTGCGCATACGCTCAACGTACGGTGGTGACTGTTTAACAAATCGTTACCCATCAAGCAGTATTGGGGGCCTCGCGTTAAAACCTGTCGTACAATGTATAAACACCAAAAAGATTTTTAATGATCCCGTGTACAGGTGAGGCATCAGCCATTGAGCGTATGGATCACTATGGTATTGCAAATTTTAATTCTGTACGTAAATGAAATGTTGACTATTTCCATTTCGTAAGTTAGTAATGAAACACTTGTCCGAGTATTGATATTGTCAATTTTAATCCTGTACGTCAATGAAACGTTGAGTGTTTTCGTTCGGTAAGTTAGGATGAAACACTTGTCCCAGTATGAAACACTTGTCCGAGTATTGATATTGTAAATTTTAATCCTGTACGTAAATGAAACGTTGAGTGTTTTCGTTCAGTAAGTTAGGATGAAACACTTGTCCCAGTATTGATATTGTAAATTTTAATCCTGTACGTAAATGAAACATTGACTATTTTCGTTTTCTAAGTTAGTAATAATTCAACAACAAATGATTATGTATTAATAATGGTTATTATTAATGAAACGGATTGGTTAGTTGATTCTAAGACCTCAAGGGAAAACTTGTCCTCTTATCGATATAAAAAATTTTAGTGCTGAACGTAAATGATCAATTTTTACACAATTATTGTATGACCAGTTTTTGTGTTCATGTCGGGTTTTTTGAATTTTCAGGAAAATTTTTTTGGAGTTATTCTTCATTGTATTCTTTGAAGGGTCTTCATTTTTCAGTCGAGAGTGGTCAAGGTTATGTAGGCGAGATATTTTTTATCGTTTTTCTGAGAGTGCATCCAATTTTTTTGGCATAGGGAGGGGTTCTCACTTTTCTGTAGATTTTTCAGGGAACTGCAAAGGAAACGGAGGTCACCAAGAAATGTACTTGTCCAAGCTTTTTTCCCCGGGGGGGGATTTTTGGCTAGGATATCACTTCTTTTTCCCGATTGAAAGTCTCAATTTTTTCATTCGGAAGTGGTCGAGGTTTTCCAGGCGAGACATTTTTTATCGTTTTTCCGGGAGGGCATCAACTTTTTTTGGTAGAGGGAGGGGTTCTTACTTTACTGTAGATTTTTCTGAGAAATGCAATGGAAACGGAGGTTACCAACAAATGGACTTGTCCAGGCTTTTTTCCCCGTGGGGGGATTTTTGGCTAGGTTAGAAATTGCCAAAACGAAGTTTGGCAATTTCCGCGAAGCAGAACGAGGATATTATAGGACATTGATCTAAAAACTCATGGTTAATGAAAAAGAATGGCATGTCCCCATTTTTTCAATATTGAACCAATGAATGGACGAGATGGAACTTAAAAGAATTGAACTCTAAGACATTCATGGGATACGTTATTTTGACAGCAACTGATGTGATAAAAACTGAAGAGCAAACTCGAATTGAGGAAAAGCGTAAAAAAAGTTCAAAGCGCACATTCAAGTGAATGGTCTCGAAGTTAAGATAAAAAAAAATCAATTTTGGAGGATTTATGAACAAAACGTATTCTTACAATTTCTTGAGACCGATATTTTTTTTTCAAAATTATGTATATAAATATTTCTGATGATTCCTTAGGACTGATATTTTTTTCGAAATGTTGTATATAAAGATTGAAAAAAAGGCGATAAAAGCAAAACTCCATTGATTTTCAATTGAAACGTGTGAGTATAGGGGATCAATTGTTTATAATATCAGGAATTTGCTTACAATCGCTATAAACAACATTTTTTTCATGGCTGATATTTCGAAAGAAAAAATGAATCATGACTGATATGGAACAAAAAATATATAACTAAGAAATGGCATTAATTTATTAATGAAAGGTCTTCGAATGAAGATTGTCAACATTTTAAGAGAAGACTTTTTTTTTCTTATATTATTTTGTTGAATAAATTCGAATGGAAGAAGGACAATTAATCTGACCAAAGGAATATTGCATTGCGTTTTAAAGTTAATAAGCATGAGGAAAGATAGAAATAAGAATAGTAAATAAGTATGAGGAAAGATAGAAATAAGAAATGGGATTTTCTGAAAGATGGGTTGCCGACGGAACTTGCGAGCTCTAAAAACTGCTCCATAGTCTGCCCTGAAAACTGGTCTAAAGAATGCTTTAGAGTTTTTGTCCTGGAATTTTGCAAGACTTTGCGGGACGTCATTGGAGCCCTGACTTTTTATGCCAAAGTCGATCGAATGCAGGAATGTGATTTTTGACGGTTTCCGACGAATTTCATTGGAAAGGAATCGGAAAATTACGATTTTTCGTAATTTACCAAACGACATCGATCCTCTCCGAGCAACGATGGTAAATTCCGGAAGTTTTATATGTCGACATGGTTTGATTAGCTCGAACGAAGCGTAAACACGTGCCATCGTCTTCATTTTTCGCTCGATTGCGATTTTCGACTTTTAACATAAGTTGCGGTAAAACCAAACTATATTTCTAAATCGGAAGCGGATAATTTTTTGTCTTGGGATGATGGCAGGGCGATGCTGATTTTTTTCCTGAAAATATATATACATTCTGACCGTAGATTTGAGCCCGGAAACATGCCGTTATATTAATTCCTCGCCGAGATATGATTTTTGGCCCACTGCTATGATTTTACCTTGAAAATGACGATTTTTCATCAATTTTTTGAGCAAAAATCGCTCTTCTCCGTGTGAAAATGGTATAAATTATGATTTTTTTTCCAGCCACACAGTTTGATATGTTAGAACGAAGAGCAAACAAGTGCCAGAGTCTCAATTTATCGCGAGAATTCAATTTTCGATTTTTGACCACAAGTTGGAATTGTAGAGAAAAATGAAAAATTTTTCTCTACAATTTTTCTCTACAAGAAGAAAATTCTTGGCTCCATGAGAATAGAATGCTGATTTCTCCCCTGCAACTAGACTCTGTGGAGCTCAATTCAAACCCAGAATCATGTCTCTATCTCAATTTTTCACTGAGATATGATTTTTCGCCCATTACTATGATTTTTGCTCGAAAATGACGATTTTTCGACAATTTTCAAACAAAAATCGCTCTTCTCCGAGTGAAAATGGTGGAAATTATGATTTTTTTTCAGCTACTCGGTTTGATACGCTGTAACGAAGAGGAAATACGTGCCAAAGTCTAAGATTATCGCGAGAATTCAATTTTCGTTTTTTGACCTCGAGTCGGAAAAAATCAATATTTTAGCATGAAGTTGTAACGTAGATTTTTTCTTCTTGGCTTCATGAGAATGGAAGGTGGATTTTTCCACTGCAACCAGACTCTATGGAGCTCAATTCAAGCCCAGAATCATGTCTCTATCTCAATTTTTCACTGAGATATGATTTTTCGCCCATTACTATGATTTTTGCACGAAAATGACGATTTTTCGTCAATTTTCAAACGAAAATCGCTCTTCTCCGAGCGAAAATGGTAAAATCATGATTTTTTTTCCAGCCACTCGGTTCAATACGCTGAAACAAAGAGGAAATACGAGCCAAAGTCTCAATTTATTGCGAGAATTCAATTTTCGATTTTTGACCACGAGTTGGGAAAAATCAATATTTTTGCACCAAGTTGTAGCGCAGAATTTTTCTTCTTCGCTCCATGAGAATAAATCGCTGATTTTTTCCCTGCAACTAGACTCTGTGGAGCTCAAATTAAGCCCAGAATCATGTCTCTATCTCAAATTTTGACTGGGATATGATTTTTTTCCCATTACCATGATTTTTGCTTGAAAATGAAGATTTTTCGTCAATTTTCAAACGAAAATCGCTCATCTCCGAGCGAAAATGGTGAAATCATGATTTTTTTTCCAGCCACTCGGTTTGATACGCTGAAACAAAGAGGAAACACGAGCCAAAGTCTATATTTATCGCGAGAATTCAATTTTCGATTTTTGACCACGATTTGGAAAAAATCAATATTTTTGCACCAAGTTGTAGCGCGGAATTTTTCTTCTTGGCTGCATGAGAATAAAATGTGGATTTTTTCCCTGCAACTGACCCTTTGGAGCTCAAATTAAGCCCAAAATCATGTGTCTATCTCAAATTTTCACTGAGATATGATTTTTTTCTCATTTCCATGATTTTTGCTTGAAAATGACGATTTTTCGTCAATTTTCAAACGAAAATCGCTCTTCTCCGAGCGAAAATGGTAAAATCATGATTTTTTTTCCAGCCACTCGGTTTAATACGCTGAAACAAAGAGGAAATACGAGCCAAAGTCTCAATTTATTGCGAGAATTCAATTTTCGATTTTTGACCACGAGTTGGAAAAAATCAATATTTTTGCACCAAGTTGTAGCGCAGAATTTCTTTTCTTCGCTCCATGAGAATAAATCGCTGATTTTTCCCCTGCAACTAGACTCTGTGGAGCTCAAATTAAGCCCAGAATCATGTCTCTATCTCAATTTTTCATTGAGATATGATTTTTTTCCCATTACCATGATTTTTGCTTGAAAATGACGATTTTTCGACAATTTTCAAACGAAAATCGCTCTTCTCCGAGCGAAAATGGTGAAATCATGATTTTTTTTCCAGCCACTCGGTTTGATACGCTGAAACAAAGAGGAAACACGAGCCAAAGTCTATATTTATCGCGAGAATTCAATTTTCGATTTTTGACCACGATTTGGAAAAAATCAATATTTTTGCACCAAGTTGTAGCGCGGAATTTTTTTTCTTGGCTGCATGAGAATAAAATGTGGATTTTTTCCCTGCAACTAGACTCTTTGGAGCTCAAATTAAGCCCAGAATCATGTCTCTATCTCAAATTTTCACTGAGATATGATTTTTTTCTCATTTCCATGATTTTTGCTTGAAAATGACGATTTTTCGTCAATTTTCAAACGAAAATCGCTCTTCTCCGAGCGAAAATGGTAAAATCATGATTTTTTTTCCAGCCACTCGGTTTGATACGCTGGAACAAAGAGGAAACACGAGCCAAAGTCTCAATTTACCGCGAGAATTCAATTTTCGATTTTTGACCACGAGTTGGAAAAAATCAATATTTTTGCACCAAGTTGTAGCGCGGAATTTTTCTTCTTGGCTGCATGAGAATAAAATGTGGATTTTCCCCCTGCAACTAGAGTCTGTGGAGCTCAAATTAAGCCCAGAATCATGTCTCTATCTCAAATTTTCACTGAGATATGATTTTTTTCTCATTTCCATGATTTTTGCTTGAAAATGACGATTTTTCGTCAATTTTCAAACGAAAATCGCTCTTCTCCGAGCTAAAATGGTGAAATCATGATTTTTTTTCCAGCCACTCGGTTTGATACGCTGAAACAAAGAGGAAATACGAGCCAAAGTCTCAATTTATTGCGAGAATTCAATTTTCGATTTTTGACCACGAGTTGGAAAAAATCAATATTTTTGCACCAAGTTGTAGCGCGGAATTTTTCTTCTTGGCTGCATGAGAATAAAATGTGAATTTTTTCCCTGCAACTAGACTCTGTGGAGCTCAAATTAAGCCCAGAATCATGTCTCTATCTCAAATTTTCACTGAGATATGATTTTTTTCTCATTTCCATGATTTTTGCTTGAAAGTGACGATTTTTCGTCAATTTTCAAACGAAAATCGCTCTTCTCCGAGCGAAAATGGTGAAATCATGATTTTTTTTCCAGCCACTCGGTTTGATACGCTGAAACAAAGAGGAAACACGAGCCAAAGTCTATATTTATCGCGAGAATTCATATTTCGATTTTTGACCACGATTTGGAAAAAATCAATATTTTTGCACCAAGTTGTAGCGCGGAATTTTTCTTCTTGGCTGCATGAGAATAAAATGTGGATTTTTTCCCTGCAACTAGACTCTTTGGAGCTCAAATTAAGCCCAGAATCATGTCTCTATCTCAAATTTTCACTGAGATATGATTTTTTTCTCATTTCCATGATTTTTGCTTGAAAATGACGATTTTTCGTCAATTTTCAAACGAAAATCGCTCTTCTCCGAGCGAAAATGGTGAAATCATGATTTTTTTTCCAGCCACTCGGTTTAATACGCTGAAACAAAGAGGAAATACGAGCCAAAGTCTCAATTTATTGCGAGAATTCAATTTTCGATTTTTGACCACGAGTTGGAAAAAATCAATATTTTTGCACCAAGTTGTAGCGCAGAATTTCTTTTCTTCGCTCCATGAGAATAAATCGCTGATTTTTCCCCTGCAACTAGACTCTGTGGAGCTCAAATTAAGCCCAGAATCATGTCTCTATCTCAATTTTTCATTGAGATATGATTTTTTTCCCATTACCATGATTTTTGCTTGAAAATGACGATTTTTCGTCAATTTTCAAACGAAAATCGCTCTTCTCCGAGCGAAAATGGTGAAATCATGATTTTTTTTCCAGCCACTCGGTTTGATACGCTGAAACAAAGAGGAAACACGAGCCAAAGTCTATATTTATCGCGAGAATTCAATTTTCGATTTTTGACCACGATTTGGAAAAAATCGATATTTTTGCACCAAGTTGTAGCGCGGAATTTTTTTTCTTGGCTGCATGAGAATAAAATGTGGATTTTTTCCCTGCAACTAGACTCTTTGGAGCTCAAATTAAGCCCAGAATCATGTCTCTATCTCAAATTTTCACTGAGATATGATTTTTTTCTCATTTCCATCATTTTTGCTTGAAAATGACGATTTTTCGTCAATTTTCAAACGAAAATCGCTCTTCTCCGAGCGAAAATGGTAAAATCATGATTTTTTTTCCAGCCACTCGGTTTGATACGCTGGAACAAAGAGGAAACACGAGCCAAAGTCTCAATTTACCGCGAGAATTCAATTTTCGATTTTTGACCACGAGTTGGAAAAAATCAATATTTTTGCACCAAGTTGTAGCGCGGAATTTTTCTTCTTGGCTGCATGAGAATAAAATGTGGATTTTCCCCCTGCAACTAGAGTCTGTGGGGCTCAAATTAAGCCCAGAATCATGTCTCTATCTCAAATTTTCACTGAGATATGATTTTTTTCTCATTTCCATGATTTTTGCTTGAAAATGACGATTTTTCGTCAATTTTCAAACGAAAATCGCTCTTCTCCGAGCTAAAATGGTGAAATCATGATTTTTTTTCCAGCCACTCGGTTTGATACGCTGAAACAAAGAGGAAATACGAGCCAAAGTCTCAATTTATTGCGAGAATTCAATTTTCGATTTTTGACCACGAGTTGGAAAAAATCAATATTTTTGCACCAAGTTGTAGCGCGGAATTTTTCTTCTTGGCTGCATGAGAATAAAATGTGAATTTTTTCCCTGCAACTAGACTCTGTGGAGCTCAAATTAAGCCCAGAATCATGTCTCCATCTCAAATTTTCACTGAGATATGATTTTTTTCTCATTTCCATGATTTTTGCTTGAAAATGACGATTTTTCGTCAATTTTCAAACGAAAATCGCTCTTCTCCGAGCGAAAATGGTGAAATCATGATTTTTTTTCCAGCCACTCGGTTTGATACGCTGAAACAAAGAGGAAACACGAGCCAAAGTCTATATTTATCGCGAGAATTCAATTTTCGATTTTTGACCACGATTTGGAAAAAATCAATATTTTTGCACCAAGTTGTAGCGCGGAATTTTTCTTCTTGGCTGCATGAGAATAAAATGTGGATTTTTTCCCTGCAACGAGACCCTTTGGAGCTCAAATTAAGCCCAGAATCATGTCTCTATCTCAAATTTTCACTGAGATATGATTTTTTTCTCATTTCCATGATTTTTGCTTGAAAATGACGATTTATCGTCAATTTTCAAACGAAAATCGCTCTTCTCCGAGCGAAAATGGTAAAACCATGATTTTTTTTCCAGCCACTCGGTTTGATACGCTGGAACAAAGAGGAAACACGAGCCAAAGTCTCAATTTACCGCGAGAATTCAATTTTCGATTTTTGACCACGAGTTAGGAAAAATCAATATTTTTGCACCAAGTTGTAGCGCAGAATTTCTTTTCTTCGCTCCATGAGAATAAATCGCTGATTTTTCCCCTGCAACTAGACTCTGTGGAGCTCAAATTAAGCCCAGAATCATGTCTCTATCTCAATTTTTCATTGAGATATGATTTTTTTCCCATTACCATGATTTTTGCTTAAAAATGACGATTTTTCGTCAATTTTCAAACGAAAATCGCTCTTCTCCGAGCGAATATGGTGAAATCATGATTTTTTTCCAGCCACTCGGTTTAATACGCTGAAACAAAGAGGAAATACGAGCCAAAGTCTCAATTTATTGCGAGAATTCAATTTTCGATTTTTGACCACGAGTTGGAAAAAATCAATATTTTTGCACCAAGTTGTAGCGCGGAATTTTTCTTCTTGGCTGCATGAGAATAAAAAGTGGATTTTCTCCCTGCAACTAGACTCTGTGGAGCTCAAATTAAGCCCAGAATCATGTCTCTATCTCAAATTTTCACTGAGATATGATTTTTTTCCCATTACCATGATTTTTGCTTGAAAATGACGATTTTTCGTCAATTTTCAAACGAAAATCTCTCTTCTCCGAGCGAAAATGGTGAAATCATGATTTTTTTTCTAGCCACTCGGTTTAATACGCTGAAACAAAGAGGAAATACGAGCCAAAGTCTCAATTTATCGCGAGAATTCAATTTTCGATTTTTGATCACGAGTTGGAAAAAATCAATATTTTTGTCACCAAGTTGAAGCGCGGAATTTTTCTTCTTGGCTGCATGAGAATAAAATGTGAATTTTTTCCCTGCAACTAGACTCTGTGGAGCTCAAATTAAGCCCAGAATCATGTCTCTATCTCAATTTTTCATTGAGATATGATTTTTTTCCCATTACCATGATTTTTGCTTGAAAATGACGATTTTTCGTCAATTTTCAAACGAAAATCGCTCTTCTCCGAGCGAAAATGGTGAAATCATGATTTTTTTTCCAGCCACTCGGTTTGATACGCTGAAACAAAGAGGAAACACGAGCCAAAGTCTATATTTATCGCGAGAATTCAATTTTCGATTTTTGACCACGATTTGGAAAAAATCAATATTTTTGCACCAAGTTGTAGCGCGGAATTTTTCTTCTTGGCTGCATGAGAATAAAATGTGGATTTTTTCCCTGCAACGAGACTCTTTGGAGCTCAAATTAAGCCCAGAATCATGTCTCTATGTCAAATTTTCACTGAGATATGATTTTTTGATCATTTCCATGATTTTTGCTTGAAAATGACGATTTATCGTCAATTTTCAAACGAAAATCGCTCTTCTCCGAGCGAAAATGGTAAAACCATGATTTTTTTTCCAGCCACTCGGTTTGATACGCTGGAACAAAGAGGAAACACGAGCCAAAGTCTCAATTTACCGCGAGAATTTAATTTTCGATTTTTGACCACGAGTTAGGAAAAATCAATATTTTTGCACCAAGTTGTAGCGCAGAATTTCTTTTCTTCGCTCCATGAGAATAAATCGCTGATTTTTTCCCTGCAACAAGACTCTGTGGAGCTCAAATTAAGCCCAGAATCATGTCTCTATCTCAAATTTTCACTGAGATATGATTTTTTTCTCATTTCCATGATTTTTGCTTAAAAATGACGATTTTTCGTCAATTTTCAAACGAAAATCGCTCTTCTCCGAGCGAATATGGTGAAATCATGATTTTTTTTCCAGCCACTCGGTTTAATACGCTGAAACAAAGAGGAAATACGAGCCAAAGTCTCAATTTATTGCGAGAATTCAATTTTCGATTTTTGACCACGAGTTGGAAAAAATCAATATTTTTGCACCAAGTTGTAGCGCAGAATTTTTCTTCTTGGCTGCATGAGAATAAAAAGTGGATTTTCTCCCTGCAACTAGACTCTGTGGAGCTCAAATTAAGCCCAGAATCATGTCTCTATCTCAAATTTTCACTGAGATATGATTTTTTTCCCATTACCATGATTTTTGCTTGAAAATGACGATTTTTCGTCAATTTTCAAACGAAAATCTCTCTTCTCCGAGCGAAAATGGTGAAATCATGATTTTTTTTCTAGCCACTCGGTTTAATACCCTGAAACAAAGAGGAAATACGAGCCAAAGTCTCAATTTATCGCGAGAATTCAATTTTCGATTTTTGATCACGAGTTGGAAAAAATCAATATTTTTGCACCAAGTTGAAGCGCGGAATTTTTCTTCTTGGCTGCATGAGAATAAAATGTGAATTTTTTCCCTGTAACTAGACTCTGTGGAGCTCAAATTAAGCGCAGAATCATGTCTCTATCTCAATTTTTCATCGAGATGTGATTTTTTTCTCATTTCCATGATTTTTGCTTGAAAATGACGATTTTTCGTCAATTTTCAAACGAAAATCGCTCTTCTCCGAGCGAAAATGGTGAAATCATGATTTTTTTTTTCCAGCCACTCGATTTGATACGCTGAAACAAAGAGGAAACACGTGCCAAAGTCTCAATTTATTGCGAGAATTCAATTTTCGATTTTTGACCACGAGTTGGGAAAAATCAATATTTTTGCACCAAGTTGTAGCGCAGAATTTCTTTTCTTCGCTCCATGAGACCAAATCGCTGATTTTTCCCCTGCAACTAGACTCTGTGGAGCTCAAATTAAGCCCAGAATCATGTCTCTATCTCAAATTTTCACTGAGATATGATTTTTTTCTCATTTCCATGATTTTTGCTTGAAAATGACGAATTTTCGTCAATTTTCAAACGAAAATCGCTCTTCTCCGAGCGAAAATGGTAAAATCATGATTTTTTTTCCAGCCACCTGGTTTGATACGCTGGAACAAAGAGGAAACACGAGCCAAAGTCTCAATTTACCGCGAGAATTCAATTTTCGATTTTTGACCACGAGTCGGAAAAAATCAATATTTTTGCACCAAGTTGTAGCGCGGAATTTTTCTTCTTGGCTGCTTGAGAATAAAATGTGGATTTTCCCCCTGCAACTAGAGTCTGTGGAGCTCAAATTAAGCCCAGAATCATGTCTCTATCTCAATTTTTCATTGAGATATGATTTTTTTCCCATTACCATGATTTTTGCTTAAAAATGACGATTTTTCGTCAATTTTCAAACGAAAATCGCTCTTCTCCGAGCGAAAATGGTGAAATCATGATTTTTTTTTCCAGCCACTCGGTTTGATACGCTGAAACAAAGAGGAAACACGTGCCAAATTCCAATTTATTGCGAGAATTCAATTTTCGATTTTTGACCACGAGTTGGGAAAAATCAATATTTTTGCACCAAGTTGTAGCGCAGAATTTTTCTTCTTGGCTGCATGAGAATAAAATGTGGATTTTTTCCCTGCAACTAGACTCTGTGGAGCTCAAATTAAGCCCAGAATCATGTCTCTATCTCAATTTTTTATCGAGATATAATTTTTTGCTCACGAGCATGATTTTTGCTTGAAAATATCGATTTTTCGACAATTTTCAAACGAAAATCGCTCTTCTCCGAGTAAAAATCGCATAAATTATGCATTTTTTTCCAGCTACTCAGTTTAATACGCTGAAAGGAAGAGAAAACACGCGCCAAAGTCCCAATTTACCGCGTGAATGCAATTTTCGATTTTTGATCACGAGTTGGAAAAAATCAGAGTTTTAACATGAATTTGTTGCCAAGAATTTTTCTGCTTGGCTCCATGAGAATGGACTGCTGATTTTTTCCCTTCAAATATTCTCTGTGGAGCTCAATTTAAGCCCAGAGTCATGTCTCTATCTCGATTTTTCATCGAGATATGATTTTTTGCTCACGGGCATGATTTTTGCTTGAAAATGACGATTTTTCGTCAATTTTCAAACGAAAATCGTTCTTCTCCGAGTAAAAATCGCATCAATTATGCTTTTTTTTCCAGCTACTCAGTTTGATACGCTGAAAAGAAGAGAAAACACGTGCCAAAGTCTCAATTTATCGCTTGAATGCAATTTTCAACTTTTGATCATGAGTTGGAAAAAATCAATATTTTAACATGAATTTGTCGCGAAGAATTTATATTTTCATGCCACTGAGAGTTATCTGGAGCTTCCGGATACCGGATAGCTGGCAGCGATAAGAATTTCATGGGGCTCAGCGGAAAGATTTTCATGTGGCTCAGCGACAAGATTTTTATGTTGCTCAGCGACAAGATTTTCATGTCGCTGAGATTTATTGTCGCTTTGCGATTAATCTAACGCCGGCGGCGATGTTAGTTATGCTACACAATGATTGGTTCCTTTCGAAGCAAAACTTGTCGCTGAGAGATATCCAAAGCTTCCGGATAACTCGCAGCGACAAAATTTTCATGTGGCTCAGCGACAAGATTTTTATGTCGCTGAGAGTTATTGTCGCTCCGAAATCAATATAATATGCCAACGGCGATGTTAGTTATGCTCCACAATTATTGGTTCCTTTCGAAGCAAAACTTGTCGCTGCGAGATATCCAAAGCTTCCGGATAACTCTCAGCGACAAAATTTTCATGTGGCTCAGCGACAAGATTTTTATGCCACTGAGAGTTATATCTGGAGCTTCCGGATAGCTGGCAGCGATAAGTATTACACGTGGCTCAGCGGAAAGTTTTCATGTGGCTCAGCGACAAGTTTCTTATGTCGCTGAGAGTTATTGTCGCTCCGCAATCAATATAATATGCCAGCGGCGATTTCAGATATGCTGTAAATGAATAAAATTGTGGAATTAGGAATAGGGCAATGGTTGTGAAGCATATTCATTCCTGAAGCATATTTTCCTGTCACTGGAGCATGTCGTTAATGCTACCTGCAAATTAGCATTAGTGAGGTTATGGCGAGCTGTCAGAGCTTTTAGCCGTTATTCATCACAAAGTCGGCAAAAAATGTCAACCCGTTCCAGCTATCTCCCTCACACTCGCGTCAATATCGGCCGGCAAAATATACACGATTGCTAGAGGAATTTTAGGTTATGATTTTCTAATTCTGACAATCTTACTTTCGAATGTTTCTATATCTATATTTATCACCGTGAAATCGAACGACACATGTATGAAGATGTATTCGTGAACTGGCAACCAACAGGTGTTCCTCGGATGGGAACAGCTGGATATGTCGTCAGTCACGACCAATCAGAAACACGATGGCCACACGGGCCCTTTCTCTGTGTCGTATACATACACGCACGCACACTTCGATCGGCGCATAATTTTGCCCGTGCAAAGTTTTTTCTCAGCAATTACGGCATTAATCGGCTTGATTTATGGCTCAATCGAGGGGGGATAACGTAATTAGTCTTCAGTTCAAATTTCAGATCATGAAATTACCCCTGAGCTTCGTAATTCAAGAAAGTGTCCACCCCCTCCGGCGAAATCGCTTTTCTTAGAGATAATATACTCGAGTGAGTCTCGGGCCAGCAGACGACGCTGTCAAATGTACTTGTCCCGAGACTCTGCCGAGTCTCTTGATAATGCAACTATGGAGGCGATTGCTCTGGGTAAAGGCCTACATTTGAAACCGTACAAGCAGGGTCTGGGTCTTCACATTCAGCCAAAAAACGGATAATAACGCTACCACATCGACCCCTCACCGATATTGATCTGCTAAAATTGGCGAAAATCATGAAAATTCCTCATTTTCGTGGGGTTTACATGCGCGACACATTGCCAGCGTATGGATCCCTCAAACGAGAATCTGGAATTGTTAATTTGGATGAAAATGCAGGCTCTGGCACACACTGGGTGGCGTACAAAAAAACGGGTCACAAAGTTGTCTACTTTGATAGTTTTGGTGATCTCCCACCGCCATCCGAACTCATGAGTTATTTCAATGTTGGTAGCGTTAATTACAATTATAAAAGATATCAAGACTTTGACACAATTGTATGCGGACATTTGTGTCTCAAATTTCTGTGCGGTCAGCTGAGTCGCCGTGATAAATTTGTGCTATATAAGCATGGATAATGGAGCTATGTATTTAGTTCCGAGATCGCAAGCATCATGAATGATAGTCTCACGTTGACGATATCGGGATCATCAACCGTTCTCGATGCACAATTTTTCCCCCCCATCGAATTGTCCTCAGACAAGAATTATACGCTTGGACTTGTCGAGCTTCTGACATTCAATTCGATTCCGAATATCGACGTTGGCTGCAATAAATTTTATGTTGGAACTCATGAAGTGACTATACCAACGGGAAGTTATGAAATTGACGATATTGAAAAATATTTGCAAACTGAATTGTCATCGAAAAACATAAAAATCCACCTAAAACCAAACAACAATACTCTGCGCAGTGAAATTAAGTGTGATGAGCCAATAAACTTCTCAAAAATTGATTCGATTGGGCCGCTGCTGGGCTTTGCGTCACGCACCTTGGAACCCAATAAAAGTTACGAATCAGATCGACCAGTGTCCATTCTCAAAGTGAACGCCATACGTGTTGAGTGTAACATAACAACCGGTGCATACATAAATGGGCGAAAAGTTCATACCATTCATGAATTTTTTCCATCTGTGCCACCAGGCTATAAAATTATTGAAGTACCGTCAAACGTCATTTATCTACCAATCGCAACTCAAATAATTGATAACATACAATTGCGTATTGTAGACCAGGACGGTGAGTTGGTGAATTTTCGTGGTGAAGTCGTCACAATACGACTACATATAAAGTCTCAATGGGCATAGTGTTCAATCGAACATCCATTATTAATAAGTCGAGATGGAAATTCCCGACCAGTCGTCGATCAACGCTCAAAGCGCTAACACAACAAAACGTTCTACTGTTGAAGAATTTGGGTCTAAAAGTTTGTGGAGTACGCGCATAAGAAATTATTTACTGTGTGCATTGTGTATCTGCTGCGTACAATGGCGGAGGAAATTGTGAACATTCAAGAACCCGTCGTCTTTGACGAAGCTATCACGCATTATGAGGTCCATGCTCATCAGCCATACGCATCGTCAACGTACAACAATAGCGATGAAATACGCATTTCGATTCAACATCAAGATTTATCAATTCTGCCGAGCAAAAGTTCTATCCACATTTGCGGGAAACTGACGAAACCGGACGGTACGCCTACGACTCTAACAAGGCTCGTCAACAATTCGATCTGCCATTTATTTGAAGAAGTGCGCTATGAACTTAATGCTGTGGAAATCGATCGCAGCAAAAATGTGGGTGTTACATCTCTCATTAAGGGATATACGTCTCTTACACCAGCAAAAAGTTCGATGCTCGAAAATACTGGCTGGATTGATGTTGATGAAACAAGAGAAATTGTTGATGCAGTGGGCAACTTTGATGTGTGCATACCATTGAGTATGTTGTTGGATTTTGCCGAAGATTATCGGAAAATGGTGGTGAACGCAAAGCATGAATTGATCTTGACTCGATCGCGGACTGACGATAATGCTGTAATACAAACAGCTGCAGAAAATTACAAGCTCACTCTGAGGAAAATTGAATGGCTTGTACCATACGTCACCGTGGGGGATCAACGAAAAATACAGCTTTTAAAATTTATCGCTAAAGACACCCCAATTTCCATGAGTTTTCGCACGTGGGAATTGTATGAATACCCAATGCTCCCCACCACATCCAAACATGTGTGGTCTGTTAAAACGTCGACACAATTGGAGAAACCACGCTACGTAATTCTCGCAATGCAAACAGGACGGAAAAATATCAGGAATAAAAATGCAAGTAGTTTCGATCATTGCAATATAACCGATGTGAAACTATACTTGAATTCACAATGTTATCCTTACGGTAACATGAATTTAAATATAAATGAAAATCAGTACGCAGTACTTTATGATATGTATATGAATTTTCAACCAATGTATTACAATAAAGAGGCGGAGCCATGGTTGAACAAAAAAGAATTTCTCAGACATGCACCGCTCATTGTCATTGATTGTTCGAAGCAAAACGATTCTCTCAAGTCTGGACCTGTCGATGTGCGTCTGGAATTTGAGACAAAAACAAATATACCAGCGCAAACCTGTGCATACTGCCTGATTCTTCATGATCGTATTGTAGAGTATAATCCAATAAGTGGTGGGGTAAAAAAATTGGTATAAAAGGGAAGAACTCAACGAGGGGCTGGCCATTAGTCGAAATGGAGTTTATCGTCGATCTCCAAGGTTTCAAGGGTCCCAGCAACCAGTTCATTGTTAAAGAAATTTCAATTATTCGAGCGGATGAGAAAAATGTTGAACCTTTGACACTCTTCTTTCAATCGCCGTACGCTTGGGACTGCTTACCCACCAAATATCAGACAACAAACAAATGGTTGGAACGCAATTTTCATGGTATATCCTGGGACTATGGGGTAATACCATATGACGCTGCGAAACCGTTGATTCAAACAATTTTACAACAAGCTCGGGCTATCTTCGTTAAAGGCTGTGAAAAGTCTTTGTGGTTAGCGAGCTTTATGGACCTGTCAACGGAGATTTTCGACCTGGAGACCCTTGACTGTCCACCGTTGAAAAAGTTGCCAAAAACTCCATCGAGTTGTCCCCACCATACCAAAGAAGTGACGTTCAATTGTGCAACGAGGAATGTGGAAGCTTTGAAAAGCTGGTATTACGTCTATCATGCATTATGTAAAAGAGGGATATTTCAATAAACACTAATTTTTTTTCAACAACATGTTTCATTTATTCGCCTTTCTCCTTCTCCTCTTCTCCTTCATATCGATGTATTACAATTATATTTATAATTTTTTTCGACGCAATTTCAAACAATGTGGAATTCAATTCCATTCAACTTTCCACCAAGATACTTCATCGCTAGTTGCCCGGCACGTGCAGTTTTCAGCAGTTCCTCAAACAGTGCAGAATTTTCTTCGAATGCACGGACGACTCGTGCCGGTAAGAAGACTGTAAATTCTCCTTTGATGTCAGCAACGTATCGTTCCCCATATCTCGTCTTGAGCAACCGAATATCGGAAATGATGTAGTCACCCTCGACTGTGAGATCTGTCAGCTTTTTCGTTGGAAGAAAGTCGGACTGCGTGGTGATTCGGTTGATTCCAGAAAAATCCATATTTACTTGAATATACGAAGATTGCGTCTTGTTTCGAGCTTGTGAAACTATGATTTAAACTCTTCCTCCGCTCGCACTATTTGTACCCATATCCCTCCTCCAGTTTATCCCTTCTCCACATAATTTCTATTTATAGAGTCGATCATGAGTTCTCTTAACTAGGTCAAATTTTTTTCTCCTACACAGCTGCATCCCAAACACATTAGGTGCTCTCATGACACTTTTTGCAGTTGCGCCGTTGTGGTATCGGACCATCGATATGATCTTCCATTGAAGATGTATTCCAATGTTCATAACATCGACGATATGATGCGATTTCTTTGTCACAATGATAATAACTTGGCATACGATCCCATAAGATATCCGTAAAATCACTGAAGTATTTTTTAAAAACAGTTGGTGAAATAATTTGAAGCTCGCTTCTCATCAATTCTCTCGGATTTTTGGTGTGTTTAATTGCATATTCATACACGAGCTCTTGCATGATAGCGCATTTCTCACAATCTCGACGTGTAGGCCCCGGTGCATCAACATGGACCCGCTCCCACGGCTGGTTGAAATGATCATTACATCTGCGATATGACACAATCTCACTATCGTACTGCAATCTTTCCGGTAAACGATCCCACAGATAATCGATTAATCCACTATAATACTTTAACAGAAAAGCCTTAGGAAGAGACTCGAGCTCGGAAGCTGTCAATTCCAACCCCTCTTTCAACGGATGAATTGTACAGAAACTCGCACATCCATTCATCTTGACGACAAGTGTCAGATTAATTCTCAATCGCAACGGAACCTAATTTAACTTGAAAGAATGTAGTGGGGGGTCACTTTCGAGGAAAACCAATAAAATCCTGAGAGCGCATTGGATAGCTAGCGGACAGCAAGAGGCCCGATGTTTTTTCTAAGACGAACTACGAAATGTTGGAAATGCGGCTATTTTCATGTTTTTTTCTTTCATCAGTATTAATTCTTCTCAGAAGAGTTTGACCTATTGCTCTTTCCAGCGGCACACGCATTGGATAGCTAGCGGACAGCAAGTGGCCCGATGTTTTTTCCAAGACGAACTACGAAATGTTGGAAATGCGGCTATTTTCATGTTTTTTTCTTTCATCAGTATTAATTCTTCTCAGAAGAGTTTGACCTATTGCTCTTTCCAGCGGCACACGCATTGGATAGCTAGCGGACAGCAAGTGGCCCGATGTTTTTTCCAAGACGAACTACGAAATGTTGGAAATGCGGCTATTTTCACGTTTTTTTCTTTCATCAGTATTAATTCTTCTCAGGAGAGTTTGACCTATTGCTCTTTCCAGCGGCACACGCATTGGATAGCTAGCGGACAGCAAGTGGCCCGATGTTTTTTCTAAGAGGAACTACGAAATGTTGGAAATGCGGCTATTTTCATGTTTTTTTCTTTCATCAGTACTAATTCCTCTCAGAAGAGTTTGACCTATTGCTCTTTCCAGCGGCACATTGAGCATTCAATACACTTTTCAAAAATAAGATCAGTGACCGTGTCGTTTCACGACTTTGGGAAACCTTCTCATATATCAGATAATTTTTTCATTTAGTGTAAGACGATGAATTAGGTCAAGTGTTTTGCTCATCGTCAGAAATCTCTTGAAAAGAATTTACATCCCCGCGTTTTTCAAGCTACCATTTGAAGGCTTTTGTATGTGTGAAAAGAAGAGTGCGCGATTCAAAATATTTCGGGGTGGGGAAAATGCTCGCTCTCTGGTCTAAGAGTTCGAAAATGAGATCGACCAAAAGGCGATAATCATTCTGCATCAAACAATCTTCGTGGCTCGTTGCGTTTTACTCTACAATTTTTCATTCTACCAAGTTTTTTTCCTCGTAGACATAGAGAAATAAAAATCTCAATCTCTTACGCTCTCTTCTGCGTGATCCCTATTTAAATCAAAGCAAAAAATGTCTGGAATCAATGAAAAAGAAGTGAATGAAATCATCATCGTCGAAGACGAAGGGCCCGAACTCATCGACATCGCGTCGAATAGCGCGTCTGATAACGACGCGTCACTCGTCGATGAACAAGATGGCGGAGAAGAAGAAGAGCCAGATGATGGGATCAATGAGTACGATGTGGATGAAGACGTTGGAGTCGATCAGGACAGCGGCTTGAATGATGATGCGTTCGAGGATACCCAAACGTTGTACAGTGCACCACTATCACTGAGCGAGATGAATGAGATGACGAAAATGACACCAACATGCGTCATCCGCTCGTGGTATGCCGGACCCTTCAACCTTTGCGTGGAGTGTTTTCTGGATGAGCCGGCCTTTTACGATTTTTTTGGAAAATTTCGCGCGTGCTTTGAGCACAAAACGGGGCCGTTTGCTCACCTTTCGGGCATATGGTGTAGCAATTGTAATCACTCCATGAGCCTGTTCATTGCCCACACTATGTGTACGTTCTGCACGCGCCCTTGGTAAGTTGTCCTCATTCCTTTCCCCATTTTTCAGTATAAATTATTCAACTATCTAACGGAGTTTGCTTATTTTGTGTTGCAGAAGCTGCGAATGGAGTATTTACATACCGCGACTCTTGAGAGATACAAGTTTAGAATAGATTATGCATATGAACGTAAAAAAATATGCAAAAATTGTTTTTTGAATATAAAAATTGAATGATGTAATTATGAAATTATTTTCAATGTGTTTGAGAATTAAATGAATTAATATTGATACCATTGAAAAAACCTTTAAATCTAATTTCATTTGAAAAATCCTTTCATCTTTGCGCACACTGGAGGTCGCTTTCGGATCAACTCATTCGAAAATCTTATCAGCAAGTACGAGTCACTTCTCCAATAAAAATCTCATCTGACCAGAACGAAAGTAATAAATTCCCCCTCCCGCGTATGCCGAAGAAAATTTCTTACCACAAATTTCTCAAGTAGACCACAATTTGACGACCCAAGGATCATAGGTCACCTACAACTCCCCCCTCCCGCGCATGCCGAAGAAAATTTCTTACCACAAATTTCTCAAGTAGACCACAATTTGACGACCCAAGGGTCATAGGTCACCTACAACTCCCCCCTCCCGCGCATGCCGAAGAAAATTTCCTACCACGCTCCTACACCCAGAGCAATAAATCTGTCTAACCTTATCTAAACAGACACATTAAAATTCCTAGAGATACAAATTTGACGGCCCCAAGGGTCATAGATCACCTACACCCCCCTCCCTCGCTCCCCCTCTCGGACCCTGCCCGCCCACGTTCCTGCCCCCCCCGCTACCTCACCCCCCTCGCCCGAGTCAGAACCCGCCTAGTTATCATACTCTGTGGCTATCGTCAACAGTCAGAAAGTTTTGTCTGGGGCACAAAACTTTCTCATAGACAAAGTCATCGCTCATACAGACCGCTCACTATTATGACATTCAGGTGAATATTTTTCTGTCAAAATTTCATTTCCAGCTTCTAATTTTTTCGGTTTTATACACAGCATTTCATTTTTACTGAAAAAAGAAACCATTTCTTTGCACAGATTTCATTATTGGCTCAGAGGGCATTTGGAACCCATGGATTTTCATATCGTCAACATTTCTTTACACACTTTAGTTTCTGTATTGACGCTACTCGTGTTCAATTTACTGTTAGCATGGAAAGCGCAGAAGGTGGCTTTTTATGCTGCTTTACTATTCGCAGTTCATCCGTGTCACACAGAAGCCGTAAGTACATTGAAAATCATAGAAATTCACAAGAAAATTCAGTGCACGTTGAGAAACATTTTGCTAAAATTTGGAATACGAAATTCATATAAAGTTTCTGTAACAATTAGAAAAAAATTATTTAAATGGACAAAAAGTTCAGTCAAAAACATCGAAACCACAAAAACATCGTTGCAAAAATTTTAAATGTCAATTTCATGAAAGGTTTGAGTAATAATTAGAAAAAAAATTATTTAAATTTCGAAAAAATTGAGTCCAAGATAAAAAATATCATTTAAAAAATTCTGAATATGAAGTTCATGAAAAATTTGAGTAGTAATTAGAAAAAAATGATTGAAATTTGGAAAAAATTGAGTCCGAGTGAAAAAACTTGATTGAAAAAATTTCGAATACGAAATTAATGGCGAGTTTTTAGCAATAATTTAAAAAAAATTAATGAGCAACATGGAAAAATGTTTTTCAATGAAAATCGTGGCCTTTTTTAACGAGTGAGGACCCTAAAATTTTGTGGATAATCATAGGTGTCTTCAGGTATCAGGAATTGTTGGGAGAGCTTGTGGCAGCTCCGTCGCCACAGCCAAACGTCGTTACCGGCACAACACAGTGTCGCCACCACGGATCAACAACAGCCAATCTCGAGCGACCAAATCCGGACCAATGGCGAACAACAGCCAATCCGGAACGACTTAATTGGGACCAATCACAAGCCAGTCCGTTGACCTAATTTCCGACTCCTTTTGGGAAATTAGGTCATTCCTGTTGCCGCAGCTGTAGCGGACGAATCATAAAAGAAACCAAAGACTGACCGCGCTATGCGAGACAAAACGTTTAAAAGTTGAAATAAAATATAGTTATTTTTGTTGTTAAATAAATACCACGGTGTTGACTAATTTATTTACTGCGGTATCCAAATTCCCCGCAAGCTGACGTTTTGTGTACTCTCTTCACATGGTTGTCATTGATATTGTACAATCGTTGCATTTGTGCGAAAAAAAAATCTTCCGCTGGTTTGTTAATGGCAACGTGCATCCTATGCATAAGCACAGCGATGTTGTGCAAAAAAATTGGAATTTCTGCGATCGTAAGTATCAAACGTTAAAAAATATGAAAAAAATTACAAAATTTTAACATTCTCAAAAATGCATCTCCTCCATTTGTGTCAATTTTTTCCATAGTTTCCTACATTTTCTCGAACGGAAGTAAAAAAGATTCAAAAAGAATGATAATTTCATTATTTTGCTTTTGTGGAGCAATTTTTGAGGATTTTTTGAAGAAAAAACTCAATTGAAACTGTAATTTGAAAAATCGAAATCTTTATCAGAAGGTGAATTTGGGGGAATGTGGAAACGATGCCTGATGAGAAAAAAATAATTATAAAATTAATAGACCATCCAATGACCAATGTATTTGTTGGAAATTGCAGGCAATCTGTGGAATGTACGACATTCTAATAGTCAACAAATTGAGTCCATATGAAATGATGAAAATGTTGAAATTTCGATTTTCATGGAGCGACGTCAAAAATGTTTACACTCAGAATTCAGGACTGATCGGACGTTTGGGAACGTTAGTTCTTGTCGGTATTATTCTCGTTGTAACGAGATTCAGTATTATGGGATTTTCTACACCGACTTTCCAACCGGTTGATAATCCAGCAGCATTCGTCGATAATTTCATTTTTCGCGTCATCAATTACAATTATATTTATTGCTTGAACTTGTGGCTATTAATTTGTCCCGAGTGGCTGTGTTTCGATTGGTCCATGGGTTGCATTCCCCTGATTACCGGCTACGACTTCAGGCTTTTTGCTGTTTTGGGGTTTCTCGTACTCATTGGACTTTTAATTCGCGTTGCTATCGATCCGACTGGAAGAAGAAACTCCAGGTAATGAAAATTCTTCACTGAGAGAATCGGAAATAACGAATTACCGTCACAGAAGAAAAACGAGGCATGACCTCGTGACCTTTTCATGAAAATATTTATTTATATTATTTTATATCGAAGAAATTTCCTTTTTTTCCATGGAAATTTATATTTTGCCGAGTAAAATTTAAATAATGTTGAAGCTCGTCTCTCTTTTCCATTCTGCTGCAGTAATTTTCAACTTTCTATCGTCTCAGTGTAAAAAACCGAAAATTTATGTTTTGAGGTCGTTTTTTTTTTGGATCAGAAAATGTGGAATGTTTTAAAAAGTTGATTGTTCCTAATGAATTTTCAACAGGTACGTGGGAATGGGATGTCATTACTGATCGTTCCATTTTTGCCGTCTAGCAATATGTTCTTCATCGTTGGTTTCGTTCTCGCAGAAAGAACGTTGTATTTACCCTCGGCCGGATATTGCTTGTTGGTTGCGATTGGCTCGGAAAATCTGCAGGGGAAATTAGGTAAATCGAAAATACCGATCGTTTTATACGGGGCCTTGATCGCTGTGTATTTTGGAAGGTCCTGGATCAGGAGCGATCAGTGGAGACACGAAAAATCGCTTTTTCAATCGGCACTTGGAGTTTGCCCGTTGAACGCCAAAGTTCATTACAATATTGCGAAAAATGCGGCAGATTTGGGCAACTCGAGTCTCGCTGAAGCCGAATACAGAGAAGCTTTGAGGTAAAAATAATAGACAAGCGAAAAATTAATATTTAAAAATGCAAAAATTTAAATAAATGGAAAATTTGAGAAAATTGACATTTTCGATTTTGATTTTTTCGTTCCAGACTCAATCCCGACTACGCTCAAGCCATGAATAATCTTGGCAACCTTTTGAATGAACAAAAAAAATACGAAGAAGCTGAAAAACTTTTCAAACGCGCTCTGGAATTGCAGTAAGTCAATTTTTCGAAAAACAAAAACGAAATAAAGACATTTTGACATTCTCGTTAAAAAATTCTGGATGAAAATATCATTAAACTTACTTCAACGATGAAACTTTGCAGAGAAGATTTCGCCACAGCGTGGATGAATTTGGGAATCGTATTGTCAGCCCTGAAGAGATACGAGGAGTCTGAGAAAAGCTACGAAACTGCGTTGTTGCACCGACCAATCTGTCCTGATTGTTATTATAACTTGGGAGTATCGGTATGAATTTGGTCACCAATATTATCGTTGCTCACCTTTTGAGAACAATTTCCCGAAGCAAATGAATATTTTTTCAAATGATATTCATCAAAAAATCAACAAAAAACGTCGATATTCGCAAATTCTACACTTTCCAGCCGTTTTTTTTCCCTTGGAGTTCTTCGTCGCTTCAAAAACTCTGCAATAATGTCCAGTTTTTTGTTCTTGATTGCAAAAGTTGAAATTCGTAGTGAGAAATAATTTCCTACAATTTTCAGAGACGAAAGAATACGAAAAAGCGTTGAACACTTTCGAGCCGATATTTTTTTGTCTTGTTGTGTTCCCTATAGATGAAAAAAACTCTGCAAAAATGTCGAGAATTTGATTTTCGATTGCAAAAGTTACATTGAGCAGTAATAAATCATTTTTACAGTTTTTAGAGACGAAGAAATACGAGAAAGCGTTGAAATCTTGGCAAAAAGCGATCGCACAAAAGTCAACGCATCGAAGAGCATGGGTCAATTGGGTCCGATTGCTCGATGACATGGGTGAGTCAATTTTTCGATGGAATTGCCAAGAAGTGGTGTGGAAATTGGAATAATTTGTACATAACGATGTGAGTTCCTTTAGGTCAATCGGGCGAAGCACTGAAAGTGGCGCGAACGGCTTTGAAGTTTATTCACGGGGATGCAACGATCCATTTCAACATCGCGAACATACTGGGGAAAGCGGGTCGTTTCGAAGAGGCAGAAGTTGAATTTAACGAGGCGATTTCGAAAGATCCTGAAAATCCTACGATCCTCCCGAATTTAGGTAAAAATATAAACTGCAAAATAATCGCATCGTTAAAAAAATCCATTCTCGCTTCAAAAGTACGGTCTGAAGATTGATCACGAATTTTTCAATTCAAAATTGTCGATATTTTTAGGCCAAGCGAGAACACTTTTCGAAGTTCTTGTTTTTTAAAACGTTTTATTTTGAAATAAGGCAAATGCAACGACCACAAAAACTACGGAATCTTAAAGTAGAATTAACAGAGTTTTAAAATTTTTTCTCTTGAAATTCGTGACGAAAAAGGCGAAAAGACGAAAAAGGGTTCGGAGTCGCATAAAAAATTAATTCGCGCGGAGAGTTAATCGTTTTAATGTTGTTTGTAGGAGTTTTATATCATCGATGGAACAAGTTCGAGGAGGCAGAATCAAAGTACAAAAGTGCACTGGCGATGAAACCAGATCTGCAGAGTGCGAGAGAAAATTTGAGGAAACTTTATTCCCGATCGAGAATGAAAGGACGACTGACGAAAATTGTGAATTAATGGAAAAGAATAAATAAGTTTATTTTTCGTGTATAAATCACGTTGTAGAAGTCGAGCCGCGTTTTTTTCTTGCCTTCGATCTCAACGGTTCTTTAATCCTCGGGCCCGTCGTTTCGCTTTGCAAAAGCTCCGCGTGGTCCGGATAACGATAGGCTTTGAATTTGCCGATCTTTTTGCCGTCGAGATAATTGTACGAGCGGAAACACTCGTTGCACAGACGCGCAGGATTGTGCGGTATTCTGTCGCTGTCGGTCACGATCCACTGGACAGAAAAAACGCCGCACATCATGCAATAACGACTTCGGCATTGTTTCATTCGGTGGATTCTTGGATATGCGCTTATCGCCAATTCGTCCTCGGTGTTGATCAATCTACGAGTAAAAATTTAGTTTTCATTAGTTAATTAGTTTTTTATTTATAGAAAAAGAGTTTTATTCAGAGAAAAAGTTTTTTATTCATCACCCAGTGATTCATCACTGGGTGATGAATAAAAATTCTTTATTATTGTTGTTATTTGATCGTAATTGCTACGAAAAACGAGAAGGCATTGGGTGAATGGGACCCATGTGTGTCTACGAGGCTTAAAATTGTGAAATAATGAAGGAAAAGTTGATTAAAACGAGTATCACCTGGCGTCGCTGAAAACGATGAAATGCTCGCAATTTCCTTGATGCTGATAGACCCACGGATAACCAAACCTTACGGACAACGTATCGATCCGGCATTCTTCCATTCGTGCCGTTTTGAAAGGACCCAAATTACGGTTTTCAGCCCATTGTCTTATCACCGCGCTGTTATCTTCGCTGGTAGGGTCGCGAAGGTCGTTGTAGAAAGTTCCTTCGATGTAAATAAAGTTGGATTTATAAACATCCTACAATAAAATCAGTAAAAATCTTGTAAATGCCAAGGTTTTACTGCCGATGGAGAAAAATTAGGAGTTCGGAGCATCAATTTTGAAATTTATTGGAAAAGAGAGGAAAACCTTTGCGTTCACTTGGCTCGGAGTGTCCGGATTCTCGCTAATGTCTTTGATGATTGCCAGATCCGAGTTGCAGTCGATAAGATCCCGCACTTGGTCCAGCCTTTGGGAACCAAGGACAGCGATCACTCGGGACAGTTTGATTCTTTTTCCGCTCGACGATACCGCTCCGCATGGCTTGTAAACTCTGATGAAGACGATCGTGTCTTTGCCGAGGATGGCGAACGGGCCTTTGGAATCGACTTTGTCATATTTCTGGGTAAAATTGTTGCAAAATGTAAAAAGGGACGATAAATTCATGTTGGAATTGAGGGAATCGGTGGATGAAGCGTTGAAACTTACTATGGAGATTTCTCCGGAATATTTTATCGCTGCTTTGAGCGATGCTTTGCTTTGCGTCTTATAGGCCGCCTCTTCCAGATTCGCAAGAGTTTCCAGTTGCGTATCTTTTGGTATTTCTGAAGCGTGGAACGCGGAACGTCCGACTCTGAGGCCTTTGGGATTTTCATACTTGCCAAGTTCGCCCGGGATTGTCAATTTATCAATCATTTGAAACACCAGATTGTTCCAGCAATTTCGATTCGTAAATGAATCGTGAAAATTAGGTGAATATCCCGGAAAATTGCTCAATCGCCCAAAAAAACGTGTTACGTGATGAATGAATTGGATAGGCAAGAAAAAAAATGCGTTATTTTACACTGAAAATTAGGAGAGCGAGATTGGACACAATTTTGAGGTTAGTTTGTTTGTTGGTCGGTCGGAATCAAGAGACGCGGCAGCGGCTCGACGCCAAGTTTAAAAGAAAAGCGTAGCGCGCGAGCCGGCCGTACTCTTATATACAGTAAAATAGGCATTTTATGACGTCACAGAAACTTTAAATCGTTCTCACAGGAGAACGGGTTGATGGAAAAATCTCATATTAGATTTGAATTTTCTATGATTTTTTATCTTTCGAATGGTCCTTGGTAGAACAAAATCCGTTCAGCCAATCCAGAGAAATCTAACATTGAAGATTTTGGACGCGAGGTTTGGGATCCCTTCTGTTTCTTAGAGTCAGAAAGGCGTAAGTTATGTGCGCAGGCGCTTGGACATACGCCCTTACGTGCCTGGTGGACATTTTCGGCCCGTGACGTCACCCGCCCCGCTAAACGTGGTATCCCCACTCTTTGCGCGCCACTGAGCGAGAGAGAGAGATATATCGGGCCTCTCTTTCCCTCTACCGCCGGCGCGCCTATAGCGCTGTCTCTCTCGCTCTGCCGCGTCGGCGCATCGTGCTATCTCTCTCCCTCTACCGCCGGCGCGCCTATAACACTGTCTCTCTCGCTCTGCCGCGTCGACGCATCGTGCTGTCTCTCTCTTTCTCGACCGCGTCAGTGCCTCGTGTTCTCCACTACTACTGTGCCAGTGCCTCGTGTTTATGACGTCTCAGCTGTTTCTCTCTCGTTGCGCCAAAATTCTATCCACGTGTTTTCCACGTGCGCGTGTTACGAGTAAATTGCGAAAAAATTCAGAGTGCCCAAAAACAGAAATCGTGTACGTAAAAAAGTGTTTGAAAACATTTATACAGCTCGATTAGCAAGCAAAATTTCATCAGTTTTTTGGGTCAGTGTGTTTCGACAGTGAAATTGTTGATTGTTTTGCAAAAATCTACAGCAAAATGTCAATACGACATACATCGCTATTTTCAACCTAACCTAAAAACGTCAAATCGATTCCAAGTTCGAGCGATCGTTCTTTGGATTAAAACGAGCGTTATCTTCAGGTTCGTCGATCAGTTTTTGTGAATAACGTTGTGTTTGGAGAGCGAATACGACGTCAAGTCAAGATTCTCATCTCCAAGTCCACTTTGTCAAGCTGTTCCGACAGGCGCAGCTGGCGGTCAAGTCTGCGATCTGCGAGCAATTCTCAGATCACAGGGTCGTCGTCTTAAACGAAGTGCTGCGATCCAAGCGGAGCGAGCAGCCAATGTCAAGCTGAGTGAATTCCTGGGTCATTTCCATGAGCCGGTATCAACAGTGACAAAGTTTTGTCGAAAGGGCCTCGCGAGTGTATCGAAGCTGCGAAACAGTGAATGCGATTTCCACGAGCCGGTATCGACAGTGACAAAGTTTTGTCGAAAGGGCCTCGCGAGTGTATCGAAGCTGCGAAACAGTGAATGCGATTTCCACGAGCCGGTATCGACAGTGACAAAGTTTTGTCGAAAGGGCCTCGCGAGTGTATCGAAGCTGCGAAACAGTGAATGCGATTTCCACGAGCCGGTATCGACAGTGACAAAGTTTTGTCGAAAGGGCCTCGCGAGTGTATCGAAGCTGCGAAACAGTGAATGCGATTTCCACGAGCCGGTATCGACAGTGACAAAGTTTTGTCGAAAGGGCCTCGCGAGTGTATCGAAGCTGCGAAACAGTGAATGCGACAAATTATTTTGTACTTGCACGTTTCAAGTCCCCGGAAGTCGCACTCCGGGCCATCAGGTTTTTGCTCCATCAACATTAACATCGGACCTGGCGATTGCGAATGGTTCGCTGGTCCCGACGCTTACTGAGGAGTCATTTGCGGCACACAGGCTCGTCATCACAACATGTACAGACTATTTTATGCATCTGGAGCGTCAGCAAAAAGAGAATGACGAGAATTTTGATGGAGTTTTGATAATGCCACCGGATTATGCCTTACGAGTGTGTAAAATCGATAATAATAAGGTACGACAAAAACTAGTCTCAGAACTAGCATCTAAATACGGACGTTTTCAGGGTAAAAAATGGGGGCAAATATTTTTATCGACAAACTGTTTGTTTAGCTTTTATTAATGTACTGGACAACTGGAATACTGGACGCCGGAACAAAATGCACTTTATCGAACGGCTCAAAAAATGAATATGACCGTGCTGACAAAATTGCTGGACGCGTAGTCCAACACGAGCTCTCTGCAGTCGAACTCAATGACTCCGGCGAAAATAAACTTGCAGCCTGATGTATACCGGACAACTGGAATACTGGACGCCGGAACAAAATGCACTTTATCGAACGGCTCAAAAAATGACTATGACCGTGCTGACAAAATTGCTGGACGCGCAGTCCAACACGAGCTCTCTGCAGTCGAACTGAACGACTCCGGCGAAAATAAACTTGCAGCCAATAATAATTGTACCACAAAAAGCAGCGAGTCCAAGCAAAAAAGTAGTGCCAAGTGGCAATCAGTTGGGAACGCTTCCCAGTCAACCTTTACCGGGCAGAAAGTGAGATTTTTCAATCGCATCCAAATTTCAAAAGTAAAAATTGACAAATTTTCATAATTTTGAATTTATCGAAAAAACTATTTTTTCAGGCTGCCGATTTGGAAAAGGAAACTGGAAAGTCATCCAGCGTCTCATTACGACGGTGGAAATCATCACAGCTCGTTCCAAAGATCCTCGGAAACGACGCCGGGGCCTTCGAGATTTTCGATTTACCGGAAGTTGACGATTTTGCTCACGGAGTTTTTTCCGCTTTCGACGACATAACTTACAACACGAGGCCGATTGTCCAGGCCCAAGATCATCTGGCCAATTCAAGCGGCGGCAATCGTTCGTCGATCGATTCGGACCGATCAGGAAAAAATGATACGACCGAGGACGAGGACGAAGAAATGCTGCAACACCATCAACAGCAGCAGCATCGAGTCCAGCAGCACAATAACTCGCAAGCGTCGAGAGGATTCGACGAGAAATGGGAAAACTCGGATGACGATTGGTCCGCGGGACCAAAACCCATCCTCAGAAGTCCCGACGTTCAATCCACTCCTTCCAAGCGAGTTCGATTCGAACTGGAAGATAAAGAAAACGTGGAGAAGAGCAAAAACGATTCCAACTCCGAAGAAGCCATCAATAATCACGCGAAAATCATTCGCAAGGTATTTTTCTCTCACTTTCTTCCGTTATTTCAACCCTCAAACGTTGTTTTTCCACCCGCTTTACGTTCCAACATTTTTTTATGTGCTCAAAATTGGAAATTATAATTCCTGCATGATTTATTCTTCAAAAAAGTCATTTTTTTATGCTCCGAGGAATTTTTCTGACTTTCTCCCTTTATTTTAACCCTCGGCAGTCGTTTTTCCACTTGCTTTACCTTCTAGAATTTTTTGATTTGCTTAAAATTGAAAATTTCAATTTCTGCATGATTTTTTCTAAAAAAACGTCATTTTTTCCGATTTTTTTTTATATCGCGAGGTATTTCCCTCACTTTGTCCGTTTATTTGAACCCTCAACAGTGATCGCGAGTGAAATCACAACTTCAGCTGTTTTTTTTTTACCTCCGTTACCATCTGGAAGTTTTTTTATCTACTTAAAATCTAAAATTCCACCTTTTGCATGATTTTTTCTAGAAAGACGTCATTTTTTCGAATTTTTTTTATATCCCGAGGTATTTCCCTCACTTTGTCCGTCTATTTTAACCCTCAACAGTGATCGAGGGTGAAATCACAACCTCAGCTGTTTTTTGACCTGCGTTACTTTACAGAATTTTCTTCATCTACTTAAAATTGCAAATTTCAATTTCTACGCGCATTTTTTCTTAAAAAAGTCATTTTTTCCGAATTTTTTTTATATCCCGAGGTATTTCTCTCACTTTTTGCATTTATTTCAACCCTCAACAGTGATCGAGAGCGGAATCGGCATTTCAGCTTCTTCACGACCGGCAATACGTTCCAAAAAGTTTTTTTTTTCGTCCAATCTAGAAAGTTTAAATTACCGCATGATATTTTTTACGAAAAATCATTTTTTCCTCGAAATTTTGTTTCACATTAAAAATTACACGATTAAAAAATAATCCACATGGTCTTGCACACAAAAATTGAAAATTCATCGCAGCATTTTTTTTTTTTTTATTCAAAAAAAGAAAATTTCATACTTTTCCAATTATTTCTGAGTCTCCAAAGCAATAATTGAATAAACGAATGAATTTTTGTCGCAGGTTCTGAAAAAACATCCTCACCTGGTGAAAAACAACAAGAACATTCGTCTGAAACTAATGCAGAAAGAGATTCCTCTTGCAGCCGAACCGCCGACAAATTGGATAACTCTCCAAAGGAAACAGCCCCGTCTACCAATTTCAAATCCGGCCGAAATATTGCTGAAAAAATTTAACCACCGGAACCTCCCGCACGCAAATCCCCTGGCCACAGCCTGGATAAATTGATGCGAAGACTCAGAGCTCTTTATGCCGGCGTTTTGGAGTAAGTTTCAATCCATCGAGAATTTTCTTTTTGTTTTCTTGTGCAAATCAAAGATTTCGGGTTTCAATGACGCTTCCGGTGCCACAAGTCGCGACGGAAATTTTTCACTCGAATTAATTTATCACGGGGTCGTTTTACCGTATTTTTGACTATTTTTTTTTACTTGAAGCAAAATTGCCCAAGGCTCATTCGATCCTGCACTGAAGAACGAAAAAAAGAGCCCAAGTTCACGTTAAATTTTACCGGAGATATGAATTTTTCAAAATTGGGGTCATTCATGACCTCAGGTTACCGGAATAGGTCAAAAAAAATTAGTTACCATTCCAGAATTGAATTCAATACAAGAAAATTTGAAACTTTAGTCAGCAACGACTCTGCGCCCTGCAAATTTGTCAGAAAAAATAAAATTGTGGTTATTTGCAGATTGGATTTGTTGAAGTTCTCTTTCTCAAGTTTGCGAGAAAGCGCGAGGATCGAAAAACAGCAGAAACCGTTGATCAAAAAGAATTCCCTGCTTTCGAAACAACAGCTGCAACTTCGTCTTCATCTTCGTCGAGTTTGCCTTCGACTTTCGTCGAAAATACTCAGGGCAACGCAAGCCACGAAGATTCTAGATTTTCTGAGCCGTGCTCCAGTAGAGCCACGACGTCGTCGCTCACTGCAAATTCTCACGTCGACTTACTCGCCGGAGAAGAGTCCGACGAAAAAAATCGAAATGTTTGTTTTCAGTTTTTCTCACATACAAAATGGTTTGTGAGCTGAAGTTCATTACAAAAAGTTTTTACAAATTGACTAAACAACCACATACTCTAAATTCAAGATCATCCGAGTCTGTATTTTTTGTTATATTAACCAATATTTCGAAAGTTAGATCACCCATTTATTTTAAAAACTAAATAAAGCTTCTTCGATGTTGCATAATAGCGTATGCGAAGTTTCGAGAGGCTTCACCATATAGAAATGGAAATATTTAATGTTGAAAATTGCAACTTTTAACACGCGCTCTTAAATATCTCGACTTCTGCACGGTGAAACCTCTTGAAATTGCGCGAGCTATTAGATCGCACTTTTCTCTTTGTGTCGTGCAAATTTAAAAGAATTCTGTCGATAGAACATTTAGCAAACAACGTCCTTGAATCATTTTATAAATTTAAATAAATTTTCTTAAATGAAAAATAAATGAATTTATGAAATATTAAATATTATTAAATAAATTTCAAGTTTATTTGCAACATTTTTTATTGATAGAATTCCCTTAAATTTGCTCGGGCAATTTTCCGAGGTTTCGCCCTTGAAAAGTCGAGATATTTATAAAAATCACAATGTTCAGTAATTTCTCATAAGAGCGCGGGTTAAAAGTTGCAATTTTCAACATTAACTATTTTCACTTCTAAATGGTAAAGCCTCTCAAAACTTTGCACACGCTTTTGCGTAACATCGAAGAAGCGTTATCGAGTTTTTCAAAAAAATTGGTCGTGAAATTAGTTCGAAATTCCTGTTTTTACATAAAAAATACAAATTATGTCGGAAAATCTTGAATTTAGAGTATTTTGTTCTTTAGTCAATGAGTAACAACTTTTTTTTAATGAACTTGGGCTCGGAAACGATTCCGTAGATGGCCCAAACAGTCAAAACCTCATTTCCGAAAAATCGTATCAAAAAATTCACTCTGTAAAAGTCGAGATATTTATAAAAATCACAATTTTCAGTATTTTCTCATGGGAGCACGTGTTAAAAGTTGTAATTCTCAGCATTAAATATTTCCATTTCTAAATGGTGAAGCCTCTCAAAACTTTGCACACGCTTTTGCGTAACATCGAAGAAGCTTTATTGAGTTTTCCAAAAAAATCGGTCGTAAAATTAGTTCGAAATTCCGGTTTTTACATAAAAAATACAAATTTTTTATGCAAAAAAAAAAAATTCAGAAAATGAGGTTGGGAAAAAGAATTATTTCTTTTTATTTCTTTTCTTTTATTCTTTTATTTTCCGTTGAAAAAGAAAACAGGAAGATTATAATAAAGTTTAACAAAAATTAATTATTTTTAAAGTTTTACAAAAATTCGTTTGGAAAAATACAAAAATCAAATTTGTCTTCGTTTGTTATTTTAAATTTCCTTCTTCCTCTGCTCCTCCGTCTTCGTCATTGTTTTATTTATTATAGTGAAAAAAAAAATCCGGAAATATGTTTAAGATTTAAGAATAAGAAAGAAGTTTGAGAAAAGTTTGAAAAATACAAAAAAAGTAAATTGTTTTCTTTCTTTAGTTATTATTAAATTTTCCTCTTCCTCTCCCCCCTCGTCCTCGCCATTGTCTCGTTCCTCCTCGTCCTCTTCGTAGATCACTTCGGACGCCATATCGGTTGTCCGAAGCTGCTAGGATCAGTTCCGCCTCGTAACGGATTTTTTTGCGGTCCTGGACCCTTCGACCGGCGCGATTTCCTCGACGCCATTTTTCTATAAAAAAAAATAAAAAATAAACAATCAAATAACAATTAATTCATTTTTTCTATATATCGAGAGGCGCGGTGGCGGTTCGACGCAAAGTATTTGAAAAACAATTGGAAAAAGCTCATGACTTACTTTTTATTTTGTTGTCGTTCATCGTGTTACGACGACCGCTTCCTCCTGGTTGCGTCGTCGAGCTTTGCGATGTTGATGCCGATGTATCGATCACCAAATGCCGATTTATTAGTTGGCTCAGTTCTCTGATCGAGCTGGTCGGCGCGTTGTTGTTGCCGTCACCGTTTTTCGCCCGACCATCTTTCTTGGTTTCTGAAAAAATCATCGAAAATGAAAGTTTGTCAAAAATCGTCGATATTTTGTTGAATACGGCGAACTGAATATTTTTGTATTTAAAAAAAAACAAATTTCGTCATTTTGACAATATTTTTGATTTCTAACGAAACTGTCAGCAAAATACACGATTGTAATGAAAAAATGTACTTTTCGAAGGGACTGTCTAGAATATTTCTTGCTGGAATGACAAAATTTTTGTGATTTTTCAAAAGAAAAAATGTTTAGTCGAACGTATCTAACAAAATATCGATCTTTTCCAACACAATTTTCTTTTCAGTGTCGTTTTTTTACTTACCCTTGGATGGTTTTTTCGCCGCCAAGGTCACCGCCGTTTTCATCATTGGATCTCCCCGATGGCTCGAAGTTGCTGTAAAATACAAAAATAAAAAAAGTGAAAATCTGTTAATATCTATTTTTTAAATTGCATCATCGAATCAATAATGAATAAGAATCATTTGCACGTACAATAATCCACTATAAGGTCAATGTCGTCCTGCTCCGTTTCCATCAGCGAATTATTTGACAACATTTCTATAAGTAAAAAAACAAAACAAAAAAAACAAAATATGTAAAAATCTGTCAATATTTCTATTTAATTCAATAATCGAATAAATAATTAGCCATTTGTCGCGTAAAGAATCTAACAAATTAGCTTTTGTTGTCGTTGTTTACTTACCCTTGGGTGGTTTCGTCGCCGCCGAGGTCGCCGCCATTTTCTTTTCTGAAACGCCCTGATGGCTCGAACTTGCTGTAAAATAAAAAAAAAAAAAGTATAAATCTGTGCATATCTATTTTTTTAATCTCATAATCGAATAAATAATTAAAAAATCATTTGGCGCGTCAAGATTCTTAACAAAGTAGCTTTTGTTGTTGTTTACTTACCCGTGGATGATTCGATCGTCGCCAAGGTCGCCGTCCTTTGCTTTTCCACATCGTCCTCGGGGCTCGAACTTGCTGTAAAATCAAAGAAAAAAAAGTAAAAATCAGTGAATATCGGTTTTTTAAATTAAATAATCGAATAAATAATTAATAAGAATCATTTTTTGTACGTACAATAGTCCGTAAGGTCGTTGTCTTCGATTTCCATCGGCGGATCCTTTGACGACATTTCTGTAAGTAAAAAAAAAACAAAAAATAACACAAAATGAAAAAATCTTTTTGAATTTGCACGTACCAAATTGCATGCAACAATATTTGCATGTAACAATCATTAAATTCAATAATAATCCATAAAGTACTTACCGAAAATTGATGCGCGTCGTTCTCCGAGAGTATCCAAACAAAGACTGAAATATTTTGGTTCTTTGTTCCGAAATGAGCGCTCGGTATTGGTCGTTCAGTATATTTGAGCAGAGCGCGGCGGCGGCGCGCTTACGCACTGCCAATGCGGAATTGAACCCAGAACATGCGTGCTCGTGCTGATTTCTTCGAATGCAGTTCTCATTGTACGTGCATTTTGCATGTCTTATATTATGTCATATTTTTCATTTTATTACTCATTTTTTATTTATTTAATTAAATCGTCATTCAATAAAAATCGGAAATTCGATCGGTTATAATTTGTGGTTTCCGTTTTGATCTGTAGCGACGGCAGCGCCACGTACATTTCATTAGGCGTATCAAAAAAAAAGATCGCTCTTTAGTTCGAAATTTTCATCGCATTGTTTTTCTAAGTGTTGATGGAAATCGGCAAGATTCAACCCGAATATCTCGCAGTGCCGGTTCTTTTTAAATTAATTAACGAGGCAGAGTTAATTAACGAAGGCAGAGTTGTTCAGTGCAAAGTTAAAATCAAATTAATAGTAATAATTCATCAGTTAATTGTGTTTATAAGTGTTGGTGCAAATCGGCAAGATTTAACCCGAATATCTCACAGTGCCGGTTTTTTTTTTTATTAATTAACGAGGCAGAGTTGTTCACTGCAAAGTTTTAATCGAATTAGTAGTATAATTCATCGTTTAACATCAGCTGTGTTGCTGTGAAAATTTTTCAATTGAAAATGTTGCAAAAATCGACACCGCAACAGTTTTGGAATTTTATTAACCTAGAAAATTTCGAAATAACGTAGATTTTCTTATTCTAACATTCAAGTCCACTTTGTCAAGCTGTTTCGACAGGTGCAGCTTGCGGTCGAGTTTTTTTTTCTGTGCTGCGAGCAATCCTTGGATCACAGCGTCGTCATCGTGGAAGAAGAAGTGCTGCGATTCAAGCGGAGTAAGAATTGTGGACAGTGCAGCGAGCTCGGCACGTGAGAAAAGAGGTCAGTTCGAGAAGGAGAACAATTACGACGCCGCACGCGTTGGAGACGCGTTCGATTCATCTGAGCCAGCAAAATACACAAGCGTCGCTTTCGCTTGAGGAAATCACCGGTCGAGGGCGATCGCTTGATCCTGGGAATGTTCATCAAGTAGGAAGCGGCGAAGCAAAAGAACGTCGGGCCTGAGGCAAAGGTGAGATAAAGCTGGCGACGCAAGACGCTGGTCAAGCAAAAATTCGTTCCCGGGGTGCTGCGAGCAATCCTCGGATCACAGCGCCGTCATCTTGGAAGAAGTGCTGCGATTCAAGCGGAGTAAGAATTGTGAACAGTGCAGCGAGCTCGGCACGTGAGAAAAGAGTTCAGTCCGAGAAGGAGAACAATTACGACGCCGCACGCGTTGGAGACGCGTTCGATTCATCCGAGCCAGCAAAATACACAAGCGTCGCTCTCGCTTGAAGAAATCACCGGTCGAGGGCGATCGCTTGATCCTGGGAATGTTCGCCAAGTAGGAAGCGGCGAAGCAAAAGAACGTCGAGCCCGAGGCAAAGGTAAGATAAAGCTGGTGACGCAAGACGCTGGTCAAGCAAAAATTCGTTCCCGGGGAGCAAAAACTCGAGGCGAACGACTCGGAAAGGTTTCCCCATGAAGCATTTACGACGTTAATTCCACAGACGATAATAATCGATTTTTACAAACAAAGTCAGAACGACCCTTAAGAAAAAAGCATTGCGCTCACTTCAATATTTAGTGGCACCAGCATAATTATTTTCCCTCAATTTATATCTATTTTCGTGCCCATTTCTATATTTTTTTTCTACCTCCTAGCGTCATAATGACAATTCGAAAAAAAAGTTGACAAACGGAAAAGAAACGGAATCGTTTCCAAGCGCCGATGTTACGGAAACTTTGGATCGATCGAGAGCGATTCCTGCGAAGAACAACGTTGTTTCCGAGTCCAGAAAGGATCCAGACAATTCGGCCTTGATCTTAGAAATCCAACGCTTGAAAGAAGAATTGACGAAATCCAAGCAAGAAAAGATACATTTGGAAGGAAAATTTCGGTAAGAATCCTGAGTATTTCTCGATGATTGTACTTTTGTTCAGAAATTACTGAATTCTCATTCGAATATAATCTTCACAGAGCCTGGCACGAAAACTTCAGAGTCGTCGTGGGAAATATGGCGATGGAACTTTTAAACAAACAATACGAAGCCAACCGATGCCATTTAATTGCGTAAGTTTCTCGTTCACGACGAAAAGCTTCCAAAATTCGGTAAAAAGAAACTTTCAATCGCACAGTTTCGCTTTATTTTCTCTGAAAAGGATTTTAATTATTTATCGGTCTCGCGGTTAGTAAAAACGTAAATGTAGGCATCGTTCTCGAAATATCAACACTTTTAGTTATTTCTCTCGAATTTCCTCTGTTCAAAACCGCTTCACGTTACGAAAAATGGAAAATTTCATCTTCCTTCAGAAAATGCCGTAAAACTTGTCATTTTCTCGAAATATCGATCGTGTCTGGAAAAAAAAACTGATAAAGAGCCTCAAAAGGCAAAGCTTTATATGGAAGAAAAAAAAAAGACTGAAAAAACGAAAATAACAAGAAAACTGAGGTTGGTAATTTTTTTTCAGGGCATTAAACGAGTTGAATTCGGAGTATAAATTGGTGATGGATATCCAGAAATTGCTGCATTCATCAATTGGCCAGAAATTGCCAATCCAGGAATCAGAATTCGTAAGCAATATAGCGGAAGTTGAAAAGCTCGTGAATGGCCATGAGGTGAATAAAATTATTTCAAGATAAAAAATTGATTCTGAAGTGGCTTTTGATAGTAACGATAACCGTAAAATTTTAGGGTAAATACACGGACTTGCGAGATAAGCTGTCGTCGAATTTTGCTGAGGGAAATGATTGCGTGATCAAATTGGCACCGGAAAAAATTCCCAATATTGCCAAACGTAATTTGAGCGATATCCTGCAATCAGCGTTCGGCACGTATCGAATGCACCATTTCAAAGAATTGCAAAGCTCGCAAATGAGCCCGGGACAGTCGATTTTCATGACTCCGCCGCCTCCGACACTTTAAAGCTTTCCTCCTTCCGTCATTACAAATATTCCTCAACGTTTTCCCCACCAATCACGTTTCAAATTCATTTCGCCTGGAAATCCTCAACCCGTTCGTTTTGGCCAGCAATTCAATCGTCATGCGTACATTGGGGCGCCTTTGTTGCCAACGGGATACGCGCACGACCAGCGACAAGGTAGATCACGACCTTTGCCCTTCATTCCTCGTCATTCTCCCTTCGTTTTCCCGTTTTTTTTTTTTTTTTATCGTTTTACCGCATTTTTGACTATTTTTTTTTTTTTACTTGAAGCAAAATTGCCCAAGGCTCACTCGATCCTGCACTGAAAAACGAGAAAAAGAGCCCAAGTTCTCGTTAAATTTTACCGGAGATATGAATTTTTCAAAATTGGGGTCATTCATGACCTCAGGTTACCGGAATAGGTCAAAAAAATTAGTTACCATTCCAGAATTTGAAACTTTAGTCGGCAACGACTCTGCACCCTGCAAAACGATGATTTTTGTCAGAAATAATAAAATTGTGGTTATTTGCAGATTGGATTTGTTGAAGAGCATCGAAGAATTAGTTCGCAAAGGGCACAACAATTCCTTGTCCAAACTACCGATGCGTCAAATGGGCAAGAAAATTTGACCGAAGGAGATTCCTTGTCGGATCGCAATCGATTGTCACCCGTAATCGTACATTCAACCGCCGTTGTTCTCTTTCTCAAGTTTGCGAGAAAATCGAGCGAGAAAGCGCGAGAAGGAAAATCGAAAAACAGCAGAAACCGTTGATCAAAAAGAATTCCCTGCCCTCGAAACAACAGCTGCAACTTCGTCTTCATCTTCGTCGAGTTTGCCTTCGACTTTCGCCGAAAATACTCGGGGCAACGCAAGCCACGAAGATTCTAGACTTTCTCAGCCTTGCTCCAGTAGAGCCACGACGTCGTCGCTCACTGTAAATCCTCACGTCGACTTACTCGCCGGAGAAGAGTCCGACGAAAAAAAATCGAAATGTTTGTTTTCAGTTTTTCTCACATACAAAATGGTTTGTTTGTTACATTAACCAATATTTCGAAAAAATTAGATCACACATTTATTTTAAAAACTAAATAAAGCTTCTTCGATGTTGCATAATAGCGTATGCGAAGTTTCGAGAGGCTTCGCCATATAGAAATGGAAATATTTAATGTTGAAAATTGCAACTTTTAAAACGCGCTCTTAAATATCTCGACTTCTGCACGGTGAAACCTCTTGAAATTGCGCGAGCTATTGGATCGCACTATTCTTTTTGTGTTGTGCAAATTCAAAAGAATTCTGTCGATAGAACATTTAGCAAACAACGACCTTGAATCCTTTTATTTGATGTTAAAAAAACAACGTCTTTGTATCTCGACTTCTGCACGGTGTAACCTCTTAAAATTGCGCGAGCTATTGGATCGCACTATTCTCTTTGTGTCGTGCAAATTTAAAAGAATTCTGTCGATAGAACATTTAGCAAAGAACGTCCTTAAATCCTTTTATTTTATGTTAAAAAAAAAAAAAAATCAGAAAATGAGGTTGGGAAAAAAAAATTCTTTTCTCGCTTCGGGTTTTATTTTTTTTTTTATTTCTCAAATTCTTTAATTTTTGTATTGAAAAAGAAAACAGGAAAAACGTTTTTATGCTTAAGATTTAATGAATATAAATAAAGTTTTAACAAAAATTAATAATTGTCAAGAGACGCGGCAGCGGCTCGTTAAAGTTTTACAAAAACGAATAATGATTTGTTTGGAAAAATACAAAAAAAAATTGTTTTCGTTATTTTTTTAAATAAATTTTCCTCTTCCTCTGCCCCTTCGTCTCCGCCATTATCTCCTTCCTCCACGTCCTCTCCATACTCTTCGAGTTTTATTATTTCTTTTTATATTTCTTAAATTCTTTTATTTTTATGTTGAAAAAAAAATCAGGAAAAATTTAAAATTTAAGGAGGTTCCGTTAGTAGAGCGATAATTAGATTAAAATCAGAAAACGAAATATGTTGTTATTTCCGCGGTAAACTTTAATTTCTTTCAAAATCAGCTTAGGTCAACCAAGTTTTAAGACATATTTTCCACGTCGAAAGTCACTTGATTTAACATCAAGAGACGCGGCAGCGGCTCGACGTCAAGTATTAGAAGAAAAGCGTAGCGCGAGAGCTGCCGTACTCTTATATACAGTGAAATAGGCGTTTTATGACGTCACAGCAACTTTAAATCGTTCTCACAGGAGAATTGGCTTTACGGAAATTTCTTACCCTTATGAAATCGGAAAAATATTAAAAGTACTTCCCGCTTAGATAAAACGCGTATCAAGAGACTCGGCAGAGTCTCGGGACAAGTACATTTGAAAACAGCTGTGCGTCGTCTGCTTGTCCCGAGCGCTCGCCGAGTCTATACTTTCTCGTAGTAAAACGATTCGCGGTGGTGGGAAAAAAAATTTCGATGACATTTCAGCTAACTGTAAAGCCCAGAAGTCGTCTAGCGACCTGAAAATTGACATGGAGACTAATTACGCGATACCCTTTCGATAGAGCCCAAATTCGATACGATTGATTAAGTAATTGCTGAGAAAAAACTTTGCACGGGCTTAGTCCTATCTCAGCCTGCGTCAGAACCACGCTACATCGAAGGATTTGACGTGTCTGTACATGGCCGCCCGACAACACATTCAAAGGGGTCTCTGCGCCCATCTTAGCCAATCCCGGGCTGCGAAATTCCTGATTGGTCGAGGCTGCGATGATTCCAATGGATCCGTCGTGTGCACACGACAGTGCAGACGAGCGAGCGAAAAATGTCAGCTGATATTTCGAAGGGCCATTTTGACGTGAATGTGAGAGAGAGAGAGATAGCTGAAATAAGTTCATATTTTTCTTTTCCGCCCTTGATATTTTCGAGAAAATAACTGTTACAATTGTTCCTTGTCGAACAACGAACGTTGGCTAACCATTTATTTTCTTGAGGATGCAAGGTTATGGGAGAAGAATGTGTTTCTGGTTTTTCGTTACCGAGTCTGAACGAATGCTGTGATACAGCTTTGACAGCTCGTCATAACCTCACAATTTCGAATTTTCAACTGTTATATTACCGACATGCTCCGATGACGAGAGAATATGCTTCATGAATGAATATGCTTCACATCTTTTGACCCTTTCCTACTCCCACCATTTCATTCATTTACAGCATGACTTATACATAATAATTCTCAGCGATATAAAAAAATCTTGTCGCTGATCCGAGCTACATAAAAATCTTGTCGCAGAGGCGCATGAAAATCTTGTCGCTGCAAGTTATCTAATAGCTCCGGATAACTCTCAGTGACATCAAGATCTTGTCGCTGAGCCACATGAAGATTAATCGCTGAGCAATAATATCTCTCAGCGAAACAAAAATCTTGTCGCTAAGACAAATGAAAATCTTTTTGCAAAGGCAAATAAAAATGTCGCTGCGAGGGTTCAGTGACATGAAAATCTTGTCGCTGAGGCAAATGAAAATCTTGTCGCTGCGAGGGCTCAGTGACATAAAAATCTTGTCGCTGAGCGACATGAAAATCTTATCGCTGAGCAACATGAAAATCTTGTCGCTAAGGCGAATCAAAATCTTGTTGCTGCGAGGGCTCCGTGACATAAAAATCTTGTCGCTGCGAAGGCTCAGTGACATAAAAATCTTGTCGCTGCGAGGGCTCAGTGACATAAAAATCATGTTGCTGGGCCACAAGAAAAAATTGTACATTTGTTCCTTTCTGCCAAAATTCTCATGGAGCCAATGAAAAAAATTCTTCACTACAACTTCATGCTAGAATATTGATTTTTTCCAACTCGTGGTCAAAAATCGAAAATTGAATTCTCGCGATGAATTGAGACTTTGGAACGTGTTTCCTCTTTGTTTCAGCGTATCAAACCGAGTGGCTGGAAAAAATCATAATTTTACCATTTTGGCTCGGAGAAGAGGGATTTTCGTTTGAAAATTGTCGAAAAATCGTCATTTTCAAGCTAAAATCATGGTAATGGGCAAAAAATCATTTCTCGATGAAAAATTGACATAGAGACATAATTCTGGGCTTGAATTGAGCTCCACAGGGTCTAGTTGCAGGGAAAAAATCAGCATTTTTGGCCTCATGGAGCCAAGAAGATAAATTCTTGGCGACTTCATGCTAAAATATTGATTTTTTCCAACTCGTGGTCAAAAGTCGAAAATTTAATTCTCGCGATAAATTGAGACTTTGGCACGTGTTTCCTCTTTATTTCAGCGTATCCAACCGAGTGGCTGGAAAAAAAATCATGATTTTACCATTTTCGCTCGGAGAAGAGCGATTTTCGTTTGAAAATTGACGAAAAATCGTCATTTTCAAGCAAAAATCATGGTAATGGGAAAAAAATCATATCGCAATGAAAAATTGAGATAGAGACATAATTCTGGGCTTAAATTGAGCTCCACAAAGTCTAGTTGCAGGGAAAAAATCAGCGATTTATTCTCATGGAGCCAAGAAGAAAAATTCTTGGCGACAACTCCATGCTAAAATATTGATTTTTTCCGAGTCGTGGTCAAAAGTCGAAAATTGCATTTACGCGAGAAATCGAGACTTTGGCACGTGTTTCTTCTTTGTTTCAGCGTATCGAACCGAGTGGCTGGAAAAAAAATCATGATTTTACCATTTTCGCTCGGAGAAGAGCAATTTTCGTTTGAAAATTGACGAAAAATCGTCATTTTCAAGCAAAAATAATAGTAATGGGAAAAAAATCATATCTCGGTGAAAAATCGAGATAGAGACATGATTTTGGGCTTAAATTGAACTTCACAGAGTCTACTTGCAGGGAAAAAATCAGCATTTCATTCCCATGGAGCCATGAAGAAAAATTCTGCGCTACAACTTCGTGCAAAAATATCGATTTTTCCCAACTCGTGGTCAAAAATCGAAAATTGAATTCTCGCAATAAATCGAGACTCTGGCACGTGTTTCCTCTTTGTTTCAGCGTACTAAATCGAGTGGCTGGAAAAAAATCATGATTTTACCATTTTCGCTCGGAGAAGAGCGATTTTCGTTTGAAAATTGACGAAAAATCATCATTTTCAAGCAAAAATCATGGTAATGGGAAAAAATTTATATCTCGGTGAAAAATTGAGATAGGGACATGATTCTGGGCTTAAATTGAGCTCCACGGAGTCTAGTTGCAGGAAATAAATCAGCATTTCATTCTCGTGGAGCCATGAAGAAAAATTCTTGGCGAAAACTTCATGCTAAAATATTGATTTTTTCCAACTCGTGGTCAAGAATCGAAAATTGAATTCTCGCGATAAATCGAGACTTTGGCACGTGTTTCTACTTTGTTTCAGCGTATCAAACCGAGTAGCTAGAAAAAAAATCATAATTTTACCATTTTCGCTCGGAGAAGAGCGATTTTCGTTTGAAAATTGACAAAAAATCGTCATTTTCAAGCAAAAATCATGGTAATGGAAAAAAAATCATATCTCGATGAAAAATTGAGATAGAGACATGATTCTGGGCTTAAATTAAGCTCCACAGAACCTTGTTGCAGGGAAAAAATCAGCGATTTATTCTCATGGAGCCAAGAAGAAAAACTCTTGGCGACAACTACATGCTTAAATATTGATTTTATCCAAGTCGTGATCAAAAGTCGAAAATTGCATTGACGCGATGAATCGAGACTTTGGCACGTGTTTCCTCTTTGTTTCAGCGTTTCAAACCGAGTGGCTGGAAAAAAAATCATAATTTTACCATTATCGATCGGAGAAGAGCGATTTTCGTTTGAAAATTGACGAAAAATCGTCATTTCAAGCAAAAATCATGGTAACGGGAAAAAAATCATATGTCGGTGAAAAATCGAGATAGAGACATGATTCTGGGCTTACATTAAGCTCCACAGAGTCTGTTTCCAGGAACAAATTCAGCACTTTATTCTCATGCAACCAAGACGGAAAATTCCTGGCTACAAATGATGATAAAACTTTATTTTTTTTCCAAGCTCGAGGCCGAAAATCGAAAATATCATTCTCGCGATAAATTGAGACTCTGGCACGTGTTTGCTCTTTGTTCGAGCCAAACAAACTGTGTGACCTATAAAAAAAATCATATTCTCACAATCTTCACCCGAAGACGATCAGTTTCCGTGTCAAAATTGACGAAAAATCGTCATTATTTCCAGGCAAATATCATGGTAATGGGCAAAAAATTAATAACTCGGCGAGGGATTGAGATCATGACATGATTCTGGGCTTGAAAACACCTAGAAAACGCATGTTTTTAGCGAAAAATTCAGCTTCGTCCTCCAATCATCCCGAGACAAAAAATTTTCCGTCTCCAATTCATGAAAATAACGTTAGTTTTCTCGCAGCTGATGGTACAAGTCGAAAGTTGTAATCTCGCGACACGATATTTCCGGTTACTTCTCCACTTTGTATCGTTTTCATGCCTGTTCAGAAGATTTATCAGTACTGGGCGGGCGAACAGTTTTCCGTCCAGAGTTCTTTTTGATGGCGTTAGAAAACAATTACTCATGTGCCAAAAATTCGTTTGACCAAGATAATGCCTCCATTCAATTTTAAACTTAGTTAGCCGGTCCTTGATAATCCATTATGCCATGCCATAATCTGCCAACCTCCATTTTTTGTCTACAGGTTTTTCCGGTTCCTGGGAAATTCCACGGAGGGACCTTCTTTTTCTTCTTTTCATTCTACTCTTTTTCTCTTTCTATCTCTTTTCTATCTTACGAAACAGCTGCTTCGTGCGCTATATAAAAAGCTGCTCCGTGCGCTATATAAAAAGCTGCTTCTTGCGCTGAATTTCAAGCTGCTTCGTGCGCTTAATTTAAAGCTGCTTCGTGCGCTGTATCAAAAGCTGCTACGGGCGCTGTCGTTATATCTGTTATCAGTGATTCTTCACTTACTGTTTATTTAAAACATAATGATGAACAAATTGAACCCCTTAGATCGAAATATTGTAGCTAGAGGCGAGTGGCTCACTGGAGATCACATCGACACTTTTGGTCGGCTTCTCGCGGAGCATTCTGCATCCGAATTCGTGATGCAAGAAACGTGGAAGGTGCAATTGTCTCATAATATCAATGAGGAGAGAGCTGATCGTAAGTTCATTCAAATTCTGCATAGTTCGGAAGGGCCTAACAATAGTGGAGGGCATTGGGTGTGCGCTTACTACGACACTCACTCCATTTTTATACTTGATTCCATGAATCTAAAAAAATTGCATCCACATCACAAGCTGTATCTTCAGCATTTGTTTCCGACTTATCCATTCGATCAGCGTCCTGTTAAGTTTCCAGTCGTAACGAATCAACCCAATTCGAGTGACTGTGGCGTATTCGCCATTGCTTTCGCAGTTTCGCTTTTTTTTGGTGTGAAGCCTGAGAAAATAGAGTATGATGTGAAAAATATGCGCAAACACTTGTTGAATATATTCGACACGGGGGTGCTTAGCCATTTCCCGCGTATCATCAAGAAAGGAGATTCTATTAAAATATGCTCGTTGGAGCAATTGAAAAAACGAAAACAAAAAACACTGGGAGGTAAAATTCGGCGAGAACAACGCAAGCAGTCTCAGGACGCGAGCACGGCCGAAGCTCGTGTTTGCGTAAATCAGAATGGCTTGGGCCCAGAAAAAACCAATACAGGCGAAAATCACCTTCGTCGCGAAGTAAACCTTTTGCATTTACCCGAAAACTGCGAAGTTATCGGTTCGTATAATGAAATACAGAAAATAGTATCTCCTATTCATAATCAACCGGTTATTCTTATTCAAAAGCAAATCCAACCCACTATTAATGAACTTCTTATTGTTTCGGAAACCCAAAAGACACGCATCAACGCGGAAGAACCTGCCAGACTTGACGCTTTCAATAACAGTCATTGCGTTATCGCAAGCGATGACATGCATAATAATAAAAGGTTCATAGTCGAGCCTGAAAATACGACTGACAATAGGTCTTTATCCGTAATGGCTGTAGAAAATACGGCTGAACGTCTCAAGAATGATTTAGTCATTAGCATTAAGTGGAAGATGTCAACTTTTAGGAATGATATTGATCGGTATCATCAAAAGCGTTCCAAATTGTCAATTCCAATTAGTACTCCAACGAACATAATGCACAATGGGAGAATCGACGCCGCAAACAAGTGTAAGGACACGATTTGTATCGATGCAGTACAGGATTATAATCAGAAGCAGGCTAGTCTCGTACATTCAGCTACAGCACAGCATACTGAGAAAAAAATTAAATCAATAAATCAGTCAAATAAAAGAAAAAATCCGATTCCCATTGATTTAATTGGTAAAAACCCCCATAAACGCCGAAAAATTCACGCCCTGAACACAAACCAGATCAATGTAAGCAAGAAAGATCAGAAAATACAGCAGCGGCGTATTGATTCCAACTTGAAATTTAAAAAAGCCAAATCGTTATGTCGAAAATACTACCGCATCCGAGAAACTAACGATAGTATAAAAATGATGACTACTAAAGGAGTGTATGTAAGTCGACTTGCAAAAAAAATGCGCTCCCATGCGGGCAGTGGAAGTCTTCTTGACGCAGAGCGTATTATTAAATGGTGTTTAATACTTAGAGGTAAAATGATCTTCGCACTGAGACGAATGCTGCAAACCATAAAACAGAAAGCTGAAATTTGTTTAACACTCACATCAGCTGTATCGAACTCAGATATCGAAAGTCGTATCACTGCTTTGTGTGGAATGATTAAGAAGCACACTGCATCATCGGAACCGTATTATACAGAAACGGCTTATGTGCATTCCCGTGATAGCTTTGAGCCCGTCATCATGAGTGTTGACGGTAAAGCAATGAATATAGTACCAGTAATTGTTACCAAAAAGAACCACCGTAAGTATAGGTCGTGGGTTTGTTCCCCGCATTGCAGAATTCCGGACAATCATGTCTTAAATATGTATGAAGATTTAATGACTATTATAAGTGATATCTCGATGCGCAAATTACGAACAGTTTTACCTAAGATTTGTAAATGCACTGTGAAGCATTCCGAAAATTTGTTAAGCCACAGTCAAGTGTGCTATATGCAGCCACGGCGATGCAAATCCGTGTTATTATCTTCAGAATTATTATCACCACATTTCCCACAAGTGCGATCAACAAAACGAATATTTAATAATGTGTCAGCGCTGCATCAAAAAGTAATGGAGATTGATGATGCTCTGAATACGCTTAAACTTGATAAATTACAAGAATTCGCGGAAACAGCGAAAAACAAGGCAAGCCATTTCCAAAATACCGACGAAATACTATTAGACGAAGATGCTATAGTTCTAAAGTATCCTAACGCGTTCCGAGCTCTACACAAAAAAGCATTAAACCTACCACGTTTTCCTTGTTTGTCGTGTCAAAAGCTTTGTTGCTTGACTGATGTGAGGAAACTAAACAACTTACGAGTTATTCCTACTGGAAAGTTTTGGGACGATTTGAATTTTTTCATCAAAAATAATAAAGACTACGATTCGGATTACATTTGTCAATACTGTCTAACCAAGTTCCGCTCCGGTTGTCTCCCTCCAAGATGCGTTCTAAACAATTTACAAGTGCCGGCTACACCTGCTCCACTTGAAAACTTGAATGAATTTGAAAAAGTTCTGATACAAAGAGCTAAAGCATTCCAAACAGTTATAAAAATGGGTACGGTTACTCGAAAGAATGTGCCACACAGAAAAATGTATAGCAAAGCTCAAGGGCGAGCTTTTCATTTACCTTTACCGTTAGAAAAAACGTTAGAGAAAATTTGTCCCTCGACAGAAGCAATCAATTCACATCATGAATTATACATATTAGTTCGTGGTGTTCCGACTAAAAGTAAAAAAGTGTGGGAGTCACTTGTAGACAGGGTAAAAGTATCTAGAGCACTTTTATGGTTGAAAATGCATAACCCCCACTACAAAGACATTCATTTACCCGAGCACTTTTCGGATGTGCTGGAAACGAATTTAAATGAAGTCGAATTTCAAATATCTCAAGACTGCGTTAGTGATGACGATATTGATGATCCAGGTATTGATCTTAATAAGGCAGAATCACAAAGTCATGAAGATATTGCTGGTCAACTTGACAATAAGGGGGAATCTAAAAATAAAGAAAATATTGCTGTTACAGGGACTGTTCAAGAAAAACAGATTACTGTTGGTGAAAGAATCGTTCAAAACAAACAGATTAGTGATGACGATATTGATAATCCAGGTATTGATCTTAATAAGGCAGAATCACAAAATCCTAAAGATATCGCTGCCCACCTAGACAATAAGGGGGAATTAAAAAATAAAGATAATATTGCTGTTCCAGGAACTGTTCAAGAAAAACAGATTACTGTTGGTGAAGGAATCGTTCAAAACAAACAGCTAGATGGCCGCGTGGCGGCTCTATTAACACAAATGTCACAGTCTGATCCTTTTTATGAACAGTATTCAATTCATCGAATGCAGGCTCCCAAGGAATATAAAACCGCGACAGAACTATATCAGATGCTGAAAGTACATGATCAACCACTGGATAATCGGTATAAGTATCTAGATTTGTTGTGTTTCCCAACTTTATATCCTGCTGGTACTAATGGAGAACACGAAGAAAGGCCTGTCCATCTTTCAGCCTTTGAATATGTGAAATCACGAATCTTGTCGAGACATGGACAATTCAGATTAAACCAACAATATTTATTTTATCTTTTGAATGCGCACAATATTCACCAATTACAAAGTGGTATATTCCACAAACTTAATGTGACTGATGGGCGCATTAAATACACCTCTGCTTCCTACTTAGAGCAATTGAAGAGAGGTGATCTGGAAGGAAATTTATCGACAATATTTGCGAAGCTTCGTAACACCGAACAGTATTGGCGAAAACCGCGGAGTGACTTGAATTGTATGATATTTGAGTACGGACCTCCTACGTGGTTCCTTACGTTAAGTCCGAGTGAGTGGCAATGGGACAGATTATCCGAATATTTGCGAGAGATGAACCCCCAGCTTGGAAAGAAAACATCGTTGAATGAATGCATAGCGGCTGATCCTATATCAGCTTCAAGATTTATCAACAATGAGTTTGAGGCAATGTTAGATTTTCTCGCTTCACACGATAATCCCATTGGAAAAGTAGAACATTGGGTTGTGAGAAGAGAGTATCAGGGAAGAGGTACCCAACATTTTCATTTACTTATCTGGATAGAGAATGCGCCCATTCTTGGCAAAAGTTCAAAAGAAGATGTTGCCAACTTCATCAAAATGTATGTAACTTGCAGGAAACCCAATCGGAATGTTTCGCCCGTCTTGTATCGTCGAGTTACCACACATCAGTATCACCACCATAATTCATACTGTATGCGTAGTAAATCGGTAGGAGGAAAGGGAAAAGGTGGAACCCGTCAGGTTTGTCGTTTTTCATTTCCAAGACCAGTTACCAATGAATGGGTTATCAGGGATGTTGAAACATCCATTGCTGGGCGGCGAAATATGAAATCGAAATGCCAATTATATGACAATCCTCGTGATCTTGGCGAAACTAACATAAACAATTACAATCCCGCTGTATTGGTAGCATGGGAGGGTAACATGGACCTTTCATACGTAGGAGAAAAATCGGGATCGTTGGCTTGGTACATAACTAAGTATATTTCAAAATCAGAAAAAAACACATGTTGGGGAGACTTTTCAACAAATCAATAGTACCAAATCAGTAGCAAGCAGGCTTTGGAATGTTGGACTACGTGCATTGAATAGTCGAGAGTGTGGTGTACTGGAAGCTGCGGATACCTTGTTGGGATATCCTCTTTTCAAAACAGATCCAAATACCGTTATCAGGTGGGTTGATGTAAACATAATCAGAAGTAGGCTGGTCAAACCCCGGAAAATCGTAGAGAATATGGATGCCGAATCCACTGATATTTTCTATGATGGTTTGATCGAAAGTTATCCCAAGAGACCCTCTGAATTGGATAATGTTTGTCTTCATGAGTACGCAAAGTGGTATGATATAGTGAAAACGGCACCTCAACGAAAGGACGTTGTATTTTACAAATTGAAACCTGGCCAGTATCTACGAAAACGCCAAAGAGGCTATTTGATGAATCATTATCATTATGAGCCCGTAACTAATCCTGAGAATTACTTCTATTCCCTACTCTTATTATTTCAACCATGGCGGAAGGTGACAGAACTTAAAAATGGTGAGGAATCATATACTGCAGCGTTCGAATCAGTGCAGGCTACCTTGCCAATGGCCGCTCAATATCATGAACGTTTGTCTGAGATTGCAAAAACCAGAAAAGAAGCAAAAGAATTGATCGACAAAAAAATGGATGAGATGGAAAAAGACCAAGAGACTCATCCCGAGTTGGAAAAAAAACCACATGGATGCGACCCGATTGAAGCTGATGAAGCGATGAAAGAATTCGTTGATTTCGGCGCCAACGAAGCTAAAAAAGAGGTAAATCTTACACAAATGATCAAAGAATTAAACAAAGACCAATTACGTATCTTTAATCTTGTCAGAGAAACCGTCGATTCTAATCAAATAGAGCGTTTATTCGTGACTGGAGAAGGTGGAACGGGTAAAAGTTTCCTGATAAGGTGATAACGTCGTGGTTCAAGCAAGTTAGGGGTAAGGATTCGGCTGTGACTGCGCCGACTGGAATAGCTGCATTCAACGTAAACGGATTAACCATACATAGATTATTTCAACTTCCCGTCGATCACAATTGTACACCAAAATACCGGGAGTTGTCGGATGCTGCTTTACAAGTCATAAGACAAACTTTGAAGAACGTTGATCTCATTATTATTGACGAAATATCTATGGTCTCAAATATTACTCTCATGTACATTCATTTGAGACTCAGCGAAATTTTCAACACTTCTGATGTCGAAGATGGTTGGTTTGGAAAAAAGCACATTATAGTTTTTGGAGATCTATTACAGTTACCACCGGTTCGTGAAGATCCCGTGTTCGTGAAACTTTCCAAAGAGAAGGTTGAAAAATTAATTGGGTCGCTGGGTAGCGCCGATTTATGGAGTCATTTATTTAAGTATGATGAATTGTCCATCAACATGCGTCAGAAAAGTGATCTGGAATATCGAGAAACGCTCTCGAAAATCCGCGTTGGTTGCATAGATAGCGAAGCTGTGAAGATGCTAGAGACAAGAAAAATTAGCCTGGAAAATTCGAATGTCTGTGATAGAATAAGGGAATTGTGCAATTATATTAATTCTCTTCCGACAGAAACTGTTTGCTTAATGCCTTTGAACCGGATGTGTGATGTCCTGAATGAGGCAATGCTAGAACTAATTCCGTCCAAAGTAATTGAACTCATAGCTGAAGACATAATCGACAAGCCTTCATTTAAAACCAAAATCACAAAAATTTTACATCGATGGGAAGATGATGCAAGTCTAACTGCTGGACTTGCTAGACTAATTACTGTAAAAATTGGAGCTAAAGTAATGCTTCGACGAAATATTGATGTCACAATAGGTCTCGTGAACGGAACAATAGGCACATTAATTGCAATTTCGGAATCTTTAGATAAAACCATGATTGATAAAGTAACAGTTCTACTGAGTAATGGGAACAAATATGACATTGAACGCGTAAGCGTTAAATTTGAAGTTATGGATGGGGTTTATGTTATTCGAAAACAATTTCCCTTATGTCTCAGTTATGGTATCACAATACACAAAAGTCAGGGACTTAGTTTGAAAAATGCTGTTATCGAGTGTGGGAATTCAGTATTTACCTGTGGTCAGATTTATGTAGCTTTGTCGCGAGTAACTTCGCTTGATGGATTACATTAGATAAATTTTGATCCACATTCAATCCGTGCTAATGAGCAATGTATTAATGAGTACAATCGGTTAAGAAAGATGTACCGACCCGACCTTCCGAACATAAAAATTCCAGATAGTCGTCAATCTAAAACGCGGGACATCACTTGGGCCCTTCCTAACGGATTAATGGATGTGCAAATGCAGGACGACACAACCTGTAACCGGCATGACAATAGTATTACCGGGTTTGTAAACAACGACGGAACATCTTGTTATGCTAATAGTGTCATTCAATGTATTTTCAATTGTGGGCCCATTGTAACATTGCTCCAAAAAGCAAATGATTGCCAACCACTATCAGCTTCGTTGAAAATGTATAAAATGAAGAATAGCCCCCCTTTATCATTGAATACAGTTCGAAAATATGTTGGCGAGACGTTTGTTGAACCTATTCAGAATAATGCATCAGATTTTTTCAATGCTGTATGTCAGGCGGTACCGAGCATTCAAAAACTGGTTGAATATCAAATATTGACGAAAGCCCGATGCAGAGCCTGCGGATACAACACTACTCTACCGGAGGAATGTCGAAACATTTTTGTCCTAAACGACTTGAAATCTAAAAAAACATTGACACTTCAGGAAGTTATCGACGGCAATTTGGGACAATGGAAATCATCGGATCACCATTGCAATAATTGTCCTGCAACGAATACAGATGTACGACAGTCATTGACGAGTGCCCAGAAAGTATTAGTAATTCATTTGTTATTACCAGCAGTTGACTCCAAATCAAGCAAGCGAAGCACAAGTCGATGCAAAATTAAAACGGTACCAAGTTCGAAAATACAATTGTGTGGCCAGATATACAGAGTCATCAGTGCAATATTTCATCATGGACAACATGGTACTCCAGGCCATTATACGTGTATGATACGAAAGGGCCGTTCTGCTTGGATACACGTGGATGACACTTCTATTGGGAAGAAGACCTGGCCCGTTAATGCCAATGATGCATATATGTTCTTCTTATTGCAAGACTGAATTTGTCATCATTAAGAAAGATCACATTAAGACAATGGATTCAAATAATAATAACCTTAAACTCCAGTGCATGGAGCAGAAAGATAACGAGGTATGAATTACAAATGTTGTGTTTACTGTCGCGTATCTTCTACTATCATCTCGTTCAAGGATCTTATCGTCTTCTAATATGGAATTTCTCCTTTCCCATTTTTAAATCATTTCTGTTCCCAAATTAGAGGAATGAACTTATGGATGGAAAAAGAAAAACCCATTCGGAGGGGGAGAAACTCCACCAAAGTTATGAGCCAATGATGACATATGACATTTTTCAGGCATTTTGCTTTTACGGAAAGTTGTTATTCTGAGGCTCCTCTAAACATTGAATTTAAATAATCCGAGCTGTATATTGGTTATGCAATTGCTAATTGATAGCTCCAAGGGAACTTCTAATATTTTCTTCGCTTCCTTTTCGGGATAGATAGATTTTTAACAAGCAAACAATAATAACCCCCTTTCCCGGAGACTAACAAACTGCTTGAGTACGTTCATATTTATTTTCAATACATTTAGTAGATAGACAAATGGAGGTGGATACTGGTATGGATCGCCGCTGAGACCAAATAATTTAGTTAGTTAGTCACCCATCTTTTTTCGGGTCGAAGCTGCTTGAATATGCCGACATTTATTCGGGATAATAATACCCTGGCAAAAATCCCCTCCACGGGGAAAAAAGCCTGGACAAGTCCATTTGTTAGTGACCTCCGTTTCCGTTGAATTTCCCAAAAAAATCTACCAAAAAGTTAGAAACTCTCCCTCTGCCAAAAAATGTTATACCCTCACAGAAAAACGATGAAAAATGTCTCACCCAAGAAAACCTCGACCACTCCCGACTGAAAAAATTAAAGACCATTCAAAGAATATACATCTGCAAAAAAAATGTCATGCCCTCCCGGAAAAACGATAAAAAATGTCTCACCTGAAAAACCTCGACCGCTCCCGACTGAATGAATTGAAGACCATTCAATGAATATACATCAGAAAAACATGACCAAATGTCTTGCCTAAAAAAACTTGGTAAATTTCGAAGGAGTCAGAAAAAAAGAAATGATACCCTGGCAAAAATCCCCTCTACGGGGAAAAAAGCCTGGACAAGACCATTTGTTGGTTACCTCCGTTTCCGTTGAATTTCCCAAAAAAATTTACTTAGAAAAACGATAAAAAATGTCTCGCCTAAAAAACCTTTACCACTCCGAACTGAAAAAAATTAAAGACCCTTCAAAGAATACAATGAGGAACAACCCCACAAAAATCTTCCTGAAACATTCAAAACACCTTACATGAACCCAAAAAATAGTAAACAAAAATAATTGGGTTAAAATGGATCATTTACGCGCAGCACTATAATCTCTGATATCAATAAGAGGACAAGTTTTTCGTTATGGTCTGACTATCGACTAACCATTTGATTGATAATACAATTTATTATTTGTTGTCAAAAAAGACTTACAAAACGAAAATGGTCAATGTTTCATTTACCTACAGAATAAAAAATTGCAATATCAATACTGGGACAAGTGTTTCATACTAACTTACAAAATGAAACTAGTCAATGTTTCATTTACGTACAAAATCAAAATTTACTATATCAATACTGGGACAAGTGTTTCATACTAACTGACAAAACGAAAATAGTCAATGTTCCATTTACGTACAGGATTACAATTTACCATATCAATACTGGTACCAGTGTTTCGATGGTTTTCAATAATTCGATCAGGTTTCTCGAATTTTTGCCCATAACGATCCACACGCTGAACGGCTGACGCCTCACCCGTACACGGGGACATTTGAAATATTTTCGGTGTTTATACATTGTATCACAGGTTTTTACTTCAGGCCCCCAATACTGCTTGATGGGTAACGATTTGTTCAACGGTCACCACCGTACGTTGAGCGTATGCGCACAGAGTACTTGTCCGGCCCATAACTTTTTATGCAAATTCCTCATTGCAGAAAAAATCAAAATATAACTGTTGTTTGTCTGTAGTCCTGTTGATAAGTGCACGATAACTTGTTAGCAATTGAAATGATTCTCATTTTCTTAATAATATGAGATCACGATTACTCTTGATTACAATTCTTGAGACATATTAATGAGAGGTATTAATACGTTTATTATTGTAATGAAAATTTTATAATGAATGAGCACGGAAGCAAAAATTTATTTTTAATGATGGAAATAAACAGGTTTCTGCAGCTTCCTGCTTAACTTTCATTTTTTTTAGTTATATCTAGGAAAAAGGCTTGGTTATATTGGTTCAAAACTTTGCGATACTTATTCAAAAACCAAGATAATCATTGCCAGCAATTGCATCTAACTTCACTTATGAACCTTTGGAGAATCTAAGTCCACTCCCGACGCTTTGGAGAATTGAATCACGGCATCTTCTGATATCAGTGTGGATCGACTACTTTTGCACAGCCACACGAGACAATGAACACAGTATAAATTGTATCAATTATATATGAGGGGAGATGACAAGTCATATTCACTGCTAAAGGTTCATACCTATAAAATTTGTTGAAAAATATGATTCTGCTGTTCTTCTCCGGGACGCTTTTTTCACGATACTAGTGGTGAATAGCAAAATTTTTTACTTTGTCGCAGAAATATCGAGCGATTAGAGCATTGTAGCAAAAATCATATATTCACTACGCTCTGATATACCGCAAAAACGTTGCCGAGGGGTCAACTTTGCGGTGACGAACTTTCTTGGGGGTCACTTCTCCGAAACAAATCTTTTTTAGCACCGTTTTCCCAGATTCTTTGAATACAATAGTACATAAAATGGAAAAAAACGCTCTAGGTTGTGCAAGTGATCCCTGATTTTTTCTGGAATGAGGAATTTGCATAAAAAGTTATGGGCCGGACAAGTACTCTGTGCGCATACGCTCAACGTACGGTGGTGACCGTTGAACAAATCGTTACCCATCAAGCAGTATTGGGGGCCTGAAGTAAAAACCTGTGATACAATGTATAAACACCGAAAATATTTCAAATGTCCCCGTGTACGGGTGAGGCGTCAGCCGTTCAGCGTGTGGATCGTTATGGGCAAAAATTCGAGAAACCTGATCGAATTATTGAAAACCATCGAAACACTGGTACCAGTATTGATATGGTAAATTGTAATCCTGTACGTAAATGGAACATTGACTATTTTCGTTTTGTCAGTTAGTATGAAACACTTGTCCCAGTATTGATATAGTAAATTTTGATTTTGTACGTAAATGAAACATTGACTAGTTTCATTTTGTAAGTTAGTATGAAACACTTGTCCCAGTATTGATATTGCAATTTTTTATTCTGTAGGTAAATGAAACATTGACCATTTTCGTTTTGTAAGTCTTTTTTGACAACAAATAATAAATTGTATTATCAATCAAATGGTTAGTCGATAGTCAGACCATAACGAAAAACTTGTCCTCTTATTGATATCAGAAATTATAGTGCTGCGCGTAAATGATCCATTTTAACCCAATTATTTTTGTTTACTATTTTTTGGGTTCATGTAAGGTGTTTTGAATGTTTCAGGAAGATTTTTGTGGGGTTGTTCCTCATTGTATTCTTTGAAGGGTCTTTAATTTTTTTCAGTTCGGAGTGGTAAAGGTTTTTTAGGCGAGACATTTTTTATCGTTTTTCTAAGTAAATTTTTTTGGGAAATTCAACGGAAACGGAGGTAACCAACAAATGGACTTGTCCAGGCTTTTTTCCCCGTAGAGGGGATTTTTGCCAGGGTATAATTTCTTCTCGCAGGTCTATGAAGCTCTTCTGCTACCGTTGCTTTCTCTATGTTCTAAAGCGTCGAGTCGATTATTCAGTTCTGATATTATTTTAGAATTTCGGACGATCAATTCTTGTTGAGCTTTAGTTGAAGATTCAAGATCTTTTATGCTGTCTTTGACACGGGATTCCAGGCTGTGAATCATCAGGCTACTATCATTACTGGAGCTAACATTCTCAGTTGTTCTTAGCCGCCCTTCCAAATAAGCAATGAGATGCGAGTTGCGTGTAATGTGATCTTGTATCGTCTCGCTATCGATATGCTGACGTTTAATAGTGTCTTGAGATTGCGTCTCAAGACCTCTGAACATTATCTCATGATCGTCGACATCATTTCGCAGAGAAGATGTTATGACGTTTACAAGTTCAACTTTTTCTTGTTAAGCACTCTGCATCACTCTTACAGATACAGCATCATCTTGTGCTATGGCTGGAGCAACATTGCACAATCTTCTATTATCTATATCATATTCACCATCGGGGGTAATTTTGAATCCATCACCGGGAGGACCGCGTCTTCCTGGAAGACTGCTCTCACTTTTCTTTGATAACTGTCGTCCAAACACGTCAACGCTCATGTTTTTAATGAATCTAAGGAGTGCGGACTGTCTAATTAATAATTTCAGGTGGCTCGACAGGTGGCTCACCGGAGAAGACTTGTGGAGGGGATGTTTCGTCGTGCATAACATTTTTGTCGGATGATGAATCAGATACTTGTGATTGATAATCAAGAGACTCGGTAGAGTCTCGGGACAAGTACATTTGACAGCTCTGCTGTCGTCTGCTAGCCCGAGACTCGGCCGAGTATATTATCTCTCTGAATAAAGCAAAATCTGGTGGTGGGGGGAGACATATTTTTAATTACAAAGCACAGGAGTAATGTCAGGATCTGAAAATTGAAACTAAGACTAATGAAATTACTGTCCGTCGATTGAGCCATAAATCATCACGATTGATGCTGTAATTGCTGAGATAAAAGTTTGCACAGGCAAAATCTATGCAATGATCGGAGTGTGCGTGCGTGTATGTATGTATACGACACAGAGAAAGGGTGAACGTCGCTGTCGCGTTTCTGATTGGTCGCGACTGACGACATCGCCCTGTGCTGTCATTTGACAGAAAGGTTTGGTTACGAGCGTTATACGAGTGAAGTCTGGTACGGTGATATCGAAAAGTGAGGAATAATCTTTATTAATAGGGTCGATAAAACCCTCGGTCACTCCTCAAATAAGAACGCGATAAAATGAGTTGTAAAATTGGATTCCTTTTTGTTTTTCTATGAGCGAAAGTTTAAACAAATATGACAATAAAACAAAGAAACATGAGTAAATATCGAATTATTCGCGAAATCAAGTCCGCTCAATTTTATTTTTATCGACACAATCTATCTTTTTCTTTGACGAAGCTCAGATTTTCACAATTAACTTTACACTCTTTCCATACGTCCGCACTCACACACTCATTCCGTACGTCCGCACTCAAGCACTCATTCCATTTCTATAATTTAAGTTTTGGCTCGATTTTACAAGAAAAAATAATTATCGTTGATTTTTCCACGTGGAGGAATAATTAAAATATTGAGACTTATCTAGAATATTGTGGTGATCTCGTGTTGGCTCCTGCCCTGGGACTAGGATCCGGAGTCGAAGTAGGAAATCTCTCACGTTTTCTCGAATTATATGATTGTGAAGGACTGGCCAGTCTTCGTAGATTTCGATGGTGATGATGACCGTTCCCGTTGACGTCCCAGAGCAGAGAGAGCGAGCTTTCCTCGGGCAGGGAAACTCCTGAGGCTCCTCTTCGACCGAGAGTGGGGAGAATCGACGTTTTTGGAAATCGATATTTATTATCGATAGATTTTCGGGCGCGAAGTTACGTCGATTATGAATTTTACGTGTTACAACACTCCCCCTTTTGACGAGGCTTTCCCCAGACATGGAAAGGGCCTCTCAAAATACCAGATACGTGCAGAGTGCGACAGATAGCGATGTTCCGGGAAGAAGGTGATTGAGTCTGCACACACCGATAACGTCGCAGGTCGGACCCCAAACGGAACGGAGAATCCACCCTTGGTCCCAGCCAAAAAGCGAGAGCCTTATCCCTCGTTTATGAGATTCATAGAATCGATTACAGCCCCGGATGTTGGTGGCGATCCTCGACGCAGGGCAAGAGGCTCGGCTGGGTCTTGGGGATTCTTTCCGTTTATTTTCCCTTTCGTAACGATGTATCCCTTGAATTTTCAAGTCTCGAGTTCGTCGAATACATTTGATGCGCTCGAATTCGCCTTACGCCTGATACAATTAACACTTACACACATTCATCCATCCATACATTACGCAACTGAAACAGAGAACTTCGATTGTGATTTGTTCAACAAATGGCATATATGGCATTAGAGAGAAAATCAATCAGACTGGAGGCACATAATTATAATGAATATTTTGAGTCGCCTATGGAGAGACGACCACGTCAAAAAAGAATTATGTGAACGACAGCAGACGGCGCTGCTCGCTAGGAATGCGCACAATACTTTCTCAAATTCCATCGATTATATGTTCCAAATTCCTTTAAGTCATCCGCAGGGTCACACAAAACGAATGCGTTCTCGCCGCTTTTTCGCAATATTTTATAGGGACCTTCGAACAGATGGAAAAATTTCTTTGTTACTCTGTCCAAGGCATTGGATAAATGGCGTACTCGGAGTAACACCAAATCACCAACGTCTAATTGAACAGAAGAGATTGTTCGTTGCTGTTTCTTTCGTCTATTAAAATTATTAATCATATTTTCGCGGGCCAAGGTAATCATGTACTCCGGGGCGCGCGCTTGAGGCTCGGGAAAGCTCAGTAACTTTTGAACTTTGTCGCGAATGGGTTTTCCGAAATGAAGCTCAAATGGAGAGAATCCGGTGCTTTGATGCACCGTTACGTTCAGAATCTCTTCAATCTTTGGGACGAACTGGACCCACTTTGTATGTTTGTCTGAACACAACGTACGAAAAAGTCTTCCCAATTCCCGCATAACCCGTTCGGTGGGGTTTGATTGTGGGTGTCGTATGGAACTGAAAAGCGTTTGTATTCCCATTTTTTCTAATTCTCTTTTCCACGCTTCGGAGGTAAATTGTGTACCGTGGTCAGACAGGATACGTTTTGGAGTGCCAATTTTGGATACGAATTTATTCACAACTTTATTCACACAAGCTCTCGCCGTGGCTTTCTTGAGAGGATAGAGACAAACAAGTTTTGAAAAAACGTCCAATATTACAAAAATGAATTGCGAGCCACCTCTCCCCATAGGAAGCGGACCATAAATATCAACGCTGACCAAGTCGAGCACACCGTTCGAGGTCACGGATTTATACTCCCCTTCCATGGCGATATTCAAATACTTGACTCGCTGGCAAAGATCACACTCCAATACGAATTTTTTTACCTGTGCGGACATTTTTTTCCAATAATAAAATTTTTTCAGGTACGTCAGTGTCTTAAAAACTCCCGGATGCGCCAATTTTACATGGATATCTTCGATCAACATTTTTTGTAATGCCTGGGGAATTACGACTTTCCACGACGGAGAATTATTCTCACGATGAAAAATTATGTTTTCATGAATAACAAAATTTTTCCCCTCAGAATCTGATCTACATCTTTCCATCATCCTTATCACCTCCTCATCGGCGAGTTGCCATTCACTCAACCGTTTGAGTTTGCGAAGCAAGTTCGTATCATAATCCAACATGGCGATTGTAATTAATGACGAACTCTCCTCGGTCTCTTGGGGTAAAAAGTACTGATGCAGAGCGGAAATCACTAAGCTCTTCTCATTCTCTTCGTGGAATTGTCGATCGGGATTTCTGCTAAAGAAATCGGCCACTAAATTATCGACCCCTCGACAATGGGATATCGTGAACGAAAATTCTTGTAATAATAAACACCATCGAGCAATTCGCGAGGTGCCCACGGTGACAGAATTCAAAAACGTGAGGCACTTGTGATCGGTGATAATTTCAAATTTTACTCCTATCAAATACACGCGAAATTTATTTATCGAATAGACGATGGCAAGAAGCTCCTTTTCAGTCGTAGTATACCTTGCTTCGCATTTTGTGAGGCAACGAGAAACTATACTAACAACGTTATGGTGGCCTTCATCGTCGATTTGATAAAGAATGCCGCTGATACCACGATCGCTTGCATCTGTTTGGACCTTAAAAGGATAACCCGGTATAATGTGCTTTAAACACACACATTTCATGAAATCTTCCTTTAAATTTTTGAAAGCCTGGGAATGCACCGGCGTCCAATTCCACGGCGTTTCCTTCTGCAACAATTCTCTCAATGGGGCCACTGATTCGCTCTGGCAAGGATTATACTGGCGATAATAGTTACACACACCAAGGAATTGTTGCAACTGTCGTTTTTCTTTTGGCTCCGAAAATTGAGTAATAACGTTTAATCGGGACGGCTCAGGCATTACGCCCTCGGATGACAATATAAATCCTAAAAATGCGACTGACTTTTGGAAAAAGGAGCATTTTGACAATTTAAGAGTAAAATTATACTCCGATAAACGTTTGAAAACTTCTCGCAAGATCTCGATGTGTTTCGTAATTGTTTTGGAGCCAATTAAAATGTCATCAATGTAGCACGAAATATGATCATTTAAATCCTTCCCGAGTGCAAAACTTAAAGATCGGATAAATCCACTTCCGGCCGTTTTAAGACCGAAGGGAATTCGGCAAAATTGGTATAAGCTGGAGTCAAATAAGAACGCGGTGTACGGGCGCGAATCTGGGTGCAGCGGAATCTGCCAGTACCCGTGCGTCAAATCTATTTTGGAAAAATATTTTGCCCCATGATATTTTTGCAATAAATCCGATACCAAAGGGGGCGACTCTTGGTCTTCGTCAATTACATTGTTCAAATGACGGGCATCCAGGCAGATTCTTACTGCTCCATTTTCCTTTTTTACAATTCGCAGCGGATTACAGAATTTACTCACTGATCTTTCAATAACTCCATTTTTCATCATTTCGTCAATTTCTTTTGCTACCGGCGATCGAAGTTGCTGCGGGACAGGATAAGTATGTCTAATTCGCGGGTTTTCTGTATTTAACCGAATCTTGTGTTCGTATCCCCGCGCACAACCCGGTTTGTCTGAAAATAATGTTATATTCTCTCCCACTAGTTTCTCGAAATTCCGTTTATTCTCTTCATCTATCGGTAAGTTTTCGACCATGGTCTTTAATAAATCGTTTACCGTCTGTTCACGTTCTAAAGTCCCAGTCTGCTCTTTAATTTCCGTCGAAAATATTTTCTTTTCGTTCTCCGAACAATTCTCGGTATTATTATTCTCCCTCTCAGCTTTTTCATATTTGTCTCTATCGGTCTCCCTCGTCTCTGTTATTGTTGTGTTTTTATTTTCGTTCATCGGTTGGCCTACATTAATTATGTAAATATGTATGCCGTCGTCATCCCGAGAACAAATTAACGCTTCGGTTGGACCACGCCCGAATATCGCGGCTGACGGAGACAATCGCTCTCCTCGAATTTCAATTTGGATATGTTTATAATCAACGATTGCTTGATTTTTCAGCATCCAGTCGTTTCCCAAAATCATCTCCGACGTTAAAAATGGGACGACTAGAAATACCGTGCTGATAATCAACGTTTCAACCATAATTGTCGAATAAACTTGACGTTTTATTGCCGTCGCTTTTTTATGTATCGCGGTTGATACCGATATATTTGACACTGGTAATTCCTCTAAGCTTTGCTGTTTGATTAATCGTTTATAAAATTGCTCTGAAATCGCGGTAACCTGACTGCCCGTGTCAAGGAGCGCCGTTACCTCAATTTCCCCCACCTTAGCTCTAACGTGTGGACTTCTCGCAATTTCATTCCATTCGCTATAGAAGGAATCCGCTCCTGGTTCTAAACCTTTTTTTAATTCTCCCGCGAAATCAAAATATTTTTGACACGATGTCGGAGCAGAGTACAACGCGCCACCAGTTAGTTTAAATTTTGCGAGCTGCCTGGATTATTGTGACTATTGCCGTTCTGTCGGTATGCATCGGCTTGGCTTGGAGGAGGGTAACGCGTATCTGGGAACGTGAAATTTCGTGTCTCTTGGTCATATGTTCGACCTCGTCTTTCAGATTGTGAATATCTATTGTCATATCTCTGGTTTCTTCGATTATATTGTCCGTCGTTTCTATTTCGGTAATTCTGACGTTCGTCACGGGCTATGTTTTGATTTGGCTGAGCGTTAATCCTGTTTACTTTTACTCCGTTATTTCTCGGATGGATATTGTTTCCAAATTTTTTTTCATCTCTGTTTCGTTCGGCTCTAATCGTGTCGAGATTCCCTAAAGCTTGAACTATTATGTTTGTGTCACCAAAATTTATTGTGGACAGCGTTTCTCTCACCCATGGTGGATATTGCTGGACGATATTATAATTTACTTCGAATTCAGACAACTTCGGGATAAAAAAACGCGCTTGAGCCACCTGTTCATAGAAATAATTCTGAAGAGATTCGGAGTTAACGTTACATCTTTTTTCTATCCATTGTTTTTTGAAACGTACGCGTATTGGGATAGAATAAAATTCCTCCAAAAATTGTTTTTTGAAATCGTCGAAATCTTTAATGTTTTCCTTCAAATTAAGCCACGAGCCTGCCTTTCCCTCAAGAGCGATCTCTACAAAAGCCATTTTCCTATCTTCGCGAACGTTTTTCATTTTTAAAAATTTTTCCATCTGTGTCATAAATTCTACCGGATTCGTCTCTATTTCATTATTGAATTTTGGAACTTTGATGTCTATTTGTGTATTGTGGGCATTACTCACGATTGTTGTTAAATCTTCAGCAACACTTCTGATGTTTGCTTGGCTTTGGCCTTGAATATTGCCGTCCCGCTGCGTCACTTGCTCCTGTTGTCGTTTTTGCTGTGCTTCAAGATTAGCCTTCATTTGCTCCAATCTTGCTCTCTCCTGCTTGATTTTCTCCCACTCCATGTCGATAATATTTCCTTGAGACGTGCTGTCGCGTTCTCTTTCATCGTCCCTGCCTAGCACCATTTTGTCTCTGTTTGAAAAATTCAACGTTGTAAATTTTTGTTTTGAGGATCTTCCCGATTTTGTTATAAAAATTTTTTTGTTTCCGTCTGCCATACACAAACACGATCAATCTTTTTCTACTTTTTTCCTTCAACTCTTCACAAAAACAAAAATATGTCCCGCTCTCATTTACTTTTCTTTTAATATTATATACTTGAATTTTGACTTTAAATATTATTATTATTTTATCATTGCTTTGCGTGGACTCTGGCCACTTTGTTGGGCGCCATTGTAAAATTGGATTCCTTTTTGTTTTTCTATGAGCGAAAGTTTAAACAAATATGACAATAAAACAAAGAAACATGAGTAAATATCGAATTATTCGCGAAATCAAGTCCGCTCAATTTTATTTTTATCGACACAATCTATCTTTTTCTTTGACGAAGCTCAGATTTTCACAATTAACTTTACACTCTTTCCATACGTCCGCACTCACACACTCATTCCGTACGTCCGCACTCAAGCACTCATTCCATTTCTATAATTTAAGTTTTGGCTCGATTTTACAAGAAAAAATAATTATCGTTGATTTTTCCACGTGGAGGAATAATTAAAATATTGAGACTTATCTAGAATATTGTGGTGATCTCGTGTTGGCTCCTGCCCTGGGACTAGGATCCGGAGTCGAAGTAGGAAATCTCTCACGTTTTCTCGAATTATATGATTGTGAAGGACTGGCCAGTCTTCGTAGATTTCGATGGTGATGATGACCGTTCCCGTTGACGTCCCAGAGCAGAGAGAGCGAGCTTTCCTCGGGCAGGGAAACTCCTGAGGCTCCTCTTCGACCGAGAGTGGGGAGAATCGACGTTTTTGGAAATCGATATTTATTATCGATAGATTTTCGGGCGCGAAGTTACGTCGATTATGAATTTTACGTGTTACAGAGTTTCACGAAAAAATAATAAAAACAGAAGACCACAAATTTGTTAAAAATGAGAGTCCAAAGACGACGAGAAACGTTGAACATGATGTTTTAAAATTGTTTTTATTATTAAATCTTAATTAATGTCTAGGCATATTTCTCTATGGTTTTCGCTCTCCAGGTCGACGGCTTCATGGTTTTCGTTATCCAGGATATTTCTCCATGGGTTTCGTTCTCCAGGTCGATGGCTCTATGGGTTTCGATGTCTAGGTATATTTCTCCATGGTTTTCTGGTTTTCGATGCCTAGGTAGTTTCTCTATGGTTTTCGCTCTCCAGCTCGATGGCTCCATGGTTTTCGTTGTCGGCGTACATTTTTCCAGGGTTTTCAGTGTCTAGGTCGACGGCTCCATGATTTTCGATGTCTAGGTATATTTCTCTATGGTTTTCGCTCTCCAGGTCAACGGCTCCATGGTTCCCGTCATCCAGGCATATTTCTCCATGGGTTTCGCTCTCCAGGTCGATGGCTTTATGGTTTCTGTAATCTGGGTACATTCCTCTAGGGTTTCCGATGCCTAGGTCGACGGCTCCATGGTTTTCGTTGTCTCGGTATATTTTTCCATGGTTTTTGATCCTTGGCATGTTTCTCTATGGTTTTCGCTCTCCAGGTCGATAGCTCCATGGTTTTCGTTGTCTAGGTATATTTCTCCAAGGTTTTCGTTGTCCAGGTATATTTCTGCACGATGTTCGATGTTTAGGTATATTTTTCTATGGTCTTCGCTCTCCAGGTCGACGGCGCCATGGTTTTCGTTGTCTAGGTATGATTTTCCATGGTTTTCGATGTCTAAGTATATTTCTCCATGGTTTTCGCTATCTAGGTCAACGGCTCTATGGTTTTCGTTGTCTAGGTATGATTTTCCATGGTTGTCGATGTCTAAGTATATTTCTCCATGGTTTTCACTATCTAGATCGACGGCTCAATGGTTCGCGATGTCTTTTTCAGGGCTCGACCAGGGGTCCTGACGGAAGTTCTTTAAGGGACTGACTCAGGGTTTGATCGTGATGTTTCTCAGGGATCAACCGAGAGTCTTGACGGGAATTTTTAAAAAGGGTTGACAATGGTATCTCAATTGAAGTTTTTATGGAATTGATCAAGAATTTTGCCGGGCCTTTTATAAGGGATCAGTCAAGAGTTTGAATGGGATTGTTTAAAGGATTGTTGGGGGTCTCTACGAAAGTTCTTCAAGGGATCGACTCAGAGTCTTTCCGAGACGGTTTCGAGTGATTGACGAAGAGTGGACAGCATTCGTTGAGGGATTGACTAAGAGTCTCACCGAAAATTTGCTGATTGTTACCGTTGTTGAATGAGAGCAAGAAAAGAACGTAAGCAGAATTTCTTTCCCGTCATCAAATTTCATTTTATCCTTGTTTCGGTCGTTTATATCGTTTTTCAAATTATTTTTTCAACGGTTTTTTTCCAATTGGGGAGGAATGAACAATTTCTTCAATTTCTTTCGAGTATTTCCAGAGATCTATTAAATATAATGATAGCAAATATGTGAAAACTCTAGGTTTTGAGAGTGTTCAGAAAAAATAAATCATATCCTAGCCAAAGTCCCCTTCACGGGGAAAAAAGCTTGGACAAGTACATTTGTTGGTCATCCCCGTTTCCATTTGTTTTCACAGAAAAATCAAATCCCCCCTAAAAAAATTGGAAACGCCAACAAAATAAAGAATTTTAAAAAACCCTTGAATGGAGAAAATACAAGAAATGCGAGAATGGTAGAAAAAAGTTAATGCTATTCGCTCAACACCAAAAATTCTGATATCTATAAAAGGCCAAGTATTCCCTGTCCATACCACTAGAAACAAAATGGCGAATCGACAGGAAAACTTCATACAAAAATACAAAACTAAAGTTTGCCATCGTATATCGAGCGAATGCGCACAGAGTACTTGGCCGGCCAGAAATTTTGAATTAAAGTGCTCAGCTTGGTTAATCTTGACATAACGTAATTGTTTGGTCTCAGAAATATTCTTAGAAAAGACGCGCAAAAGCTTAGTGAAAATCTCAAGTCAATCAAGGTTCTCTCCTAAAAAGATTTGTATTTCCAGCAAATAATACAAAAAATTGCTAGAAGTGAAGTGAAGTGAAGTTTTTTCCGACGCATTACGGGTCATTTGATTTAATATTTAGCTGCAGCTTAATTAGTGATCAGTTGTTATTTTTCTACGTAGCCATACTAGTGTAAAATATTGCGCAAGTGATTAATTAATTAATTGTATATCAAATTGAAAGAAAATCCCGAATTTGTACTGATTCATTCATATTACGTTCAGTGACATTTGTGTAACGCTTATCATTTTTCTCATGAATACAACGAATCTGTTCTATCTATCTATAAATAGTGGAAGCTAATACAAAAAATTTCGGGCCGGCCAAGTACTCTGTGCGCATTCGCTCGACATACGATGGCAAACTTTAGTTTTGTATTTTTGTATGAAGTTTTCCTGTCGATTCGCCATTTTGTTTCTAGTGGTATGGACAGGGAATACTTGGCCTTTTATAGATATCAGAATTTTTGGTGTTGAGCGAATAGCATTAACTTTTTTCTACCATTCTCGCATTTCTTGTATTTTTCTCAATTCCAGGGTTTTTTAAAATTCTTTATTTTGTTGGCGTTTCCAATTTCTTTAGGGGGGATTTGATTTTTCTGTGAAAACAAATGGAAACGGGGATCACCAACAAATGTACTTGTCCAAGCTTTTTTCCCCGTGTCACCAATATCATCATCATCATCTGCGGTCGTGAAAGTGTTGTCAAAATCTCCCTCCTCCTCCTTCACAGCTGCATTTCCCAATTCTTGTTCATCCGCCGCTTCTTGTTTTAGATTTTCTTCCTTGATTTTTTCCAACTTTGTCGACCGATCGACGAGCTTTTGCAACGGTGTTACTACAGGTTTGAAGACTTCACTCAATTCCTTTTCGGTTACAATTTTTTCCATTTTTAGCATTTTATGTTTTCGCCGAATTGCGTTGCTAGCACTTGCTATTTGACGCAATACGTTTTTCTCGTTATCAAGCTTAGCACTCTCCATATTGACACCATCGAATCAACAGGGTGACTGTGCTTATATTGGTGGAGATTGCAATTTTATACAGCAGTCAAAACCCTTCCTATAACGACCATTATCCAACGCTCTGTCCTTGTCTATCACAACAAATCTATATTTACTTTTATTCCAGCAAACCGAACTTAGATCTTTGAATTGTACATATAACATATCAGTATTAACATGGTCATCATAAATATGCTTTAAATTCATCTCATCCTGACGAAATAGTACTAGTAAGTTAGTATTGTCACGTACGAGATGTTTAGGAATACGCGCATACGTTTGACAGAGATAAAAGCAGTCAACATTCTTGTGTCGTCCCATAGAGAAAAAAGCTCGCATATTGTCTTGTTTCTCACAGGCAACATCGTCGAAAATCAAGATAGAGTTTGGCTCACATAAGTTGTCGGGTGGCGCTAACACAATGGAGAACGTGACAACTTGACCAGCGTACATCTTCACCACTCTCTTCTCTATCGATCTCCCGACAGGGACGACGTGTCTTGAGCTCTCGTGCTCTCGGACCTCGCGTCACGAGACATCGCTGCAATTCTCCCTTAGTTTACTCTGTTCTGTCCAGCTCCCATTCGCATGTGGTAAGAGTGTTCGTATTAACGCCGCGAAGGGACAGCTCTTATTTTCTCTAATTTAGAGACGCGGTAGCGTCTTGACGCCAAGTATCAAAAGAAAAGTTCGAATCGACGGAAATAAACTCTGAACAAATCTCTGTCTTTTCTCACCTCACGGTGAACGTGTTGGTGTTACGCACGCAGTGCGAGTGATTGCGCATTATCTGACCTTTGCTCTATGCAACTAGGCAAATCATTAAATAAAAGAGTACTCTCAAAAGCCTCGTGTCAATCACTCATTTTCTCAAACCCAAAATTCTCCTGCACGACAACATCCCGGCCTCGATCACAAAAACAGCGACGTTATCCGGGTCAGTTTCCGGAACACTCACACTCGCGTCAACATGGCCCTTTGAAATATCAGCTGACATTTTTCGCTCGCTCTTCTGCACCGTTTTTTTTTGTTTGTACTCAATCATGAATTGCCACGACGGATACATTGGATTCATCACAGCCTCGACCAATCAGAAATTTCATTGCCTGGGATTGGCTAAGATGGGCGCACAGACCCCTTTGAATGTGTTGTCGGGGGGGGGGGGGGGGGAGGAATGGTACTGGAATGACAAAAGACTGAAAAAAAATGAATCGCTCCTTTGAATCACGAGTAACGCCGGTACTTCCTTAAAGTATATAATAAAAATCAATATTATTACGGTCGTTATCAATCAAACATTTATTTCGACCTTTTTTAGCTTTACAGTTTTTCTTCCTGTTTTGTGGTAAATCCGACACGATACATTTTTGATATATGCGGTATTGGTATGGTCGTAAGGAAATACGTACAACCACAAAAAAAAAACACTGTACACTCTCTTGCGTCACAAAATGCGGAATTAGTTTTAAGAACAACTCACAACAGCAGACAAAACTGACAAAATAAAGAGTATAGAACAGTAATGTCATCAATTGAATTACTGACCTCATTTCGTTGTTGGAGAGGAAAAATATCAAGATCTTAAAAAATACTCTAATTTGGAAGTTTCCAATCCAATGGATGGTTTCAAAGTGTGTAAGAGTCCAGCCCCGATTTTTTAATTTCGAAAGTACTTTCACACGTGATTTGTGATGAAACATTAACGGAGTGATAATTATCATACTTCAACCCTAAGTATATTAGAATTTGAAATAATTTGAATTATATTGAAATGGGAAAATCGGACTGGATCATTGATAGGCGTGCAAATAATACCGAACTTAGTACAGAAAATACGATGTGATGAGGGGTTTTCATGTTCCGCCGAGAACAAAGTGTAACATATCAGTGAAAAAATGAAAATGGTTTTTATTCAGACTCTTCTTTACAACTAAGTGCATTTTAAGTTATCGGGAAACATTTCTGTTAATCTATTTCCGGTCAATTGATAATGGATGTTCAAAAGAATCAAGATCGGAACTGACACGGGCTATCAAGCATGAAAAAATGTCCCGGCACAGATATCGCGCAAAACTCCATGACAGGATATTACGGATCCCTTCCGACAAGGATAGTGTTCGTATTTCGCAAAATTGCGCATCAACATTAAACACTTATCTCGATAACTTATCTACGCGGGGACGACGTTGGGAGTTGCCACAATATTACTATACATACATTTAATGTGGTGTGCGCGTAAGCTGTTGTGTAGTTATATCGCCGTGAAATGGTCTTGACCATCATACCCGGGATGGTGAAATTCTTTATGCATCCAGAGGATCTAGATCCATAGATTTAGAAGATCACTTATATCAACGAAAAAACCCGCAGTCATAAATTGGTGTGTCACTTACGTAAAAAAAGATACAAAAAAACTATGACTTTTTCGAGTTGTATGTTGACCTCTAAAGGTGACTGATTACAAAGAATGCATGGAAGCTAAGCTATAGGTATTTTTTATACAGAGGGAGCGGTAAAGCTCAAAAAGGTATTGTGATTCGTGCGTCGCCTTTTTCACCACCATTTTTCTTCGTGAACAGGTTCATGAATTTTTTCATGAATTGGCACAGGTACAGGTACGTGAACTTTCTCGACATGATGGACTGGATAAGGTACAGGTACATGAACCTTTTCGACATGGTGTACCGGCACGTGCACAGGTACATGCACCTTCTCAACGTGATGAACCGGATATGAAACTTTTTCCACGTGATGATGATGAACCGTATGAACGTGATAAGGTACGTGAATTCGAACATGATGGCTGAAATTCACATGATTTCTCATTACATCGCAGTGTCCGTAGCTTTGTTCATTAATGTATAACCTCTAAGGAGCTAAGTGCTCTTGGTAGTTAAACATGCATCTATTTCTGTATTGAGGACCGTAGAATTCGGAAACGATTGTCCCATAAAAATAATTTATTATTTCAGTGGGGACTTCCCAATTCCATTCATTTAAAATGTTTCGTGACACAACGAGGGTGTGTGTCATAATCTCAGCGGCCGTCGTAAATAAAGGTCCATATTAGCAATGCTGCTTTTTTTTTGCTGCCAACAAAAGTATTGAGGTTGTTGATGGGAAATCTGCTATTGGGGTTTCAAATTTTAACGTGGTAGACCTCAAATTGTCAAAACTTATTAATGTTTCGAAAAATAGATAATAATTGAATTTAAATAACTAAAAATGAAAAATATTATTGGGGCCTACGTTCACCATATTAAACCAGTTTTAATGAATTTTGGAAATCTAATTTGAAAAAAAATTTATGTTTTTCAAATAAAAACCCCTTTTATCCGAACTTTTATGGAATTTCATAGTGTTCCCGAAATGGACCAAATTTTTACCAGAAAACCAGCATTTCTCGGGTGCTTGATTTTTTTGTTTATTGAAATTGTATCATAACAATTATCGAGTGAAAAACTGTTTCGAAATGTGGTGGCGGTATATTTACACTAAAGATAGGAAGAAACATAATAAGATCAGTAAAAAAAACTTTCCAAGAATGGGAATGTGATGAAGTCCAGGTTCGGACCGGTGTCCGGCGGCGTTTGAAAATTATTGCAGTTATATCAATTTTTTTGCATAACTAGTTTGTTTATACTCACTGTCCATGTCCACCTGGAACGGGTGTACCATTTACTTGAGCTGCCAGACATCCGAATACAAGACACTAGAAAGCAATCGTAGAGATTACTTCGAAATTGTTCTCACATATGTCTAATATGTTCATAATATGTCTGTAGAATTACTTATGGAAAGTCGAATACAATGGATTGCGATATTTCGGTATAATGGCCGTCGTGTATATGTAGTAAAGTATTACGTTTTTTGAAAGACAGCTCAAACTTTTTTCACAAATAAGATCGGGTTTGGGAATGAATTAGTATATTAGTATACAGATAGAATGGTTACGAAAATTTAGTATGTAAATTTCTCGAAATCGATGAGTGGAGATAATGCATAAATCTTTGCTTCTTTGTGGAAGGTTTTCTCCAGTCAACGAGTTCTCCACAGCTGGATAACTGTTGCATCTACTGACTAATATTTCGTATCTATATCTTAAAAATGATGGAGTAACTGCCCTCTTATTGCAAAAAAAGTTCCGTATCGCTGCAGAAGATTGGATTTCACGTTGATAATAATTGTTCTATCTATGTAGGGAAATTTCAACTTCAAACATTAGAATTCCACATTTATGTCGCGTCGTCTAAATCACTTTTTTCCTGTCGCTGTTCAAGTTCGCTCTCTATTACGTGATACAAATTTGAAAATATCCCCTATGGTGCAGATTGGAATAGCTTGAGGAACAAAACTTACGAGATTCAGAGTGTACATGACTCCAGTGGGGACGAGTAGAATGTTAAATTCGAACAGACGGCAAGATCAGAGAACAATGTAGTGAGGGGAATTGTTGAATAAAGTAAGCTAGATACGAATAATTTGTGACTTTTACTATGTGCATCAAGGCCGCGTCAAGCAATTGTCGAGCGACATGTGATCACGGCACAAATATATGTGAGGAAAATTCTGATCAATTTTCATACAATATACATTTTCGTCTAGAAGGAATACACCGTGTCAAAATGATCTAGATACAATTTTCAAGTAATTTGTATCATTTAATTGAATACTAAAGATCTATTTAACTCGAAGTAAGCCTGTTGCGAATTCACTTCTGCGGTGACCAAAAGATATCCAAAGCGGTGATCAATACTACGAGCGTTTTGCATTGGTGCTTCCTCGTAAAGTGGGAATATCTCTGGCTACCGAGACCCATGACTGCTTCAATCTTTTTATATATCTTATTAGGTGAGGTTAAAATTATTAGGTGAACTGAATAACTCTGAGTTCATTTTGTGCACGGGAGATGATGATATCAAATATTCCTATGACATCATAGTTCCCTAGTGCCATGAAGGATTTTAGCAAATACATAGTAATTTTTCATCTAAAATTAGGTAAAAAATATTAAAGTTCGCTCTATTTTTGATAAGATATGATTACTATAATAATTACTATCGACTTGTTGAAACCTTTTAGAGAGGCGACATGGTCTGAGGGGACTATGATGCCATAGTAATTTTTAATTAATATTATCGTTTCTCCGTATATATAAATCGGTGCACCTTTGGAGGTAAAGTAGCTATTTCAATCGCGTTTAAAAAGGGCGCGCTTTGGAGGTAAAGTAGCTATTTCAATCGCGTTCAAATATCCACAATATTTCTTTACCAAGTTTCACGAACAATTGGATAAATGAATAGATAACTCGTTCTGTATCATTAATTCACACGTAAATTGTAATAAGTTTTCCCCACCATCAACGGATTAATGCAAAGTAAGTCCACGTTATATTTTTATAGAGACTTTTAGGAGTTTAATCGCGTGTGAATTTTTTTTCTTCATTCCATCATTGCCTTACTGCAGACGATTAAACCAGTGTCGGGAAAAGTAAGTTTTTCGTGAGCCAATTGCTGTTATTTCAAAATAATTCAGTGGAAGACAAATTAGCGTGGTGATTTTAATAAGACTTCCGCGAAAAAAAACTAACAATAGTTTATACGAATTATTTAATAATAATGGGTTGTACCTTCGAAATTTTTCCTGAAAAATTTCTGAAAAGTATTAAAAACAGCAAGAAAGTCCACACATCCATTTACATCTCTATCTAATCCATCTAAATGATTGAATTTTCATAGGACATTGCGCATCCAACCATTCTCTGAACTTAATATTAATAAATTTATTTATTTATTTGCAACTGCGAATTATAGCTTTGCAAGAAGGTGACGTGTTACTTTTACGATTTCTTCATTCACGCAATGTCAGCTACGAAAAAACAGTTATGATTTCAGTTTCATTTCCACGATCTGATGATTCGATATTTGACAATTGATCATGTATTTCACAAATTGGATTCTCAGGAGTATTCTATTATTTCTGATAATACCAATATTTTTTATCAACCAAATTACAGACATTATGTAGGGCAGTACATGAAAAAATGCTTTCATGTCAATTATACTTTTGTAAACACAGCTTCTTTAAAAATAAAAATGAATGGATGAGAAAGAGAATGAATACTAGTATTTAAAAAAAAAATGAAGTAGGCTTATCTTAGCCTTCAATTTCATCATTAAAACGGGAATATCTGCAAAAAAAACCTATCCTCTAACGACTGATTCTATTGAGATTACTGAATTTATTTGACTCTGATTTCAAATGAGTCAAATAAAAATCATGGTCACCGGGACAAAGTTATTTACATAGAAAGACACTTTTTTCCAATTCTAGCTACTGACAACTTCATGCTACGGGAAAAGACAGTGCAACATACGTCATTTGACAGCAAATCTGTTCAATTCCGAAAAATGTATGCAAAATTATCGAACATGTGCTACTACCACTGATTACATTTTAAGTTCATTACTTTTTATATACTGCTGCAAACCCTTTCCTTCGGAAAAATTAATAATCACATAATTGTTTCCTGTTTAAAAATAGCAATTGCCTTTTTAAAACTTTGTTATGACGATATGAATCTTCCGATAGTATGAATCATGGATTAGAAAAAAAACCAAAATGTTCTTCCTGTCGAGCTGGTTACATTGCATCCCTTTTTGAAAATTTAAATTTACTGTAGCAAAGTCAACCAAGGCTACGAAACACTTTGGTAAAACATTTCAACTGCACTTGAACGAAATTCAGATCATTAACGCAAATTAAAGTTGTTTCAACGCTACCACAGCGTTGTAATGAATTTTAAGATAAATAAAAATGCGTTTACTCACAATCAGAATTTGAGAGTACATGTTGAAAATTTTCTTCGAGATATTTTCTAATTGAAATGTATCAATCGTTACTGAACGATGGCAAATACAGTTGTGCGTATTACAGCCAGCGATCGGTTTATAAAGGTGGAGTCGGATGCCAAAAGTTACCCGTGAAAATGGCTCAATTCACATGGATTTCTCAAGGTGGGAGCACGAGAGTCACTCTCGCTAGCTTTCAGTGCGGCATAAGCTTATGCGTGTTGGTAGTTTTTGTATAGAACTCATATCTGAATGCTTGCAAAGACGCTCCACACTTGTTTGTGTCTATATGCTTCGTTCGTGTGATTTTATCCGGTGGGGTCTGTTGCGTAAACAGAATCCAGGAAGCAGTTACATGCACTCGGTACTCCAGATGACCACGCCATGCCAGCTCAAGAAAAAGTGTTACGTCGCGATCTGCAACACTATATAACGCACTCGTCGATGCAAATTTACATTCGTAGCACAATGTAACAATATTTATTCATTTATACTTTTTGAGGTCCAAAGGGCTGTAGGTTATTCTGACAACCATTTCATGCCAATAAGTAACTTTTATAAAAATGATGTAATTTTTCATTAAAAAGCTAAATTTTGCGAATAAGAGGGCAATATATTTTGATAACAGTATTTGACTATTTCATAACATCAACTAAAAGCGTGGAAAATCGGAACATTGTGTAAACCTTTGTGAATTGATATTGAATTTAGGAAATTCTCTTCCCAGAAGAGAAAACGTGAATTAGAGGGTCGAATAGTTTTAAATCCTCTAGCTCATGCAAAGTTTTATTCGGAAAGAATCAGGTTTTTTTTTTACCAATCACGTTGAGATCACACAGTTCTTACGGAAACATATGGAACTAGTATTTTCGTTGCGACCAGAAATCGTAAAAATATCAGTTTCCTTGGATTTGTAGCTGTATGTTTGCAGGGTTATGAACCTGTTTCCAGGCGATTCTAGATGACAGATTATATTTTGATTTTTACGCAAAGAAAAAACAATGTGTCGAATCTACAGGATCGCCTCCTCATTCTCGAAAAGGAGGATTTCCATTCAACTGTCCGTTTTTCTGGTTTAGTGAGGTTTTAGATACGCAGGTGTTATTTCGTTACAACATTTCCGTTTCCATAATTGGGATAATTGGTATAAGTGGCCTAGCTGACCACTCGTAACAGTATTATACTGAGCAACAACAGAACGAAATTATAAAACACGTCAATATATATCTAATAGAGGACAAGCTTTTAGTTTTTTGCTTCCTCATAGAGGAAGCTATATGTGACGGTGAAATTACTTATTCCAGTTTTCAATGTCAACGTCCTTCAAATGAGCTAAAATATCGAAAAATCATGTGAAGAAAAAGCGCTGCAAATCGCTTCTTCAAGATGCTCTAGATGCATAATGCTCACATCTTCCTCTATGAGGAGCCATATTGTTACCTTTGGCTTCTTTCTTTGGCTGGAAGCTTTGAGCAGTGTGCATCTTGAGGAAGCAATTTGCACATTTTAATTTGCAGCACGTTTTGTATTGGCATTCAAATTATGTAATTTGAACAATTTGACTGGATCGTGAAAGGCAAGTACGAACTTATTTATACGCAATATATTAGGAAATTTTCAAAAATTACAATGGTTGGACGATTTTTCGGAAAATCCAGAGTTTCGTAAAATTCGAAAACTCATAAAATTTAAATCGTTTAACCGATATTTTCCATATTCAATACAAACCGTCTTATCATGATGCTCTCTTTATGAAAGAAATATTTGTGATAAATCTTAAGATCTGCGCAAGTAAGGGCGATTGCACCCTTTTATTTATTTGAAAATACCGTAGAATTCATATTTTTCTAGCAATTCCGTCAAAATTCCCAAAGAATAAAGAGCTTTTACGGATTAACATATGTGCACACACACATACACACACGCATTCGGACATTATCCTAGATATGATTTTTCAATTTTTTGAGATATTTTCATCGCATTGGCATTGAAAACTGGAAGAAAAAAAAATTCACCATCACATAGCTTCCTCTATGCGGAAGCAAAATATCCTGATGTGTGTGCGTGTGTATGTTCTGGCACTGCAAAGTTTGGAAGTTTATAACTCGAGAACGACTTGGAATACAGAGTTCCCGTTTTGCACAGATGTTATTCTATACAAGCTCTTCATTCTTTAAATTTTTTGTCGGAATCGTTAAAAAAAAAATACGAATTCTACGGCATTTTGAAATTCATAAAAATAGGGTGTAATCGCTCTAAGTACGGCAAATTGCAAGATCAATAATTTTTTTTTTGTTACAACGAAAGTATCTCAATAGAAAGTAGGTATTCAATTTGAGAAATATCGGTTGAAAGGTGTGAATTTAATGATTCTTCGAAGTTTCCGAAAATCTGAGTTTTTCGAAAAATCTCTTGCATGCTTCAATTTTTGTAATTTTTCTAAGAGATTGTGTATGAGTCCGTACTTCCTATTTACTTTTAAGGAAAATTGTCGAAATCATATAATCTGAATACAAATACAAAAACTCTGCAAATTGAAATTTGAAAATTGCTTCCTCAAGATACCCAAAATGCAAAATATAATAATTTTATTATATTTACTATTCGCAATCTTGTGACAGGTTGAGCTTGGCTGGGATCGGTTTTTCCGAAATTCGTTCGCTAAGGTTTGGATTTCAGTTATACAGCAGGACTGACTTCTAAGTGACTTCGGCGTGAGGAAAAAATCATGAGTTTTAACTGAATTTTTCGAGTACTCAGTAAAATTCAGTTTTTTGTTACCAAAGACCAATAAAACACTGATAAATGGAAAATATTATGGATTCATTTATATTGGCATAGTGATAATTCAGTGAGTTCAACCATTTTCTTTTTTTTTTAACTATAATTGGTAATCGTTCAATTATGTGTTGTATAGCATCGTACACGTTTAAAGTGACTTGCCAATACCTCTTTGATTGCATGTACCTAGTAAATTATTTTTCTGTGAATCATGTTATCATTTCACTGTTCAAGTCATTCAAGTTTTTATCACAAAACAAAACAAACAGAATTCCTGATTCAAAATTAACAGAAATATCTGATTGAGAATTTCCCTATTCTTCTATGAAACTCAATTTCGATATCAAAACAGTCCATGTCAAGAAGAAAAGCCGAAAACTTATAATGTGCCCACTGGATCGAAAACAATCGCAAATAATGTTTCAAATATCTTCTTTTTTACCGAACTTATAAAGAGTATCTAGAGTCGCGGTAGCGACTCGGAGATAAGTACATTCGAAATCGAGTCGCTCCAAGACTCTTTATCACAAGGACCGCGATTCCAACTGTTTCTGAAAATTTTCCAAAATTGTATCTGCAATAACTCGATAATTGCAGTGTTTTTGTAGATGTTTTAGTTTCGAGTATTTAAAATTTTTTTTATCTTTCGATTGTGACTGCTTGCGACTCTGTAGCTTATTCCGTTTTGCGGATATGAATATCTTTCTTTTTCGTTGCTTCAAAAAATCGCACATTTTTCCTTCGCACTGATTTTTTCGCACACATTTCTGATGCTCATTTGTTTCTCTCCGTAGTCGTACTAGTGACAACTGGTGAAATAACTGTCAGAAGGTTATAAAGATCGCGAGTCGGATCAATGCATGGTACGAACAGAATCACGATAGCGACTTGGAGACAAGTTCGCTCCAAGACTTTCCGCGGTAAATATTGATCATGATTATCGATGATCACGCGCAATAAGTTATTTGGTTGTCATATAATATCAATAATATTATATTACCTTATAATGTAATATATTATTAACCCGCCGTGTGTACACTATATTTTTCGGTGCACGGTGTGTATACTGGGTACTTTAGGGAACAGCCGAGTTTAAAAGGTTTTTTAGGGTTCCTAAAAATCTGAAAAATTCTGGTTTACTTATTAAAGTGTCTACTACATGGCCCAGCAGCTACCTAACTCAAAAGTTAAAAGTCGTTGTTTATAAAAATGAAAGCAATCGTCTCAAAAGTGGGAAAAACGGAATTCCGAAATTTTGACTGTTCCTTTAAAGTCGCAGTGTACACACGCCGGGTTAATAGAATATTATTTATTTATTAATTATTAATTACTAATATTATATGAAATATCTTTCCATATTTTTTTAAATGCAAGTCCCTTCAATTTTGCTAAGCTGCAAAGATAATAATATAATATCAATAATATTATCAATAATATTACATTATAATGTAATATATTATTAATAGAATATCTTTTATTTATTAATCATTATTAATACTATTATTATACGAAATATATTTCCAAATTTTTTTCAAATACAAGAGCCTCCAATTTTGCAAAGCTCAAACGAAGCGCATCCATTTGGCGATTACAAATTTCGAATTTAAAACATTTTTCAGATATTTGTCGACTAGGAAGTCCGACGTTTTTTTTTCAATTACAAGATCCTTCAATTTTTCGGAACTCCATATGATACTGCAGGTGATTAAATAAAGGGAGAAATTAAACGAAATGAACGTAACAAAATAAACCAGCGAGCGCGTAGCGCCCGCGTTATTGCTAGTAGCTACAAAGATTACGATTATTAAATTCTTGCGTGACATTTCAAGTCGAGAGTTCACAAAAAGTCGATAAATAAGGGGAAAAATACAGCATTGATGCTGTAAAAAAATCTGAGAAAAGTACACTTACGCCTGCAAAATAGTTGTTCCTGTTGAGAAAAATTGAAAAAAAATTTGTTGAGCAAGCCTAAAAAACTTGAGGACAATTCTTCGATCACCTTCAACTGAGATTTTACAAAACGTCGATGAATAAACTCAACGTACTCAAATACATGTCCAAGTACGTAGAGCTTTGTAATATTTTACTCAAACGTCAATCAAAGTCATTACAACAATGTAATAAAAGTTTAGCGTCGTTTCTTAAGGGGATACGCACAGAGTACTTGGCCGGCCCCAAAATTTTTTAATTGTTGCAGCTCGAACTCTTTTGTTGAATGTGTGTGAACGTGGAAGAGGAGTAGCAAAATAGAAACTTAAAAGGATTTCAAATAATCATTCACACGTCATGTCGTTCCAAGATAATTTCTGATGCTAAAGAGAATATCAATTAATCATAGAAAGTAGTGTCTATAATTGATGACAACAACAATAATAATTAAATCAATTCACGGTGCGTAACTGCAAAAAATCGCTGCTTTTTTGTTATGTTCTGAAATGACGTATTTGTATAAAAAACTTTGGGCCGGCCAAGTACTCTGTGCGTATCCCCTCAAGAAACGACGCTAAACTTTTATCAAATTGTTGGAATGACTTTGATTGACGTTTGAGTAAAATATTACAAAGCTCTACGTACTTCAACATGTATTTGAGTACGTTCAGTTTATTTATCAACTTTTTGTAAAATCTCAGTTGAATTTTCAGTGATCGAAGAATTGTCCTCAAGTTTTTTAGGTTTGCTCAACAAATTTTTTTTTCAATTTTTCTTAACAGGAACAACTATTTTGCAGGTAAAAATTATAACTACCATTTGAATACATCTGGGGATACTTTCTGCGTTATTATCATGTCAGGAGATGGTTACAATGATTGCCGTAACTTGAAAATATTAAATTGGACCATCCAATTCTTGACAATTTTTTTTTTTCAAATATTGTGCTTTCAAAATTTCTTGAAGTCCCAAAACATAGACAAGGAGCTTTCGAATAAAGCACCTTATCAAAAGGTTGCAAGTGAATATCTAGGAAGTAGCTAAAATCTCGGGGCAAGCAAATGTGATAGCTCTGTCGTCTGAAGGTTATATTATCTCTGTATAAAGCATATAAGATTGTGGGGTCAACCATTTCCGTCAATTATAGAGCCTAGTAGTAATTTAGTATGAAAATAAAACTAATTACGTTGGTTTCCAACGACAAAGCGAAATAAATCACCACACGTGATGAATAAATCACCACGGTTTTTAAAAGCGGGCTAGTGGTTAGTTTCGACACTCCCATATGGAACGACTGGCACATTCAAAATGATTTACTGAATATAAATATCGTGTGGAGGTTCTCGTGATAAAATATATCATTCAATAATATTCGAGACTTCAAATAAAAACGCGATAATGCAGGAAGTAGTGCACCTAGCTTGCACACAGCTCCGCTGTAATGCATCAATAATATCGACCATACATGGTGTGACTCACGTGCCCGACAGTGAAAGTATTCCCATACCACTGCTCAAGTATTAATTCTTGGAGTATACATAACATTCTCCGACTTTGTATCCACAAAGCGTATCAACTTGCAGCAGCGCGGATTCAGGGTGACGAGTAAACGTATTCTCTATTGCTTATGTAGACATTCAATTGCACACATGAGAACTCTTTACATTCTCCAGACGAAAAAACTTCCGGGAGAATCATCTGGAAGTTACACAACGACTCCACTGGCGCGAACCCCCACTTCACACAAAACCTGACCAAAACATCGACATAATCTCCATGGATTTTTCCCTTGTGAAAGTTTTTGGAGCAGACTTTCAACGCAGACTTGGCCGACATAACATATAATTACAAAATAAACTTTCTTTCACATCACTCCGAGTCTCACAAGAATATTTGAAAAGTAGTCCAATTAGCCGTTTCCCAATTTTTTTTCGTGAAATTGAACCAGATGTAACTGCAGTATATAATTCCGCTGAAAAATGTAACTGGATAAGTTGAAGCAAGCACTTTTGATATCTAATCCTTATTAAGGTATTACAGTTTTACGTAGTTCATGTCAATCAAGAATCGTGGAGGCGTCTCGAGACAAGTAAATTTTAAAAAGAGTCGCTGTAAGACACTTTTTTCTTCTAGGACCGTGTTTTTGAACGTGATTTCCTCAATATCTGATCAATTATAGCGTCTCAAATGATGATCAAGGGTCAGGTTTTTTATTCTTTGGATCCTGGCTATTTGTTACTCTGTAGCTCATTCCATATTGCAGATATTAATAATTCATTCTTCAGTTGTATTGGAAGATTTACAATTTTTCCGGACAGATTTTTGATACTTATCCGTTTGTTTCGCAGCCGCTGTCTAGTGATACTAGTAACATGTGGTGAAATATCAAGAGTCGCGGCAGCGGCTCGATGCCAAGTTTAAAAGAAAAGCGTAGCGCGCGAACCGGCCGGACTCTTATATACTAAATATTAAGAGATTCGGTAGAGTCTCGGGACAAATAAATTTGACAGCTGTGCGTCGTCTGCTTGTGTCAAGCACTCGTCGAGTCAAGTGAGGTTCAATAAGTAGAATCGTCAAATCGTAGAACAGTCGATACGTCCAAAATTTATAATTTGCAATAGGAAAGTATAGAATAAACAGTAATTCGAAGTTTTTTTTTCTCGATATACTATGAATTGGGCTGTTAATTCGATTGAATATTTGTTTATCGAATGAGCATTACTTCAAAAATGCATGTTTAGACCTTCTATATTTTGAAGGTAGAAAAATGGAGAGCAGTTGTTTCATTGACAGACCTATGATCAGACTGTGAAGCTAAATTGGAAGTAAATTTTTCGAATGATTGAAACCTAGATATGCACAATAGCGAACGTTTGAAATAGTGAACGTCAAAATAGCGATGCTCGATACAGCAAACATTGAATTAGCGAACGTCAGGACACCGGATGGACTGCGATACTCCTTGTCTCTGATAAAAAGTTGTAACTTATTTTCATTGACGTAGCGTTTATTAAAAAATGGCTCGAATCTTATTAATCTGTAAGTACACAATTCGCTTTCACGATTTGATGTACCTGAGAACCCTAGTACTTCACAAAAGGTATAGTATCTATTTCGAATGTTTTGTAATTCGATTCTCCTTCTTTTTCATAAATTTACAGGTCATAAATAGCAGAGCCTTAGCCGTGATTTAAATCTAAAACTTTTTGAAGGATAAGAATTGTTAAGTACGAGATAAAAATCAATTTTCTCGATGTCATCTTTTTAAAAACAATTGAAGAGGTTTGTACTTTGAAATTTTTTGTTAGATTGCCAAAGTAAAGCATTTAACCGAGAATCGTAGTATTAAGTATCCCATAAGGTTTCTATCTGCGGAAAAAATTCAGTATCTCGCCGAAAACAGTTTTTCAACCCAGTTTTGGCATCAAAATTTCAAGAGGGACAGAGCTTCAGTCTGTTTCGTGATTCTGCATGTGATTATTTGTTTGTAACTGATATCTCATTTGGAAAATTTCAATTAGTACTGACAAATTTTTTTTTTTTTGGTTCCATAACATAATATCCTAGCCAAAAATCCCCTCCCGGGGAAAAAAGCTTGGACAAGTACATTTGTTGGTGATCCCCATTTCCATTTTGTTTCACAGAAAAATCTAATCCCCCCTGAAAAAAATTGGAAACGCTAACAAAAAAAAAGAGTTTGAGGTTTTGGGTTTAAGAAAACCCAAAAAAAAAAAAATTCAAGAAGATTGAGAAAAATGCAAGAAATGCGAGAATGGTAGAAAAAAAATTAATAGTATCCGCTCAGCATAAAAAATTCTGATATCTATAAAAGCACAAGTATTCCCTGTCTGAAAATCATGTTGATGTTCGAAAATCAATTAATGAGAAAAAAGAAAATCTTCCAAAAGACACGTCTCAAAAGAAGGAACCCCTAAATACAAAATGGCGAATCAACAGAAAAACTTCATACAAAAATACAAAACTAAAGTTTGCCATCATATGTTGAGCATATGCGCACAGAGTACTTGGCCGGCCCGAAATTTTGAATTAAAGTGCTCAGCTTGGTTAATCTTAACATAACGTAATCATTTGGTTTCAGAAATCTTCTTAAAAAAGACACGCGAAAGCTTGGCGAAAATCTCGATACAATCAAGGTTCTCTCCTAAAACGATTTATATTTCGAGCTAGTAATACAAAAAATTGCTAGAAGTACAATTTTTTCCGACGCATTACGGGTCATTTGATATAATTTTTAGCTCCACCTTAATTAGTGATCAGTTGTTATTTTTCTACGTATCTATACTTGTGTAAAATATTGCGCAAATGATTTAATTAATTAATTGTATATCAAATTGAGAGAAAACTTTGAATTTGTACTAATTCATTTGAATGTATAACGTTCAATGACATTTGTGTAACGCTTAGCATTTTTCTCATGAATACAACCGAGTTGTTCTACTTATCTATAAATAGCGGAAGCTAATACAAAAAATTTCGGCCCGGCCAAGTACTCTGTGCGCATACAATCAACATATGATAGCAAAGTTTAGTTTCGTATTTTTGTATGAAGTTTTTCTGTTGATTCGCCAATTTGTATTTAGGGGTTCCTTTTTTCGAGACGTGTCTTTTTGGAAGATTTTCTTTGTTCTCGTTAATTGATTTTCGAACATCAACATGATTTTCAGACAGGGAATACTTGTCCTTTTATAGATATCAGAATTTTTTATGCTGAGCGAATACCATTAATTTTTTTCTACCATTCTCGCGTTTCTTGCATTTTTCTCAATCTTCTTGAATTTTTTTTTTTGGGTTTTCGTAAATTATTTATTTTGTTGGCGTTTCCAATTTTTATCAAGGGGGGATAAGATTTTTCTGTGAAACAAAATGGAAATGGGGATCACCAACAAATGTACTTGTTCAAGCTTTTTTCCCCGGGAGGGGATTTTTAGCTAGGATATCACTTATCCTCGCCAAAAATCCCCTCCCGGGGAAAAAAGCTTGGACAAGTACATTTGTTGGTGACCTCCGTTTCCTTTGCAGTTCCCTGAAAAATCTACAGAAAAGTGAGAACCCCTCCCTCTGCCAAAAAAATTGAATTCACTCTCAGAAAAACGATAAAAAATGTCTCGCCCAAAAAACCTTGACCACTCCCAACTTATAAAACTGAAGATCCTTCAAAGAATAAAACCTCTGCCAAAACAATTTGATGCCCTCCCAGGAAAACGATAAAAAATGTCTCGCCTACATAACCTTGACCACTCTCGACTGAAAAATGAAGACCCTTCAAAGAATACAATGAAGAATAACCCCAAAAAAATTTTCCTGAAAATTCAAAAAACCCTACATGAACACAAAAATTAGTCATACAATAATTGTGTAAAAATTGATCATTTACGTTCAGCACTAAAATTTTTTATATCGATAAGAGGACAAGTTTTCCCTTGAGGTCTTAGAATCAACTAACCAATCCGTTTCATTAATAATAACCATTAATAATACATAATCATTTGTTGTTGAATTATTAGTAACTTAGAAAACGAAAATAGTCAATGTTTCATTTACGTACAGGATTAAAATTTACAATATCAATACTGGGACAAGTGTTTCATATACTAAATTACGAAAAGAAAATAGTGAATCTTTCATTTACGTACAAGATTAAAATTTACAATATCAATAATGGGACAAGTGTTTCATACTAACTTACGAAACGAAAATAGTCAACGTTTCATTTACGTACAGGATCAAAATTTACAATATCAATACTGTAAGGGCACGGATACGCGACAGCTGACGATCCGCTCGGCGCGGCGTCCGTCGCTCGACTACGGTAGCGCCAAGCGGCCGATAGCCGAACCATCTCGCGGCTCGCGAAGACGCGAGCGGACAAAGTGGGGGAAAGTGATAAATTTGTGACAAAGAAGTGGGGATTGCGCGTGCCTCATTCGATAGCGCGTCGAAAAGTGGGGACAAGAAGGACTGTGCAAACGTTATGCGCAAGCGCGATGAATGTTGAACGAATGCGAGCGAAGGATGAATGAGTGGGAGAAATAACGTTTTGGTAAGCGCCCCACCACAAAGAACTCGAGCGAATAAGACGGCGAGTTATTTTTAGAATGGAGAACAAAGGATTCTGACAGTATAAAAGCCGGTGCAGAACAGCACTCGGCACTCATTCTTCTCGAAGAACTCGAGGCAAAACCTTAGACTGTCAGCACAGGGCTCTCTTCGCTCCTACAAAGAACACACATAACCTTTCCAAATCTTTCTTTTGTTCATCGGCCACGGAGTAGTTCGGTTTCATTCGACTCCCGCAACCGGTGAGCATTCCTAACCTCAATTCCTTTGTGCATCGGCCACGGAGCAGTTCGGTTTCGTTCGGCTCCCGCAACCGGTGTGCATTTCCTGAAAACAAATCTTTCCTGTGTACATTGGCCACGGAGTAGTTCGGCTCCGTTCGACTCCCGCAACCGGGATTTCCAATCCTTACTTTTCACTATCCTTCGAACCGCACAATCACTCATTTGTAGGAGCAAAGGAGTTCAACGCGATTAAATTATTAGATAACAAAAATTATTCGTTAGAATCCTAATTAAAAACTTGTCGAAAATCAACTAAAGTCAAAAGCGTGCGAAAAACTTGTCCAATTCAATAAATCGAATTGTAAAACCGAAATAAGCGTGCGTTTTCAAATAAAAATTGTCCAAATCGATCACAAAGCAGAATTAGTGCGTTTCATTGTTAAAATTAATTAATTACATTGTTGAACAAAAACACATGCGTGCAGATCATAAAATAAAAGCGTAGAAACAGATTCAAAATCAGCGTCACGTCAAACAAGCGTTTTCTGCACTTTTCTAAGAAAAATAAAGTTATCCTCGTTATCCAAGCGTTATTAATTATCGAAAATTTAGTCTAGGTTAAAAATATAACTTAAGATTGTATACAATCAAAGAGTTTCACTCAAATTTTACAGACATTCAGTAAGAAAAGGCTAAATTACCTTAAATTACCATAAATTACCACGTAAGCGGTAAAATGACCGCATAAATTTCCATCGAGATTTTTATGTCAAAAATTTCGTTTAATTTTTGCCGTTCGATTGCAATAAAGGAAACACATGCAAAATAAACAGAACACCTAGAAATTTGTAAAATAACTCGTAAAATTTGAATAAATCGCTTTTTATTTGTTAAATCTAAATAAAACTCTCGTTTTTTCTTCACACCTGCTCCTTTCTCTCGAAGCTCGAACCGACGCGTAACGCGAAGCGTCTTTGAGCGATTTTATACCGTTACAATACTGGGACAAGTGTTTCATCCTAATCAAGAGACGCGGTAGCGGCTCGACGCCAAGTATTAAAAGAAAGCTACCGCACTCTTATATACGCGAATATACCGGAAGTGATGACGTCACAGCGCCTTTAAATCGATCTCACAGATAAACGGCTGGACCAAACAATGTCAATTTTTCTATTGAATTTTTTTCGATTTTTCTCTTCCGATTGGTCTTTGTTGCAACAAAATTGACTCGGTCCATTCTGAGAACGATGATGTTGGTGAAAAATTTTTGAGAATTTGTCTCAAAAGGGGACATTTGTCCCGCTGTGACGTCGTCGCGTTTCGTCGTTCGTTTTTCAATTTCAATTATTTAAATTCGAATTTAACAAATAATGAGATATCTTAGTAATATAAAAATAAATAAATAAAGTAATGATTTTTTTCGTACAGTCTATATATAAATATATATATATATACATATTATATACTGTGACGATATTTTTCAATGACCTTAAAAACGCCACAAAAGTCTGGCTCTCTTTACCGTCGATTTTAATCGAAAATCAAAGATGGAAAAATTTAATGTTGGGCGCCAGTCGCAAAGCGACTCGACGGCAAGGAGAGGGAGACAAAGTTGACCAGCTTGCAATCAGCGGAATGGGCGAGGTCTCCGCGAGAATAATTTGCAAACACAAAATTACGTTTTAAAAAATAATAAAAATAAATTTAATCATTAGTCAGAAAAATATAATCGGGAAAAATTACAAGATTACGCACGCTCGGGATAAGTTTCGTCGCAGACGAATTTTACATGATTTTGTTACAAAAGAAAATTTACTGACTCTAATTTAATCAAACTTTAACCGGAATAACGAGAAAAATAATAATCACGCGTCTCTAATGAACCGCGGGGGAAGAATCGCGAACTCACTCACACAATAATTCGCACACACTCAAAATTGGTCGGGATCCTGCATACTTGACAATCTAAAACCGAGCTCGAATTTATTCTCTCCGTGGTTCTACTCACGGTCGAGAAAATAAATTTTAAAGATGGTAAAATCACGAAAATTCAAGATATTTAATTCGGAAAACCGAGCCCCCGATAATCGGTTACTCGGCCGAGCTATCGAACGTTATTCGATTATTATCCCGACCCACTCACGCAATCTCACTCACACACGCACACAAAGATCACACTTTCGCGACCCTTCAGCCCGGGAAACAACTTACGCCAACCGGAACAATTATTTACGCAACAAAACACAAAATTGGAGATCTCGAGTACGGCCACGATTACTCTTCGATATTTAAAATTTACGTTAAATAAACGCGATATGCAAAACGGGCGAACGCGGGACAAAGCAAATCGAAAGAGCTGACTAAGAAGCGCGTGACAAAGTCGTCACCGCGACCAAATTTCTCTCAACACATGAGAGGAACATTAAATATTTTAATTTAACAAAGAACGCGAAAAATGACCCGGGAAGGATGTGCGAGGGCCCACTAACCAAACCAGAAAGTGAAAAGGAAGGAACTCACGGTGTTTCTTCCCATTTTCGCGACACGTCCTCTCTGCTCGATACTTCACGAGAATCTCCCCGAGAACAAGAACGTTACGAGTAACGAGGATTTTGTCTCCCGCCCCTCTCCTAATTTCGAATATTCCCGAAAATGATTGACAGGTCCGGCGCAATTAGAAAATTGGTCCGAGCGTTAGACAGGGCCCCAAAGCGAGTTTGAAAATCGGGAAATGCTGCACAAGATATTATTGCATTTTCACCCCTAGCTCGACCATTACATTTTTATGCGATAACACGGACCATGGAGTTCGCATGATTTACGGGATCTCGCGAGAATGATGCGATGATCGCCGTTTGATGATTGACAGCGGGAGAATCCGGCGGGTACGACGGCCCTGACGTAACGGTAGAAAAACGACCAAGTCCTCGAAGCCGAACGAATATTTTCCAACTCGAATATTCTCGAGCCTTCCGTGAGATTTCCGTTGCCTCGTCCTTGTGTTGACAACGTATTTCGAAATCCTCTATCCCTTTCCCGAAGTCGCTCACATGAAAATAAAGTATTCCCGAACGCAAATTAATAAATAATTAACAAAATAATCGCCCTAGACAAGCCCTGTGAGATAATCGTGTGGCCGAAGTACCGAGCAGGAGCGTCGGGAAGCGCTTGTTTTACGAACTTGGCGCTTTAGTGACGGTCAAATAAAAAAACCGTCACAATACATATTATGTATATATATATATTCACCTTTTTATCTCATATATTCCACTTTCACACATACCCGTATACCTTCTCATATACCCTATCATGTACATATAATATATATTTATCTTTTTCTATTATTTTTCATTTTCTACCTTATATATACTTTATATACTTAATACATTTAACCTATTTACCTCATATATTCCACTCTCACACACATACGTCTACTTTTTAAATTACCCTATTATGCAACCTATTTACTCCCTATATATATACATATAATAGATATATATTCAAAAAAAAAATTGATTCACTTTTCACCTTATGTACTTCATACATTTAACCTATTTACCTCATGTATTCCACTTTCACACGTACACATACGTTCTCATATACCCTATTATGTATATATAATATATATTTGTCTTTTTCTATTATTTTCCATTTTTTACCTTATATATACTTTATATACTTGATACATTTATAACCTATTTACCTCATATAATCCACTCTCACACATATACGTTTACTTTTTAAATTACCCTATTATGTAACCTCTTCACTCCTTATATATTTATATTCTACATATTTATTAACACATACATCTCACCCAACCATAAGTTATATATGTCATATATGTATGTAATGGTGTCGTATGGAATCGTTTGGTAGTCGTATCAAGAGACTCGGCAGAGTCTCGGGACAAGTACATTTGACAGCGTCGTCTGCTGGCCCGAGACTCACTCGAGTATATTATCTCTAAGAAAAGCGATTTCGCCGGTGGGGGTGGACACTTTCTTGAATTACGAAGCTCAGGGGTAATTTCATGATCTCAAATTTAAACTGAAGACTAATTACGTTATCCCCCCTCGATTGAGCCATAAATCAACCCGATTGATGCCGTAATTGCTGAGAAAAAACTTTGCACGGGCAAAATTATGCGCCGATCGAAGTGTGCGTGCGTGTATGTATACGACACAGAGAAAGGACCCGTGTGGCCATCGTGTTTCTGATTGGTCGTGACTGACGACACATCCAGCTGTTCCCATCCGAGGAACACCTGTTGGTTGCCAGTTCACGAATACATCTTTATACATGTATCGTTCAATTCACGGTGATAAATATAGAAACATTCAAAAGTCAGATTGTCAAAATGAGGAAATCATAACCTCAAATTCCGCTAGCAATCGTGTATATTTTGCCGGCCGATATTGACGCGAGTGTGAGAGAGATAGCTGGAACGAGTTGACATTTTTTGCCGACTTTGTGATGAATAACGGCTAAAAGCTCTGACAGCTCGCCATAACCTCACTAATGCTTATTTGCAGGTAGTGTTACGTCCCAGGTGGAAGAATTTAGTTTGGAATGCGCAGTCGTCGATTTTGAGCGCGATGCTTGATTTGAAAGCTATCGCCAGTGAGTCCTTTTTGACTTCTACGCTATTCCCAGACACAAATTACTAACATTTGGGTTTTAGAGATTTATGCGATGGTTTATTTTGGTGATACTCTTACCCAGAGTGAAGTTTGAACACTCGACTAAATTTTGATAAACTCGCGTTCACTAATAATTGTTTGTTTATTTACACTCTTAAGTACACTTTTGAATATTACAATTATTCAATTATTCTAAATTATTCAGTTGATTATTCGTTTAATGTCTGATTCACTGATTTCGATCGGAGTTAGAGATTTAGGATTATTTGTCAGAGTTTGACGATCGGATCTCAGTTTTGATGTTTGAATTTATAGTTAAGTTCTTTTAAGTTTTAAGATTGAGAGACTCTTGCCCAGAAGGGAAGATGACCTCTTGGTTTCGATGTTAGTTTCTAACTGAGGATTTTACGAGAGCATTTTCAATGCTGGAGTAAATTTGTTGTAAGGGAGAAAAAGTGGTGGAAAATGCTCAACGTTGCTTTTTCTAATTGGTTAAAAGAATACGATAAGGAATTCCGATTTTTGGTTGGAAGTTGAAATGTAGGGGGGTTTTCTGTAAGGTTATGATTGGAGGATGTGATCTCGTTTTCTTAGAAAAGGAGGCTGTTCGCATTTATGTATTAGGTCTGATTTTGTGTTATGGGAAATGTCAATCATTTTCCGAGTTCTCGGGATTTTAATATGTTATCTTGCAGCTGTGTTTAGGGCTAAGGAGTTTGTGTTTCCTCGAGAATATTTCCCCAGGATTCGAATGTTTATTAATATGCTATCTTGCAGCTGCGTTTGGAGTTCGTGACTGAGATAAAGAGTTCTGTATTTCTTCGAGAACATTTCGAGGGTTTTGTGGAAAACGGACCATGGGAAAATTGGTTATCTTAGTCTTGCGTTTCGGATTGAGCGCTGTCCAAGGGACACGTGGTCTCTTGTATATTATTACGTGTTACGAGTAGAAGAATATAAGGGACGTGTTTATGCAACTGTTCTGAAGCTTAACGTTACTATATACTAATGCTGACGAGTATGTGTTATTACAAAAGATGCACATACTCGTTTGTAAAAATTATTATTAGAATGATTAAATTATCGACAAAAGATGACGTTTGCGAATTTACCTGCTGATGGTAAGCTATTTGTGATGAAAAAGAGAGAGAGATAATAGAAAAAAATTATCGGGTGCTGGCAAGAATGCCAGGACGTAACAGTAGCGTTAACGACATGCTCCAGTGACAGGAAAATATGCTTCAGGAATGAATATGCTTCACAACCATTGCCCTATTCCTAATCCCAAAATTTTATTCATTTACAGCATATCTGAAATCGCCGCTGGCATATTATATTGATTGCGGAGCGACAATAACTCTCAGCGACATAAGAAACTTGTCGCTGAGCCACATGAAAACTTTCCGCTGAGCCACGTGTAATACTTAAGTAGAAAAATAATTACTCAATTTTCTTCATATCACTTTGACATAAAAAACAATTTAGATTTACAAAATGTAATGCATTTTTCCTTCCCTCCGAACGATATTTTGAAATTCCCCAAAATTTTCTCAAAAACTCTCAAGCTCAATCGACAAAAAGAAATGAAATTATTGCAACATAGCCAAGAATTAAAAAAATAATGAATAGCTACATTTCACAGGGAAACATGTGCACCCTCAATACATTTTGTGTATTTAAGGGTCTGCAAAGGCTCTACAAAAAAATGCAAAAAATTGGCGTGCATGGTTAACTAAAAAAGTTCGGCAAAGGCCTGCGTCACTGTTCTTATTAGAATTTCCGCATGCACGCGCAAAGTAGCATTATGACGTCATGTAATGGGGAATGGAACATCCACCGAAATTCTAAATGTTCGCTGTTTTTTCTGTTCTCTTTCCGCGATGATAATTCCATATTATTCCAAATGTTCGCTGTTTATCCTATTCCTCTTTCCGCGATGATATTTCCTATTTCCATATTGAACAAAAATCTCTCCTCTTTGCACAATTAATAATCATTTTTCAAAGTCTGGAGAGCCAAGGGGAACGAAACTTTTAAAAAATTTCATTCCATGCAATCTGATAAATGTTTTTTTATCTTGACGAGATTTGAATGAAAACGATTTCGATTTTTCAGATGAAAAACGGAAATTCTATTTTAGGCAGTTGTTCAAGTTTGTCCGCCTCTCCCATAAATTGATACTTTATCTTTCCGGGCTTTTTTAGTTAACCATGCACGCCAATTTTTTGCATTTTTTTGTAGAGCCTTTGCAGACCTTTAAATACACAAAATGTATTGAGGGTGCACATGTTTCCCTGTGAAATGTAGCTATTCATTATTTTTTTAATTCTTGGCTATGTTGCAATAATTTCATTTCTTTTTGTCGATTGAGCTTGAGAGTTTTTGAGAAAATTTTGGGGAATTTCAAAATATCGTTCGGAGGGAAGGAAAAATGCATTACATTTTGTAAATCTAAATTGTTTTTTATGTCAAAGTGATATGAAGAAAATTGAGTAATTATTTTTCTACTGAGGTTGCGATCTTTTAAAATTGGCGTTCTTTTTTTACTTTTCAAAAGTATTCTTCCACGGATTTCTCTTCTTTTTGAAAAGCGGGATATTCATCAACATTTTTTTGTAATTATAGAGGCATTATTTGTTCTGGTTGGTTATTCTTGAAATAAAATAAATCTCTTCAAAAACTTCTGTCGACACCCCTGGTAAATTCCTTTAAATATCTCGACAACAGTCATGATCAAAGACTTAAAAAACTCTCATCGAGAACCTTGTTCAATCCCTCAAGAAAACCACGAAGAGACTCGTGGTCAATCTCTCAATGAAACCTCAGTGAGGCCCTTAGTCAATCCCTTAAAAAAGCTCGTCTACCCTTGGCTAATCTGTTGCAAAAATCTCGTCAAGACTTTTTGTCGACTCTTTAAAAAATCCCATCCAGACTCTTGACTAATCCCTTAAAAAAGTCTTGGCACGATTCTTGGTCGATCTGTTGAAACAAGTCTCGACCAGAATCTCGATGAATCTTTTGAAAAAGTCGCGGCGAGATTCTTTATGAATCCCATAAAAAAAGTCTCTGGACGCTTCCACTCAATGCCTTGAAAAACTTCCGTCGACACCGCTTCCGCAAATCCCTTCAAAATATATCGGCGAGGGTCATGATAAACCCCTTAAAAATTCTCGTCCAGACTCTTGACCAATCCCTTAAAAAAGTCCTGGCGAGATTCGTGGTTAATCCCTTAAATACTCCCATTAAGAGCCTTGGTTAACCCTTTCGAAATTGTCGTCCAGACTCTTCGTTAATCCCTTAAAACCACAGTGACGAGACTCTGAGTTTAGTAAATATTAACTAACTCTTAAGAAACCACGTTCGAGACCACTGGTGAGCGCCTTAAAAAATTCCGTCAAGACTCTTCGTCAATCCCTCAAAAAAGTCCTGACGAGACTTCACCCTTCTCCCTCGTGCCCTTTCTCCCTTCGTTCTCCCGTTTTTTAATCGTTTTATTGCATTTTTGGCTTATTTTTTGACTCCGAGCGGAATTGCCCCAGGCTCACGTGATCCTGCATTAAAAAACGAAAAGAATAAGCCCAAGGTGGATCATTTTCATTGAATTTTAGAAGAGACAGGGAGTTTTTAAAACTGGGGTGATTTATGACCCCACGTCACCGGAAAGTTTAAATAAATTAAGGTTACCGTGCAAAGGTCAAAAACTTCCGTGGCAACCCCCGGTCAACCCCTTCAATCATAAAGTCTGATAAATATTTTTTATGTTGCCGAAATTTGAATGAAGAAGATTTTGATTTTTGAGATGAAAAACAAATGACATCAAAAACCATGGAGCCGTGGACCTAGACACCGAAACCCATGAAGGAATGGACCTAGACATCAAAAACCATGGAGCCGTGGACCTAGACATCGGAAACCATGGAAAAATATACCTAGACATCAAAAACCATGGAGCCGTGGACCTAGACATCGAAAACCATGGGGAAATATACCTAGACATCGGAAACAATGGAGAAATATACCTTGACATCGAAAACTATAGAGCCGTGGACCTAGACATCGAAAACCATGGAGAAATATACAGAGGCAACTAAAACCATGGAGAAATATGCCTAGACAGCAAAAACCATGAATATATACCTAGACATCGAAAACCATGAAGAAATATACCTAAGCATCGAAAACCATGGAAAAATATACAAAGCCGACGAAAACCATGGAGAAATAGACCTAGACATCAAAAACCGTGAAGAAATATACCTAGAAATCGAAAACCATGGGGAAATATACCTAGACATCGAAAACCATGGAGCCGTGGACCTAGACACCGAAAACCATGAAGCCGTGGACCTAGACACCGAAAACCATGAAGCCATGGACCTAGACACCGAAAACCATGGAGCCGACGACCTAGACATCGAAAACCATGGAGAAATATACTTAGACATCGAAAACCAAGAAGAAATATACTTAGACATCGAAAACCATGAAGAAATATACCTAGGCATCGAAAACCATGGAGAAATATATAGAGACAACAAAAACCATGGAGCCGTGGACCTAGACACCGAAAACCATGGAGAAATATACCTAGGCATCGAAAACCATGGAGAAATATACCTAGACAGCAAAAACCTTGAAGAAATATACCTAGACATCGAAAACCATGAAGAAATATACCTAGGCATCGAAAACCATGGAGAAATATACCTAGACATCGAAAACCATGAAGCCGTCGACCTAGACATCGAAAACCATGGAGAAATATACCTAGACGTCGAAAACCATGAAGCCGTCGACCTAGACATCGAAAACCATGGAGCCATGAACCTAGCGATCAAAAACCATGGAGAAACATACCTAGACATAAAAAACCATGGAGCCGTGTACCTTGACAACGAAAACCATGGAGCCGTCGACCTAGACATCGAAAACCATGAAGAAATATACCTAGGCATCGAAAACCATGGAGAAATATACAGAGACAACGAAAACCATGGAGAAATATACCCAGACAACAAAAACCATACCTACACATCGAAAACCATGGAGAAATATACCTAGACAACAAAAACCATGGAGCCGTGGACCTAGACACCGAAAACCATGGAGCCGACGACCTAGACATCGAAAACCATGGAGAAATATACCTAGACATCAAAAACCATGGAGCCGTGGACCTAGACACCGAAAACCATGGAGCCGACGACCTAGACATCGAAAACTATGGAGAAACATTCCTAGGCATCGAAAACCATGGAGAAATATACTTAGACATCGAAAACCATGGAGAAATATACAGAGATAACGAAAACCATGGAGAAATATACCTACACATCGAAAACCATCGAGAAATATACCTAGACATCAGAAACCATGGAGCCGTGTACCTTGACAACGAAAACCATGGAGCCGTCGACCTAGACATCGAAAACCATGGAGAAATATACAGAGACAACAAAAACCATGGAGAAATATACCTACACATCGAAAACCATGGAGAAATATACCTAGACAACAAAAAGCATGGAGCCGTGTACCTTGACAACGAAAACCATGATAGCTAGACAACGAAAACCATGGTAGCTAAACAACGAAAACCATACCGAAAGAGAGGCCCGATATAGTCTGTCTCTCTCGCTCAGTGGCGCGCAAAGAGTGGGGATACCACGTTTAGCGGGGCGGGTGACGTCACGGGCCGAAAATGTCCACCAGGCACGTAAGGGCGTATGTCCAAGCGCCTGCGCACATAACTTACGCCTTTCTGACTCTAAGAAACAGAAGGGATCCCAAACCTCGCGTCCAAAATCTTCAATGTTGGATTTCTCTGGATTGGCTGAACGGATTTTGTTCTACCAAGGACCATTCGAAAGATAAAAAATCATAGAAAATTCGAATCTAATATGAGATTTTTCCCTCAACCCGTTCTCCTGTGAGAACGATTTAAAGTTTCTGTGACGTCATAAAATGCCTATTTTACTGTATATAAGAGTACGGCCGGCTCGCGCGCTACGCTTTTCTTTTAAACTTGGCGTCGAGCCGCTGCCGCGACTCTTGATCGCTGCCAGCTATCCGGAAGCTCCAGATATAACTCTCAGTGGCATAAAAATCTTGTCGCTGAGCCACATGAAAATTTTGTCGCTGAGAGTTATCCGGAAGCTTTGGATATCTCGCAGCGACAAGTTTTCCTTCGAAAGGAACCAATTATTGTGGAGCATAAAAAACATCGCCGCTGGCATATTATATTGATTGCGGAGCGATAATAACTCTCAGCGACATAAAAATCTTGTCGCTGAGCCACATGAAAATTTTGTCGCTGCGAGTTATCCGGAAGCTTTGGATATCTCTCAGCGACAAGTTTTGCTTCAAAAGGAACCAATTATTGTGTAGCATAACTAACATCGTCGCTGGCGTTAGATCAATCGCAAAGGGACAATAACTCTCAGCGACATGAAAATCTTGTCGCTGAGCAACATAAAAATCTTGTCGCTGAGCCACATGAAAATCTTTCCGCTGAGCCCCATGAAATTCTTATCGCTGCCAGCTATCCGGTATCCGGGAGCTCCAGATAACTCTCAGTGGCATGAAAATATAAATTCTTCGCGACAAATTCATGTTAAAATATTGATTTTTTCCAACTCGTGATCAAAAGTTGAAAATTGCATTCCCGCGATGAATTAAGACTTTGGCACGTGTTTTCTCTTCTTTTCAGCGTATCAAACTGAGTGGCTGGAAAAAAATGCATAATTTATGCGATTTTTACTCGGAGAAGAGCGATTTTCGTTTGAAAATTGACGAAAAATCGTCATTTTCAAGCAAAAATCATGCTCGTGAGCAAAAAATCATATCTCGATGAAAAATCGAGATACAGATATGACTTTGGGCTTAAATTGAGCTCGACAGAGTATATTTGAAGGAAAAAAATCAGTAGTCCATTCTCATGGAGCCAAGCAGAAAAATACTTGGCAACAAATTCATGTTAAAACTCCGATTTTTTCCAACTCAAGGTCGAAAATCGAAAATTGCATTGACGCGGTAAATTGAGACTTTGGCGCGTGTTTTCTCTCCTTTTCAGCGTATCAAACTGAAAGGCTGGAAAAAAAAGTCATAATTTATACGATTTTTACTCGGAGAAAAGCGATTTTCGTTTGAAAATTGTTGAAAAATTGTCATTTTCAAGCAAAAATCATAGTTATGGGCAAAAAATCATATCTCGGTGGAAAATTGAGATAGAGACATGACTTTGGGCTCAAATTAAGCTCCAAAGAGTAAATTTCTGGGAAAAAAAATCAGCAATTTATTCCCATAAAGCCAACTAAATAAAATCTTCACTCTCAAGTCATGTAAAAATGGCGTTTTTTTTCTAAGCTGATGGTGAAAATGCAAAAATATCATTCTCGAGAAAATATAAGATTATGGCACGCGTTCACGTTTCCTTTCAGCTTAGCAAACCATGTGGACGAAAAAAAAAAACATGATTTCACCGTCCTTGCGCGGAGAAGAGCGATTTTCGTTTGAAAATTGATGAAAAATCGTCATTTTCGAGCAAAAATGCTGGAAATGGGCAAAAAATCGTATTTCGGTGAAAAATTGAGATAGAGACATGATTCTTGGCTTAAAACGAGCTCCACAGAGTACACTTCTAGGGAAAAATCAGCAAATTATTCCCACCGGACTGAAAAAATTGGAGACTTCCAATCAGAAAAAAGAAGTGATATCCTAGCCGAAAATCCCCTCACGGGGAAAAAAGCCTGGACAAGTCCATTTGTTCGTGACCCCCGTTTCCAATCGTTTTCACCGACAAATCCGACCCCCCTAAAAAAGAATTGAAATAAAATGAATAATAGAAAAAAACCCTCGGAAAAAATGGCTCCTAAAAAAATGGACAAAAACTCCAAAAAAAAATCAAAACAATTGAAAAAAATACAATGAATGTAAAAATGGTAAAAAAAAAATTGATTATTTTCGCTCACCACGAAAAATTCTTGATATCCATGAAAGGACAAGTATTCCATTGATGGCTGAAAATCAATTAACAAGAAAAAGGGAAAGATTCCAAAAAAACACGGCACAAAAAAAGCAACCCCTAAATACACAATAGCGAATCGACAGAAAAACTTGCGCGACGTGATGGAAAACTAAAGTTTGTCATCGCATGTTGAGCAGTTGAGCGGATGCGCACAGAGTACTTGTCCGGCCCGAAATTTTTTTATTAGAAGTGCTCATAGGTTTTGAACTTGACATAACGTAATTGTTTGGTCTCAGAAAGCTTTTTAGAAAAGACACGTGAATGGTCGGTGAAAATCTCGAGTCAATCAAGGTTCTTTCCAAAACCGATTTACATTTCAAGTGAATAATACAAAAAATTGCTAGGAGTGCATTTTTTCCGATGCATTACCGGTTCTTGAGTTTAACGAGCTGCACCTTAATTATTCATTAGTTGTATTTTTTCTATGTATCCATACTCGTGTAAAATATTGCACAAATAATTAATTTATTAATGGCTGTGGCTATTCATCCGGATATTTCATACACTAAAAAGCATGGTCGGACGAATAAGCAACCCTTAATCGTACGGATAAAGCGGAAATCATTGGATAAAGCGTGTCCGGACGAATATTATTCGTCCGGCTATCCGGACGACTAGCCACTGCGTTTCTCTTAAATAATTGTATATCAAATCGAGAGAAAACTTCGAATTTGTACCAATGCATTCAAATGTATAAAGTTCAGTGATGTTTGTATAACGCCCATCATTTTTCTCATGAATACCACCGAGTTGTTCTATCTATCTAAAAATAGCGGAAGCTAATACAAAAATTTTCGGGCCGGACAAGTACTCTGTGCGCATCCGCTCAACTGCTCAACATGCGATGGCAAACTTTGGTTTTCCATCACGTCGCGCAAGTTTTTCTGTCGATTCGCTATTGTGTATTTAGGAGTTTCTTTTTTTGTGCCGTGTTTTTTGGAACTTTTCCCTTTTTCTTGTTAATTGATTTTCAGCCATCAATGGAATACTTGTCCTTTCATGGATATCAAGAATTTTTCGTGCTGAGCGAAAATCAATTTTTTTTTTACCATTTTTACTACTACTACTACTACAACTACTACTACTACTACTACTACTACTACTACTACTACTACTACTACTACTACTACTACTACTACTACTACTACCACTACTACTACTACTACTACTACTACTACTACTACTACTACTACTACTACTACTACTACTACTACTACTACTACTACAACAACTACTACTACTACTACTACTACTACTACTACTACTATATTTTTCTAAATTAAAATATTACGATAATGAAAAAGTCTGATAAATCAATGCAAATTAAATGGAAAATAATACATTTTTTGGAAACAATCAACAATTTAATCAATCGATTGAAATTTATTAAAAAACTGTTTATTTGTATGAAGAATTACTTTTAATTATTCTTTTAATTAAAAAAATGTCTTTTTTTAATGGAATTTTCATTTATCAATCAATTTATGTCAGATTTTATCAATTTCAAATTAAAATCAAAATCTCAATAAATTTTTACTGCAAATTTAATATTTCAAAATAAAAAAATCGATTTTCATTCGAAAATGGATGATTGGAATAATTTGATTAATTAATGACCTTTTCATTAGAAATTAGAAATTTTTAAAAATAAAAGAATCATTATAAGTAATTCTCCATCAAAATGAATAGTTTCTCAATAAATTTAAATCGATTGAATAAATTATTCATTGATCTGAAAAAATCTCTAATTTTCCATTCAATATCCATTCATTTATAAAACTATTTTACAGTTATTCATTTTTAGATGAAAATTGTATTTCCAACAAATTTTCATTCATAAATTCAATTATTTTGGAATGAAAAATTCGATTTTTGTGATACTTGCCTCGAAAGTGCGATTTTCGGTTGGCGTTTTCCGTGGCGAACACTTGCTCTTTTGTCTTACTTTACCGCACTAGTGCGGTAATGTGGACTTTACCGCACGGTGAGAAGACTTTACCGCACTAGTGCGGACATTCATATGTCAGATAGCTTAACTGTCAGATGTCAGTCGATGTTTTTTGATCCTCAAATCGAACTTTCGAGGCAAGTATCACAAAAAATATTGTACGCAACATGTGCGAAAAACAACGAAGTACATCGCGCGTTTGCCGCATTCGCCTCGACTTATGATACATATTCACACTCGTACTCGTGCGAATATGTATCATAAGCCTTCGGCTCATGCGGCAACTTCACGCGCGATGTAATTCGTCGCTTTCCGCACTTGTTGCGTAAAATACTATTCCGTTTGAAAATAAATAACTATGAAAAAGTCTGATATATCAATGCAAATTGAATGGAAAATAATACATTTTTTGAAAACAATGAACAATTTAATCAATCGATTGAAATTTATTAAAAAATAGTACATTGTGTACCAAGGAGGCAAAGTGGGTCTTTTGGCGCCGGGCGGGATGCTTTCAGTACGAGTCGTAGACGAGCGCGCGAGGCGAAGACGAGTACTGAAAACATCGTGCCCGGTGTTAAAAGGCCCTTGCCTCCGAGGTGCACACGAATATTTATATAACAAAACCTCGTTTCTGAGTTTTTTCGAGTCTGTCGGCGGTACGTAAAAAGTAGCCGTTTTACCGACTGCTGACGTGGATTAGCGGTGAGGAGTGCGAAAAAAGGCACTTTTAACTCCTAGGAGTTACAAGTGCCTTTTTTCGTACTCCCCACCACTAATCCACGTCGGCGGCGGTGAAACGGTTACTTTACGTACCGCCGACACGCTCGAAAAAGCGAGGAAAACGTGGTTGCGGTATATAAACGTTTTATTTTTATAAAGAATGACTTTCAATTATTCTTACAATTCGAAAAATGTCTTTTATAAATCAAATTTTCATTTATTAATCAAATTATGTCAGAATCAATTAATTTCCAATTCAAATAAAATTCTCAATAAATTTTGATTGCAAATTTAATTATTTCAAAAGAAAAAAATCGATTTTCATTCAAAAATGGATCATTGGAATTTTGATTAATTAATGAACATTTCAAAAAATTATATATTTTTAGCAATAAAAGAATAATCATATATTTTCTTCTTTAATGATAAATTTTTTCGTAAATAGATACCATTGAAAAACTTTCAAAAAGTAAAAAGAACGCCAAGTATCAAAAGATCGCATTTCAAGTTACAGTTTCCCTAAAAAAAATGAATAAAGCAAATTCCAAAAAGACGTGAAATCCGTGGAAAAAACTTTCAAAAAGTAAAAAGAACGCCAAGTATTAAAAGATCGCATCTTGAGTTACAATTTTTTCCTTGCAGCTATCACTTTTCAAAAATAAAGCAATCGCACTTCCGAAAAAAAGAAATTGAATCGGAAAAAATTTCAATCCCTACAAAGGGCCACTGCAATAATTATCCAGAGAAATTCTTACGCGTAAAGTTCAAAAATTGAACGAGCAAAAATAATTGAAATCATTGGTTTCGGTAGCAGCCAAGAATCGGACGTACCGACCATTATCGGTACTGTAACAACATGTTGTCAAAGGGCACTGAAAAACCAATGCGAAAACTTGGCGTGCATGGTTAAGTGAAAAAGTTCGGCGAAGGGCTGTGTCATTGTACTTTTCAGAAACTCGCTCCATGCACGCCCCAAGTAGCAGTATGACGTCATGGATTGGGAAATGAACCAATGCGAGCCCTTTTGTAGATTTGCATATTCGAGACCTCCATTCTATCCTTTCCAGCCAACTATTTATGGCTTATCCGGAATTTTCGATGTTTATTCTGGTTTTCCTCCCCGATTCGATAAACCGTGTACATCCATATGATATTTCCATATTAAATGAGAATTTCTTGTGTTTGCGCAATTTATGATAGTCTTTTCAATTGAGGAAGAGCCAGGCAAAGCGGAACAGACGGGCGAAACGGGTCACCTCACCAAAAAAAAATTATGATTTTTACGAAAAGTATCATATTTACGAAATTTGAATTGAAAAGGTTTAGATTTTAGAGATTAATGAAAATGTAAAATAGTATATTACACACCTAGGGCAGGAAAATGAGAAAAGTCTCAGATCACACGTAATCACTGTCGGCCGAGGCGAAGCCGAGGCTGACAAACATGTGGTCTGATTTGAGGCTTTACTTTTTCCTGGCCGAGGTGTGTTAAGATTTTTCTGTCCGACGCAGCCGGAATTTCGGGCCGGAGGGCAGAAAATTTTATTTTTTTAGGCCATTGTTGTGCTGTCGCTCCACCTCTCCAAGAGCCAGGCAAAGCGGAACAGACGGGCGAAACGGGTCACCCCACCAAAAAAAATTTATGATTGTTACGGAAATCATCATTTTTACGAAATTTGAATTGAAAAGGTTTAGATTTTAGAGATTAATGAAAATATAAAAATTTCATTTTTTAGGCGATTATTGTGCTGTACCCGCCTCTCCGCGAAAACAGATTCTTTATCTTCCCGGGCTTTTTCACTTAACCATGCACGCCAAGTTTTCGCATTGGTTTTTCAGTGCCCTTTGACAACATGTTGTTACAGTACCGATAATGGTCGGTACGTCCGATTCTTGGCTGCTACCGAAACCAATGATTTCAATTTTTTTTGCTCCTTCAATTTTTGAACTTTACGCGTAAGAATTTCTCTGGATAATTATTGCAGTGGCCCTTTGTAGGGATTGAAATTTTTTCCGATTCATTTTCTTTTTTTGGGAAGTGCGATTGATTTATTTTTGAAAAGTGATAGCTGCAAGGAAAAAATTGTAACTCAAGATGCGATCTTTTAATACTTGGCGTTCTTTTTACTTTTTGAAAGTTTTTTCCACGGATTAAGAGTCGCGGCAGCGGCTCGACGCCAAGTTTAAAAGAAAAGCGTAGCGCGCGAGCCGGCCGTACTCTTATATACAGTAAAATAGGCATTTTATGACGTCACAGAAACTTTAAATCGTTCTCACAGAAGAACGGGTTGAGGGAAAAATCTCATATTAGATTTGAATTTTCTATGATTTTTTATCTTTCGAATGGTCCTTGGTAGAACAAAATCCGTTCAGCCAATCCAGAGAAATCTAACATTGAAGATTTTGGACGCGAGGTTTGGGATCCCTTCTGTTTCTTAGAGTCAGAAAGGCGTGAGTTATGTGCGCAGGCGCTTGGACATACGCCCTTACGTGCCTGGTGGACATTTTCGGCCCGTGACGTCACCCGCCCCGCTAAACGTGGTATCCCCACTCTTTGCGCGCCACTGAGCGAGAGAGACAGACTATATCGGGCCTCTCTTTCCGTATGGTTTTCGTTGTTTAGCTACCATGGTTTTCGTTGTCTAGCTATCATGGTTTTCGTTGTCAAGGTACACGGCTCCATGGTTTTTCTTGTCTAGGTATATTTCTCCATGGTTTTCGATGTGTAGGTATATTTCTCCATGGTTTTTGTTGTCTCTGTATATTTCTCCATGGTTTTCGATGTCTAGGTCGACGGCTCCATGGTTTTCGTTGTCAAGGTACACGGCTCCATGGTTTCTGATGTCTAGGTATATTTCTCCATGGTTTTCGATGTGTAGGTATGGTTTTTGTTGTCTGGGTATATTTCTCCATGGTTTTCGTTGTCTCTGTATATTTCTCCATGGTTTTCGATGTCTAAGTATATTTCTCCATGGTTTTCGATGCCTAGGAATGTTTCTCCATAGTTTTCGATGTCTAGGTCGTCGGCTCCATGGTTTTCGGTGTCTAGGTCCACGGCTCCATGGTTTTTGTTGTCTAGGTATATTTCTCCATGGTTTTCGATGTGTAGGTATGGTTTTTGTTGTCTGGGTATATTTCTCCATGGTTTTCGTTGTCTCTGTATATTTCTCCATGGTTTTCGATGCCTAGGTATATTTCTTCATGGTTTTCGATGTCTAGGTCGACGGCTCCATGGTTTTCGTTGTCAAGGTACACGGCTCCATGGTTTTTTATGTCTAGGTATGTTTCTCCATGGTTTTCGATGCCTAGGTATATTTCTTCATGGTTTTCGATGTCTAGGTATATTTCTTCAAGGTTTTTGCTGTCTAGGTATATTTCTCCATGGTTTTCGATGCCTAGGTATATTTCTTCAAGGTTTTTGCTGTCTAGGTATATTTCTCCATGGTTTTCGATGTCTAGGTCGACGGCTTCATGGTTCTCGATGTCTAGGTATATTTCTCCATGGTTTTCGATGCCTAGGTATATTTCTTCATGGTTTTCGATGTCTAGGTATATTTCTTCAAGGTTTTTGCTGTCTAGGTTCATGGCTCCATGGTTTTCGATGTCTAGGTATATTTCTTCAAGGTTTTTGCTGTCTAGGTATATTTCTCCATGGTTTTCGATGTCTAGGTCGACGGCTTCATGGTTCTCGATGTCTAGGTATATTTCTCCATGGTTTTCGATGCCTAGGTATATTTCTTCATGGTTTTCGATGTCTAGGTATATTTCTTCAAGGTTTTTGCTGTCTAGGTATATTTCTCCATGGTTTTCGATGCCTAGGTATATTTCTCCATGGTTTTCGATGTCTAGGTCGTCGGCTCCATGGTTTTCGGTATCTAGGTCCACGGCTCCATGGTTTTCGGTGTCTAGGTCCATGGCTTCATGGTTTTTGGTGTCTAGGTCCACGGCTTCATGGTTTTCGGTGTCTAGGTCCACGGCTCCATGGTTTTCGATGTCTAGGTATATTTCCCCATGATTTTCGATTTCCAGGTATATTTCTTCACGGTTTTTTATGTCTAGGTATATTTCTCCATGGTTTTCGATGTCTAGGTCGACGGCTTCATGGTTCTCGATGTCTAGGTATATTTCTCCATGGTTTTCGATGCCTAGGTATATTTCTTCATGGTTTTCGATGTCTAGGTATATTTCTTCAAGGTTTTTGCTGTCTAGGTTCATGGCTCCATGGTTTTCGATGTCTAGGTATATTTCTTCAAGGTTTTTGCTGTCTAGGTATATTTCTCCATGGTTTTCGATGTCTAGGTCGACGGCTTCATGGTTCTCGATGTCTAGGTATATTTCTCCATGGTTTTCGATGCCTAGGTATATTTCTTCATGGTTTTCGATGTCTAGGTATATTTCTTCAAGGTTTTTGCTGTCTAGGTATATTTCTCCATGGTTTTCGATGCCTAGGTATATTTCTCCATGGTTTTCGATGTCTAGGTCGTCGGCTCCATGGTTTTCGGTATCTAGGTCCACGGCTCCATGGTTTTCGGTGTCTAGGTCCATGGCTTCATGGTTTTTGGTGTCTAGGTCCACGGCTTCATGGTTTTCGGTGTCTAGGTCCACGGCTCCATGGTTTTCGATGTCTAGGTATATTTCCCCATGATTTTCGATTTCCAGGTATATTTCTTCACGGTTTTTTATGTCTAGGTATATTTCTCCATGGTTTTCGTCGGCTTTGTATATTTTTCCATGGTTTTCGATGCTTAGGTATATTTATTCATGGTTTTCGATGTCTAGGTATATTTATTCATGGTTTTTGCTGTCTAAGCATATTTCTCCATGGTTTTAGTTGTCTCTGTATATTTCTCCATGGTTTTCGATGTCTAGGTCCACGGCTCTATAATTTTCGATGTCAAGGTATATTTCTCCATTGTTTCCGATGTCGGCCTCGCGAGATCGCACACAGGTGGCGCCTACGTCGGTCTCGCGACCGGGCGCTGGCGCCACGCTGCCTGCCTCGCGAGACCGAGGCTCGAGCAAGATGGCGGCGCCCACGGCTGTCAAAACAGCCGTGGCAGAGTCGCGGTCGTATTGTCGAAAACGCGCCTGGACGCCGCGGAAACCGTTGAGTTTCCTCCGACTCGACGGACAAGCCTTGTCGGAGGGACGATGGGTGACACGGTTTCCGCGACTCGACGCTTGTCGCGAAAAACGAGTGTGTGCGGGCTAAAGTGAGTGGGGCTAAGGGGAGAACACGAAAATTGACACGCGGGGGAGGGAGGGAGAAATTCGTAAGTGGGTCAAGTGCGCGAGTTTTAGGGCGAATCAGCTGTTCGCTCGGTCGGTGGGTCGCTCGCTCGCGCTCGAGGGAATGTTCAGGGAAGTTCGTGGTGTTTTCTCCGAGTTCGTCGGCTCGTTCAGTCCTCCTCGATCCTGGGGAGGGGGCTGAAATCAGATAAAAAAGAAAAGGCCGGTCCCAGACTGGGATCCGGTAGCTCTCGCCGCGGCTCGACAGCTGGCAACAAAAGTGACAACGTCACAAGGTATATTTCCCCATGGTTTTCGATGTCTAGGTCCACGGCTCCATGGTTTTTGATGTCTAGGTATATTTTTCCATGGTTTCCGATGTCTAGGTCCACGGCTCCATGGTTTATGATGTCTAAGTCCATTCCTTCATGGGTTTCGGTGTCTAGGTCCACGGCTCCATGGTTTTTGATGTCATTTGTTTTTCATCTCAAAAATCAAAATCTTCTTCATTCAAATTTCGGCAACATAAAAAATATTTATCAGACTTTATGATTGAAGGGGTTGACCGGGGGTTGCCACGGAAGTTTTTGACCTTTGCACGGTAACCTTAATTTATTTAAACTTTCCGGTGACGTGGGGTCATAAATCACCCCAGTTTTAAAAACTCCCTGTCTCTTCTAAAATTCAATGAAAATGATCCACCTTGGGCTTATTCTTTTCGTTTTTTAATGCAGGATCACGTGAGCCTGGGGCAATTTCGCTCGGAGTCAAAAAATAAGCCAAAAATGCAATAAAACGATTAAAAAACGGGAGAACGAAGGGAGAAAGGGCACGAGGGAGAAGGGTTAAGTCTCCTCAGGACTTTTTTGAGGGATTGACGAAGAGTCTTGACGGAATTTTTTAAGGCGCTCACCAGTGGTCTCGAACGTGGTTTCTTAAGAGTTTGTTAATATTTACTAAACTCAGAGTCTTGTCACTATGGTTTTAAGGGATTAACGAAGAGTCTGGACGACAATTTCGAAAGGGTTAACCAAGGCTCTTAATGGGAGTTTTTAAGGGATTAACCACGAATCTCGCCAGGACTTTTTTAAGGGATTGGTCAAGAGTCTGGACGAGAATTTTTAAGGGGTTTATCATGACCCTCGCCGATATATTTTGAAGGGATTTGCGGAAGCGGTGTCGACGGAAGTTTTTCAAGGCATTGAGTGGAAGCGTCCAGAGACTTTTTTTATGGGATTCATAAAGAATCTCGCCGCGACTTTTTCAAAAGATTCATCGAGATTCTGGTCGAGACTTGTTTCAACAGATCGACCAAGAATCGTGCCAAGACTTTTTTAAGGGATTAGTCAAGAGTCTGGATGGGATTTTTTAAAGAGTCGACAAAAAGTCTTGACGAGATTTTTGCAACAGATTAGCCAAGGGTAGACGAGTTTTTTTAAGGGATTGACTAAGGGCCTCACTGAGGTTTCATTGAGAGATTGACCACGAGTCTCTTCGTGGTTTCCTTGAGGGATTGAACAAGGTTCTCGATGAGAGTTTTTTAAGTCTTTGATCATGACTGTTGTCGAGATATTTAAAGGAATTTACCAGGGGTGTCGACAGAAGTTTTTGAAGAGATTTATTTTATTTCAAGAATAACCAACCAGAACAAATAATGCCTCTATAATTACAAAAAAATGTTGATGAATATCCCGCTTTTCAAAAAGAAGAGAAATCCGTGGAAAAATACTTTTGAAAAGTAAAAAAAGAACGCCAATTTTAAAAGATCGCAACCTCAGTAGAAAATTAATTACTCAATTTTCTTCATATCACTTTGACATAAAAAACAATTTAGATTTACAAAATGTAATGCATTTTTCCTTCCCTACGAACGATATTTTGCAATTCCCCAAAATTTTCTCAAAAACTCTCAAGCTCAATCGACAAAAAGAAATGAAATTATTGCAACATAGCCAAGAATTAAAAAAATAATGAATAGCTACATTTCACAGGGAAACATGTGCACCCTCAATACATTTTGTGTATTTAAGGGTCTGCAAAGGCTCTACAAAAAAATGCAAAAAATTGGCGTGCATGGTTAACTAAAAAAGCCCGGAAAGATAAAGAATCAATTTAAGGGAGAGGCGGACAAACTTGAACAACTGCCTAAAATAGAATTTCCGTTTTTCATCTGAAAAATCGAAATCGTTTTCATTCAAATCTCGTCAAGATAAAAAAACATTTATCAGATTGCATGGAATGAAATTTTTCAAAAGTTTCGTTCCCCTTGGCTCTCCAGACTTTGAAAAATGATTATTAATTGTGCAAAAAGGAGAGATTTTTGTTTAATATGGAAATAGGAAATATCATCGCAGAAAGAGGAATAGGATAAACAGCGAACATTTGGAATAATATGGAATTATCATCGCGGAAAGAGAACAGAAAAAACAGCGAACATTTAGAATTTCGGAGGATGTTCCATTCCCCATTACATGACGTCATAATGCTACTTTGCGCGTGCATGCGGAAACTTCTAATAAGAACAGTGACGCAGGCCTTCGCCGAACTTTTTTAGTTAACCATGCACGCCAATTTTTTGCATTTTTTTGTAGAGCCTTTGCAGACCCTTAAATACACAAAATGTATTGAGGGTGCACATGTTTCCCTGTGAAATGTAGCTATTCATTATTTTTTTAATTCTTGGCCATGTTGCAATGATTTCATTTCTTTTTGTCGATTGAGCTTGAGAGTTTTTGAGAAAATTTTGGGGAATTTCAAAATATCGTTCGTAGGGAAGGAAAAATGCATTACATTTTGTAAATCTAAATTGTTTTTTATGTCAAAGTGATATGAAGAAAATTGAGTAATTAATTTTCTACTGAGGTTGCGATCTTTTAAAATTGGCGTTCTTTTTTTACTTTTCAAAAGTATTTTTTGAACTATACGGAATCTCAAATTCTAATAGACCAAAAACTCTTGGTCAAATTAACATCGTTATTCACGAAAAATCAGAAGTATTTCACGTAGTCACGGATGATTTCCCTATAGAATTTGACGCAATACTTCGTCATGAAACGTTAGGTAAAAACAAAGAAAAGATTGACTGGAAAGAACGCTGTGTGTGCAAATCAATGACGTGGACGTACCACTCATAAACGCAGAGTCATTTCTTCTGCGGGCCAGACAGAAAATGATGATGTTTGTACGAGTGGAAAACGCACTAGAGACAGATTATATACCTCGCATACCGTTCCCAGAAGGCGTTTACGCGGGCGGAGCCTTAGTAAAATGGTAAAGCTTTCCTCTGCGCCATCAACACTAGGGTGTGCCAAAAAAAATCATTTTTTTTTTTTTATCAAGGAACACGTTTCTTCCGTTCTAGCATCATGAAATACAAAAGCCATCCAAATTTGAGCCTTTTAAAGAAATATTTAGACGTGCCTTATCGCACTTTTCTATTCTCCATAAGAATAACCCAGGAAGCACGTCACATGCGACTTTCGCAATTTGCAACTCGCAAACGGGTCGATTTTTGGATTTTCTCAAGACGGTTTTTTGTAGGAAATTGAATGCTCTACAAAAAATGTGTCTTGCTATTTTATCCTAAATCTACTCTTTCGAAAGTTATTGATTGTTAAAAATCGATAATGAGTAGATTTGCAAAAAAAACTCCAGTTTTCTCTCGAAACTACCTGAAAAACTTGAAAAAAGAGAGCGTTCGAACGAACATCACTTTCGAAGGACCTACAGGAACAGGAACAGTACCTCATGGGATGGGGTCGAGCCATATTAGGGTCAACAATCAAATATAATTCGTGAAACATAAAAAAAAGATGTTTATTTAAGATTTTTTTTTTTTAACAATTGGGGAAACGTTGACGATGCTCCTGTACAACTCTCAATAGATATTGCAGTTCTCCCTCACCCTTCGTTACACAGTAACTGTGAAAAAATCTGAGCCAAGTACATTTGAATTGCCCTCAAATTTCTTAGGTTTGCTTAACAAATTTTTTTTCAGTTTTTTTAACAGGAACAACTATTTCGCAAGCGTAAATGTACTTGGCTCAGATTTTTTTACAGTAACTGTTTAACGAATGATAAGGAACAACTGCAATATCTATTGAGAGTTGTACAGGAGCATCGTCAACCTTTCCCTAATTGTTTCAAAAAAATCTTGAATAAAGATCTTTTTTTTCATATTTCACGAATTATATTTGATTGTTCACCCTATAATAGCTCGACCCCATCCCATGAGGTACTGTTCCCTATTCCTGTAGGTCCTTCGGAAGTGATGTTCGTCTGAACCCTCTTTTTTTCAAGTTTTTCAGGTAATTTCGAGAGAAAACTGGAGTTTTTTTTGCAAATCTACTCATTATTGGTTTTTAACAATCAATAACTTTCGAATAAGTAGATTGAGGACAAAATAGCAAGACACATTTTTTGTAGAGCATCAAGAGACTCGGCAGAGTCTCGGGACAAGTACATTTGAAAACAGCTGTGCGTCGTCTGCTTGTCCCGAGCGCTCGCCGAGTCTATACTTTCTCGTAGTAAAACGATTCGCGGTGGTGAGAAAAAAAATTTCGATGACATTTCAGCTAACTGTAAAGCCCAGCAGTCGTCTAGCGACCTGAAAATTGGCATGGAGACTAATTACGCGATGCTCTTTCGATTGAGCCTAAAATAAGTACGATTGATCAAGTGATTGCTGAGAAAAAACTTTGCACGGGCTTAGTCCTATCTCAGCCTTTGTCAGAACCACGCTACATCGAAGGATTTGACGTGTCTGTATATAGCCGCCCGACAACACATTCAAAGGGGTCTGTGCGCCCATCGTAGCCAATCCCGGGCTGCGAAATTCCTGATTGGTCGAGGCTGCGATGATTCCAATGGATCCGTCGTGCACACGACAGTGCAGACGAGCGAACGAAAAATGTCGGCTGATATTTCGAAGGGCCGATTTGACGCGAGTGTGAGAGAGATAACTGAAATAAGTTCATATTTTTCTTTTGCGCTCTTGACATTTTCGAGAAAATAACTGTTACAATTGTTCCTTGTCAAACAACGAACGTTGGCTAACCGTTTATTTTCTTGAGGATGCAAGGTTATGCGAGAAGAATGTGTTGCTGGTTTTTCGTTACCGAGTATGAACGAACTAGCCAAAAATCCCCTCCCGGGGAAAAAAGCCTGGACAAGTCCATTTGTTCGTGACCCCCGTTTCCAATCGTTTTCACAGACAAATCCAACCCCCCTAAAAAGAAATTGAAATAAAATGAAGAATAGAAAAAAACCCTGGGAAAAAATGGCTCCTAAAAAAATGGAGAAAAACCAAAAAAAAAAATCAAAACAATTGAAAAAAATACAATGAATGTAGAAATGGTAAAAAAAAATTGATTATTTTCGCTCAGCACGAAAAATTCTTGATATCCATGAAAGGACAAGTATTCCATTGATGGCTGAAAATCAATAAACAAGAAAAAAGGAAAAGCTCCAAAAAAAACACGGCACAAAAAAAGAAACCCCTAAATACACTATAGCGAATCGACAGAAAAACTTGCGCGACGTGATGGAAAACTAAAGTTTGCCATCGCATGTTGAGCAGTTGAGCGGATGCGCACAGAGTACTTGTCCGGCCCGAAATTTTTTTATTAGAAGTGCTCATAGGTTTTGAACTTGACATAACGTAATTGTTTAGTCTCAGAAAGCTTTTTAGAAAAGACACGTGAATGGTCGGTGAAAATCTCGAGTCAATCAAGGTTCTTTCCAAAACCGATTTACATTTCAAGTCAATAATACAAAAAATTGCTGGGAGTGCAATTTTTTTCGATGCATTACGGGTCATTGAATTTAACTCGCTGCACTTTAATTATTCATTAGTTGTTATTTTTCTATGTATCCATACTCGTGTAAAATATTGCACAAATTATTTATTTATTAATGGCTGTGGCTATTCGTCCGGATATTTCATACACTAAAAAGCATGGTCGGACGAATAAGCAACCCTCAATCGTACGGATAAAGCGGAAATCATTGGATAAAGCGTGTCTGGACGAATATTATTCGTCCGGCTATCCGGACGACTAGCCACTGCGTTTCTCTTAAATAATTGTATATCAAATCGAGAGAAAACTTTGGATTTGTACCAATGCATTTGAATGTATAAAGTTCAGTGTTGTTTGTATAACGCCCATCATTTTTCTCATGAATACAACCGAGTTGTTCTATCTATCTAAAAATAGCGGAAGCTAATACAAACATTTTCGGGCCGGACAAGTACTCTGTGCGCATCCGCTCAACTGCTCAACATGCGATGGCAAACTTTAGTTTTCCATCACGTCGCGCAAGTTTTTCTGTCGATTCGCTATAGTGTATTTAGGGGTTTCTTTTTTTTTGCCGTGTTTTTTTTGGAGCTTTTCCTTTTTTCTTGTTAATTGATTTTCAGCCATCAATGGAATACTTGTCCTTTCATGGATATCAAGAATTTTTCGTGCTGAGCGAAAATAATCAATTTTTTTTTACCATTTCTACATTCATTGTATTTTTTTCAATTGTTTTGATTTTTTTTTTTGGTTTTTCTCCATTTTTTTAGGAGCCATTTTTTCCCAGGGTTTTTTTCTATTCTTCATTTTATTTCAATTTCTTTTGAGGGGGGTTGGATTTGTCTGTGAAAACGATTGGAAACGGGGGTCACGAACAAATGGACTTGTCCAGGCTTTTTTCCCCGGGAGGGGATTTTTGGCTAGGATATCACTTCTTTTTTCTGAATGGAAGTCTCCAATTTTTTCAGTCCGGTGGGAATAATTTGCTGATTTTTCCCTAGAAGTGTACTCTGTGGAGCTTATTTTAAGCCAAGAATCATGTCTCTATCTCAATTTTTCACCGAGATATGATTTTTTGCGCATTTCTATCATTTTTGCTCGGAAATAACGATTTTTCATCAATTTTCGAACGAAAATCGCTCTTCTGCGAGCAACGACGGTGAAATCATGTTTTTTTTGTCGTCCACATGATTTGTTGAGCTAAAAGGAAACGTGAACGCGTGCCATAATCTTATATTTTCTCGAGAATGGTATTTCTGCATTTTCACCATCAGCTTAGAAAAAAAAACGCCATTTTTACATGACTTGAGAGTGAAGATTTTATTTAGTTGACTTTGTGGGAATAAATTGCTGATTTTTTTCTCAGAAATTTACTCTGTGGATCTTAATTTAAGCCCAAAGTCATGTCTTTATCTCAATTTTCCACCGAGATACGATTTTTTGTCGATAACCATGATTTTTGCTTGAAAATGACGATTTTTCAACAATTTTCAAACGAAAATCGCTTTTCTCCGAGTAAAAATCGTATAAATTATGACCTTTTTTCCAGCCTTTCAGTTTGATACGCTGAAAAGGAAAGAAAACACGCGCCAAAGTCTCAATTTACCGCGTCAATGCCATTTTCGATTTTTGACCTTGAGTTGGAAAAAATCAAAGTTTCAACATGAATTTGTCGCGAAGAATTTATATTTTTTGCTCCATAAGAATGGACTGCTGATTTTTTCTCTTCAAATATACTCTGTGGAGTTCAATTTAAGCCCAGAGTCATGTCTCTATCTCGATTTTTTATCGAGATATGATTTTTTGCTCACGAGCATGATTTTTGATGAAAATGTCGATTTTTCGACAATTTTCAAACGAAAATCGCTCTTCTCCGAGTAAAAATCGCATAAATTATGCATTTTTTTCCAGCCACTCAGTTTGATACGCTGGAAAGAAGAGAAAACACGCGCCAAAGTCCCAATTTACCGCGTGAATGCAATTTTCGATTTTTGATCACGAGTTGGAAAAAATCAGAGTTTTAACATGAATTTGTTGCCAAGAATTTTTCCGCTTGGCTCCATGAGAATGGACTGCTGATTTTTTTTCTTCAAATATACTCTGTGGAGCTCAATTTAAGCCCAGAGTCATGTCTCTATCTCGATTTTTCATCGAGATATGATTTTTTGCTCACGAGCATGATTTTTGCTCGAAAATGTCGATTTTTCGACAATTTTCAAACGAAAATCGCTCTTCTCTGAGTAAAAATCGCATAAATTATGCATTTTTTCCCAGTCACTCAGTTTGATACGCTGAAAAGAAGAGGAAACACGCGCCAAAGTCCCAATTTACCGCGTGAATGCAATTTTCGATTTTTGATCACGAGTTGGAAAAAATCAGAGTTTTAACATGAATTTGTTGCCAAGAATTTTTCCGCTTGGCTCCATGAGAATGGACTGCTGATTTTTTTCCTTCAAATATACTCTGTGGAGCTCAATTTAAGTCCAGAGTTATGTCTCTATCTCGATTTTTCATCGAGATATGATTTTTTGCTCACGAGCATGATTTTTGCTAGAAAATGTCGATTTTTCGACAATTTTCAAACGAAAATCGCTCTTCTCCGAGTAAAAATCGCATAAATTATGCATTTGTTTCCAGCCACTCAGTTTAATACGCGGAAAAGAAGAGAAAACACGTGCCAAAGTCTCAATTCATCGCGGGAATGCAATTTTCAACTTTTGATTACGAGTTGGAAAAAATCAAAGGTTGAACATGAATTTTTTGCCAAGAATTTTTCTGCTTGGCTCCATGAGAATGGACTGCTAATTTTTTCCCTTCAAATATACTCTGTGGAGCTCAATTTAAGCCCAGAGTCATGTCTCTATCTTGATTTTTCATCGAGATATGATTTTTTGCTCACGAGCATGATTTTTGCTAGAAAATATCGATTTTTCGACAATTTTCAAACGAAAATCGCTCTTCTCCGAGTAAGAATCGCATAAATTATGCATTTTTTTCCAGCCGCTCAGTTTGATACGCTGAAAATAAGAGAAAACACGTGCCAAAGTCTCAATTTATCGCGGGAATGCAATTTTCAACTTTTGATTACGAGTTGGAAAAAGTCAATATTTTAACATGAATTTGTCGCGAAGAATTGATATTTTCATGCCACTGACAGTTATCTGGAGCTTCCGGATACCGGATAGCTGGCAGCGATAAGAATTTCATGGGGCTCAGCGGAAAGATTTTCATGTGGCTCAGCGACAAGATTTTTATGTTGCTCAGCGACAAGATTTTCATGTCGCTGAGAGTTATTGTCGCTTTCCGATTAATCTAACGCCAGCGGCGACGTCAGTTATGCTACACAATAATTGGTTCCTTTCGAAGCAAAACTTGTCGCTGTGAGATATCCAAAGCTTCCGGATAACTCGTAGCGACAAAATTTTCATGTGGCTCAGCGACAAGATTTTTATGTCGCTGAGAGTTATTGTCGCTCCGCAATCAATATAATATGCCAGCGGCGATGTTAGTTATGCTCCACAATTATTGGTTCCTTTCGAAGCAAAACTTGTCGCTGCGAGATATCCAAAGCTTCCGGATAACTCGTAGCGACAAAATTTTCATGTGGCTCAGCGACAAGATTTTTATGCCACTGAGAGTTATATCTGGAGCTTTCGGATAGCTGGCAGCAATAAGTATCACACGTCGCTCAGCGGAAAGATGTTCATGTGGCTCAGCGACAAGTTTTTTATGTCGCTGATAGTTATTGTCTCTCTGCAATCAATATAATATGCCAGCGGCGATTTCAGATATGCTGTAAATGAATAAAATTGTGGGCTTAGGAATAGGGCAATGGTTGTGAAGCATATTCATTCCTGAAGCATATTCTCCTGTCACTGGATCATGTCGTTAATGCTACCTGAAAATTGGCATTAGTGAGGTTATGGCGAGCTGTCAGAGCTTTTAGCACATTATTCATCACGAAGTCGGCAAAAAATATCAACTCGTTTCCAGCTATCTCTCTCACACTCGCGTCAATATCGGCCGTCAAAATATACACGATTGCTAGCGGAATTTTAGGTTATGATTTTCTAATTTTGACAATCTGACTTTCGAATGTTTCTATATCTATATTTATCACCGTGAAATCGAACGACACATGTATAAAGATGTATTCGTGAACTGGCAACCAACAGGTGTTCCTCGGATGGGAACAGCTGGATATGTCGTCAGTCACGACCAATCAGAAACACGATAGGAACATTGAGCCCTTTCTCTGTGTCGTATACATACACGCACGCACACTTCGATCAGCGCATAATTTTGCCCGTGCAAAGTTTTTTCTCAGCAATTACGGCATCAATCGGGTTCATTTATGGCTCAATCGAGGGGGGATGACGGAATTAGTCTCCAGTTCAAATTTCAGATCATGAAATTACCCCTGAGCTTCGTAATTCAAGAAAGTGTCTGCCCCCACCGGCGAAATCGCTTTTCTTAGAAATAATATACTCGGGTGAGTCTCGGGCCAGCAGACGACGCTGTCAAATGTACTTGTCCCGAGACTCTGCCGAGTCTCTTGATGCTGTGATACAGCTTTGACAGATCGTCATAACCTCACAAATTCGGAATTTTGAGCTGGCATATTACCGACATGCTCCGATGACGAGAGAATATGCTTCATGAATGAATATGCTCCACATCTTTTGACCTTTTCCTACACCCACCATTTTATTCATTTACAGCATGACTTATACATAATAACTCTCAGCGGTATAAAAATCTTGTCGCTGATTCGAACCACATAAAATTCTTGTCGCAGCGGCACATAAAAATCTTGTCGCCGCAAGTTATCTAATAGCTCCGGATAACTCTCAGTGGCATCAAGATCTTTTCGCTGAGCCACATGAAGATCAATCGCTGAGCAATAATATCTCTCAGCAAAACAAAAATCTTGTCGCTAATACACATGAAAATGTTGTTGCTGAGGCAAATGATAATCTTGTCGCTGCGACGGCTCAGTGACATGAAAATCTTGTCGCCCAACCCATGAAGAGTGATCGCTAAGCGATATTATCTCTCAGTGACATAAAAATGTTGTCGCTGAGCCATATGAAAATCTTGTTGCTGAGGCAAATGAAAATCTTGTCGTCGCAAGGCCTCAGTGACATAAAAATCTTGTCGCTGCGAGGGCTCAGTGATATAAAAATCTTGTCGCTGCGAGGGCTCAGTGACAAAAAAATCTTGTCGCTGCGAGGGCTCAGTGACATAAAAATCATGTCGCTGAGCCACAAGAAAAAGTTGTACATTTGTTCCTTTCTGCCAAAATTCTCATGGAGCCAAAGAAAAAAATTCTTCACTACAACTTCATGCTAAAATATTGATTTTTTTCAACTCGTAGTCAAAAATTGAAAATTGAATTCTCGCGATAAATTGAGACTTTGGCACGTGTTTCCTTTTTGTTTCAGCGTATTAAACCGAGTGGCTGGAAAAAAAATCATAATTTTACCATTTTAACTCGGAGAAGAGCGATTTTCGTTTGAAAATTGTCGAAAAATTGTCCTTTTCAAGCAAAAATCATGGTAATGGGCAAAAAATCATTTCTCGATGAAAAATTGAGATAGAGACATAATTCTAGGCTTGAATTGAGCTCCACAGAGTCTAGCTGCAGGGAAAAAATCAGCATTTCATTCTCATGGAGCGAAGAAGAAAAATTCTTCGCTAAAACTTCATGTTCAAATATCGATTTTTCCAACTCGTGGGCAAAAGTCGAAAATTTAATTCTTGCGATAAATTGAGACTTTGGCACGTGTTTCCTCTTTGTTTCAGCATATCCAACCGAGAGGCTGAAAAAAAAATCATAATTTGTACGATTTTTACTCGGAAAAGCGCGATTTTCGTTTGAAAATTGTCGAAAAATCGTCCTTTTCAAGCAAAAATCATGGTAATGGGCAAAAAATCATATCTCGATCAAAAATTGAGATAGAAACATAATTCTGGGCTTGGATTAAGATCTATATAGTGTCCTTCTAGGGGAAAAATCGGCATTTCATGTTCATGAAGCCAAACAAATAAATTCTTCGCTCCTAAGTGATGTAAAAATGTCGTTTTTTTGTAAGCTGATAGTGAAAAGGCAAAAATACCATTCTCGAGCAAAGTCACGATTATGGCACGTGTTCACGTTTTCTTTCAGCTCAACAAATCATGTGGCTTGAAAAAAAATCAAAATTTATACTATTTTCACTCGGAGAAGAGCGATTTTCGTTTGAAAATTGATGAAAAATCGTCATTTTCAAGCAAAAATCATGGTAATGGGCAAAAATTCATATCTCGGTGGAAAATCGAGATAGAGACATGATTCTGGGCTTAAATTGAGCTCCACAGAGTATATTTCTGGGGAAAAAATCAGCAATTTATTCCCATAAACCCAACTAAATAAAATCTTCGCTCCCAAGTCATGTAAAAATGTCGTTTTCTTCTAAGCTGATAGTGAAAATGCAAAAATACAATTCCCAAGAAAAATTGAGATTATAGCGTGCATTGACGTTTCCTTTCAGCTTAACGAATCATGTGGACAAAAAACATGATTTTACCGTCGTTGCTCGGAGAAGAGCGATTTTCGTTTGAAAATTTATGAAAAATCGTCGTTTTCGAGCAAAAATCATGGAATTGGGCCAAAATCATATCTCGGTGAAAAATTAAGATACAGACATGATTTTTGGCTTCAAATGAGCTCCATAGAGTACACTTCTAGGGAAAAATCAACAAATTATTCCTACCGGACTGAAAAAATTGGAGACTTTCAATCAGAAAAAATAAGTGATATCCTAGCCAAAAATCCCCTCCCGGGGAAAAAAGCTTGGACAAGTACATTTGTTGGTGATCCCCATTTCCATTAGTTTTCACAGAAAAATCTAATCCCCCCTTGAAAAAAATTGGAAACGCCAACAAAATAAAGAATTTAAGAAAACCCCCCAAAAAAAAAATTCAAGAAGATTGAGAAAAATGCAAGAAATGCGAGAATGGTAGAAAAAAATTAATGGTATTCGCTCAGCATAGAAAATTCTGATATCTATAAAAGGACAAGTATTCCCTCACTGAAAATCATGTTGATGTTCGAAAATCAATTAACGAGAAAAAAGGAAATCTTCCAAAAAGACACGTCTCAAAAAAAGGAACCCCTAAATACAAAATGGCGAATCGACAGAAGAACTTCATAAAAAAATACAAAACTAAAGTTTGCCATCATATGTTGAGCGTATGCGCACAGAGTACTTGGCCGGCCGGAAATTTTGAATTATAGTGCTCAGCTTGGTTAATCTTGGCGTAACGTAATTATTTGGTTTCAGAAATCTTCTTAGAAAAGACACGCGAAAGCTTGGCGAAAATCTCGAGTCAATCAAGGTTCTCTCCTAAAACGATTTATATTCCAAGCTAGTAATACAAAAAATTGCTAGAAGCGCAATTTTTATCGACGCATTACGGGTCATTTGATATAATATTTAGCTCCACCTTAATTAGTGATCAGTTGTCATTTTTCTACGTATCCATACTTGTGGAAGATATTGCGCAAATGATTTAATTAATTAATTGCATATCAAATTGAGAAAAAACTTTGAATTTGTACTAATTTATTTGAATACGTGATAACGTTCAGTGACACTTGTGTAACGCTTATCATTTTTCTCATGAATACAACCAAGTTGTTCTACCTATCTATAAATAGCGGAAGCTAATACAAAAAACTTCGGGCCGGCCAAGTACTCTGTGCGCATACGCTCAACATATGATGGCAAACTTTAGTTTTGTATTTTTTTATTAAGTTTTTCTGTCGATTCGCCATTTTGTATTTAGGGGTTCCTTTTTTTGAGACGTGTCTTTTTGGAAGATTTCCTTTTTTCTCGTTAATTGATTTTCGAACATCAACATGATTTTCAGTGAGGGAATACTTGTCCTTTTATAGATATCAGAATTTTCTATGCTGAGCGAATACCATTAATTTTTTTCTACCATTCTCGCATTTCTTGCATTTTTCTCAATCTTCTTGAATTTTTTTTTTTGGGGGGTTTTCTTAAATTCTTTATTTTGTTGGCGTTTCCAATTTTTTTCAAGGGGGGATTAGATTTTTCTGTGAAAACTAATGGAAATGGGGATCACCAACAAATGTACTTGTCCAAGCTTTTTTCCCCGGGAAGTTCAATTTCCTACAAAAAACCGTCTTAAGAAACCCAAAAATCGACCCGTTTGCGAGTTACAAATTGCGAAAGTCGCATGTGACGTGCTGCCTGGGTTATTCTTATGGAGAATAGAAAAGTGCGATGACGCACGTCTAAATATTTTTTTAAAAGGCTGAAATTTGGATGGCTTTTGTATTTCATGATGCTGGAACGGAAGAAACGTGTTCCTTAGAAAAAAATAAAAAATGATTTTTTTTGGCACACCCTAATCAACACCCTTGATACAGACGTTAAAGTGGATGTTCCCGTAATCTCTCTCTATCCTTTCGATATGAGTACAGACGATGACAGCCAAAAAAATGTAAATTCCGCAATTGGCAAAGGTGAAGACAACGATATTTCTCGGACGCGAGAAAATCGTGTCCAAAATGTGATAAACCTTTTGCGTCTTGACCACCTTAATGATGAAGAACGTAACGCGGTATCAGCACTTGTTGCAGAAATTGCGGATCTTTTCCATATACCGGGTGAACCACTCAGATCGACCAGTGTCAGCAAACATAGAATTCTCACGGTAGACGATAAACCCGTGAACACGCGACAATACCGGCATCCACCTTTTCAAAGACCGGAAATCGAGAAACAAATAAATGATTTGTTAAAATTAAACATAATGGAATCTTTAAATTCACCATATAATTCACCGGTGTGGATAGTTCTAAAAAAAAAATGTTTCCAAAGGGAATAAAAGATGGAGGCTTGTAATCGATTTTAGAAAACTCAATGACGTCACGATAGGAGACGCATATCCTCTGCCCTTGATAACAGACATTTTAGACCAACTCGGCGGAGCCAAATATTTTTCTATTTTCGATTTAGCATCCGGGTTCCATCAAATACCAATGGACCCTGACGATAAACATAAAACAGCATTCACGATTCCTCACGGTCATTACGAATTCAATAGAATGCCTTTCGGTTTGAAAAATGCACCGGCTACTTTCTAGTGCTTAATGGACCTTGTACTTGTTATGGCCGAGCCAATTATTTAAAAATAATTATAAACTAGAAACTTAAGGAAATAATAGTAACAAAGGTCATCGCCCAATGCCAATGAACTCTCGGACAGTGAACCGAGATTGCGAAATGCACAAAGCATTCAAAATGCTAAGACTTGCAAAAGACAATCTTGCAGAAATCGGAATATTGCTTCGCCGCTCAGGCCAATGCACTGCATGACATTTCACCATCACAGTTGCCGACTCATCAAATATCCCCTAACGGAATCATTCACGAAAGAGAAGCAACCAAAATGTTTAATTAGTCTTTCCTCCATCGCCGACTCAAGCAGACCTTCTCCGAGTACTAGCTGCTTGGAGATCGAGCCTTATTCCGGTCTTTGCAAGATAGTTCCGATTACGCGTCTTCGATTCTTCGCGATCAAGCATCACTGCCCGAGGGTTAGTGAGGCACTGAGGTGCAGCGTTTTCACCACATCTTGAAAGCCGTATAAGAACTCAATAAGAATCAATTCCTATTTCCAATCAACTTTTATATTTATCAATTCACCATATTTCATACACTATCTCGAAATCTACGTTTCGCGTAATTTGTGTACGTGAGTGTGCCGACTACACTGTCTTCGAGGAGACCCGCTACGCGCTGCGTCAGCACGACTCAAATTGCGTTCGAACACTAACGTAAGTCCGACCTATATTACTTTCGACTACAATTGTAATTAAAACTGTCAACCGAACGAAAGAAGACTACGATACTACTCGTTTCGGCTCGATACTTTGTACGACCTTTTATGAACCCTAAAATATACCGAGTGTTACTCTATCACTTCTTTCTATCTCATTTAAACCCCTAATTCTCTTCCTAACTAATCTATATCCAAACTGACCATAATAGGTGCGCCTAGCGCTTTGATAGCTATTCCAAATTCTTATTTTATTTATTTGTTTGAGAGTTCCTCTCCGCCCTCTCACGATACGTTCGGGCTTAACATACTCAAAGGTTTACAAGGCAATAACCTATTCGTATATTTAGACGACATAGTTATTTATGCTCGATCGATTGAAGAACACGATATTAAATTCAAGAAACTCGCAGAACGATTACGGAATGCTAACCTAACATTACAAACCGACAAATGTGAATTTTTAAGAACAGAAGTACGGTATTTAGGACATCTCGTCTCAGCAGACGGATTATAACCTGACCCAAAAAATATCGAGGCTGTAAAAAAATTCCAAACTCCGAAAATCCCTAGAAACGTCAAGGAATTTTTAGGCTTAGCAGGTTATTACCCTCGCTTCATAAAAAATTTCGCAGCAATTGCAAAACCTTTGTCGGACTTAATGAGCAAAAACGTCAAATTTCACCGGAACAACGAACATCAGTTAGCATTCGAAACATTGCGCGGCAAGCTGTGCTCTAAAACAATACTCCAATATCCAAATTTTTCTAAACCGTTTATCGTCACAACTGATGCATCAAATTACGATGTAGGTCCGATCCTCTCACAGGGAAAAATCGGAGAAGACTTCATGGTCGCAGCCGCCTCTCGCGTCTTAAATAAAGCAGAAAGTAACTACTCCACAACCGAAAAAGAAATGGTCGCAGTGGTCTTTGCACTTAAAACTTTCAGGCCTTACCTTTATGGTAGGCAATCCACACTTTTGACAGACCACCGACCTCTTGTCTGGGTAAATTCCATGAATGACCCGACATCACGAGTATTGAGATGGAGAGAAAGATTTAAAAAAGTCGATTTCAAAATCCAATACAAACCGGGAAGAATAAATACGAACGCTGACGCATTATCGCGTAACCCAATCGTTCTTCCGATCAAATTCAAATGGCATATTACAGAAACTGATACCGAAGGAAAATTACTCAGTCTGAATCCGAGCGTGATCAGACCTCATCCCTCCTCTTCTAACTCAAACGATAGGAAAAAGGAACCACGAGTTTCTAATCCTATTTCAGGAAAAGTCCCTGTGACTTCTTCTACTCTAAATCTGTCTCTACAATAAACTGATTATAGTGACACCGATAGTCCTAGAGAAACGTACAATAATCATTTAATGAAAAAATCAAACAAAATCTCGAAATCAAATCAGCAGCCTGATCAATGCCTCGGAAATGATCTATGCAGCCTGATCAATGCAGTCTGATAAAAGCCTCAGAAAAGAGAGGACACTAAATCTAGAGCTCGAAGAAATAACTTCGTCTAAATCAATTAATACAGAGCATCATACGAATTTACGAGACCAACAAAAAATAACATTTCAAAATGAGAGAAATGAAAAATCAGAGCATCCTTCAGAGCATCAGAAAAACAAAAATTCAGAGCATCCTTCAGAGTATCAGAAAAGCGAAAAATCAGTGCATCCGTCAGAGCATCAGAAAAATCAAAATCTAGAGCATTCTTTAGAACGCGCATCACAAAATCCAGAACGTCAAAAAGAAAAACTCGAATCTCATAAGAGTCCTTTAGAAGGCTCGAAAACAAAACCGCATGAATTGATTAATTCAAAGCAAACAGCGAATGAATCGCAAAATCCGAAATCGAATCAAGGATTTCCAGTCGAAAATTCGGAGAGTCGAGCTCTCTATTCAGCTTACAATAGGCAAAAAAAGAAAAGTCTTAATGAAAAGAAAAGATCGTGTTAGACGATATTTACCATTCCAAAACATTTCAAAAAATCAATCTTCGTCTTCATCAGACGAGCACGAGGAAAATCCAGTCCAAGTGTTTCCTGTACAAAATTCGCCTAAAAAACCAATTCCATGCTCAGTCATGGAAATTGATGATGAAGTTAATCAATTGCTTAGAATGTTAATAAGTACTGAAACTCCTGAAAAACAGATGGCAGCCGCAGCGACCCACTGTTCAAATTTATCACAACCAGGGCCTAGCAATAAATCTGACTTCAAACCCCAAGGAAGCCCTATGGTTATAAATCGCAGTATGCAAAAGAAAAATAATTTTCAACAAAAATTAGCCCAAGGAATTCTCGAGAAACGCTCACAAAAATCAGCAGAATTCACCCCATCTCCTTCCAGACGAGTTAAACAAAAAACTCAATCCGTAAATTCGAAATATCTTACGTCTGATGGACAAACTGTTGATGTTTTTGTTTCTACATTCGTTCCAAAAGCACCACGATCATTCAAAAACAAAAAATCAGAGCATAAAATCCCTGTTAAAAATCCAGTCATTCCTCAAAGATCAAATTCGGACCATCCGACAGTTGACGAAAGAACAGTCGATGTCCTTATACCCACACAAAATCCGAAAACATCGCAATTAACAGTAGACAATCTATTAAATAAAAATTTTATACCGATTCCCACAGAAACCGAGGCCATAATTCCTTGGAAAATCCCAGAACCTCCGCGACAAAGAAAGGTGAGAACACCACCACTAGAACCAGTCCGTAGGTCAACTAGAATTCGAAAACCAAGACAATGCACGTACTGTACAGAGACTGGAGAACATACGCACGAAACGATAAAACGCCTACGACCGAAAAACCCGTCGAAATAAAAATTCCAGACATAGCACCAATGACGGTACAGACTCAAGAAAATCAAACTAAGGACAATTCTCCTAAAATAACAAGTGACATAATTCAAGAAAACGAACAGACGACGTCTCCGGAACGCGTTAACGTAACGATCCAGGAAATTGATCCCCAATTCTCATCAAACGGTAAAATCAATGATATACCAAACAGACAAACCGAAAAAGAATCGGAATACCAAATCGTAATTCAGGAATCGGGAAACGAAAGGTCTCCTTCAGATAGTGAACGGGCAAAAAGTCCGGAAACACATTATCCTCTCACACCAGTCGTAACGACTGTGCCCCCCCCCCCCCACAAAAGGCAACCCCCGTAGGTGCAGGAGGAGCCGTAAATAACCCATTAAGCAGCAACGAAAATGTTGACTCAGATTTCGTCAATATCATTGAGACTAACGACAATCTCGAAATGACTAAAGACAATTATATTTGTTTCATTTCGGCAGACGGAACCGTGTCAAGTGACATAGGAAAAAGATTAATTCAGCTAGGTTACCTCAAGCTAACTCTTTCCAACACGCTAAAAATCGGACAAGTACTAGTTTCAGGGAGAAACAACAAGAAAACCTTAGCACTAGTTATCCAAGAAAACGATTCATCGCCTCTAACTCAAGAAAATTTCAGAATATCTATATAAAATTTAAAAACGAAGATGGAACAATCAAAAATCAAAGCAGCCGCAATTTTGGAAAAAAGAAGTATTCTCGACCATTCAACATGGGTAAAGATTAAAAACATTATTCGAGAAACTTTCGCGAACTAATATTCAAATAAAAATTTGCAAAGACGAGATTATTTCACCACCTCTCGAGGATAGGCCAGGTATAATAAAAGAGTGCCACGAATCCCCGATTGCAGGTCACAAAGGTGTTACCAAAACTTATAACAGGATCCGTCAGAAATATTTTTGGGACAATCTCAAGAAATAAGTCGAAGATTATATCAGACAATGTGAAAGTTGTCAAAGACGAAAATTAGTTCAGGTAAAAACGAAACAACCTATGGTCCTCACTGATACCCCGATCAACGTATTCGACAAAATTCCAATGGACATAGTTGGACCAATAACTGCAGTATCCGACCAAGGTCATCGTTTTATCCTCACAATTCGAGACAATCTCTCAAAATTCTCTTTCGCAATCCCTCTCGTTAGCGCAACCGCGAATGAAATCGCTTTTGCATTAGTTACAGATTTCATTTGTCTGTTCGGCTGTCCAAAAATAATTTTGACTGATCAAGGAGCAGCTTTTATCGGTCGAGTTATGAAACAACTCACGAAAGTTCTAAAAATCAAACAAATCAAGAGAACAGCCTTTCACGCGCAATCGAATGGATTTCTTGAACGTAGTCACCAGGTTCTCACAGATTATCTGAAGCATCACACGAACAGAAAAGATTGGCATAAATGGCTAAAGCTCGCAAACTTCGCTTACAATACAAGCGTACACGAAGGAACAAAATACACACCGTACCAAATAGTCTTAGGTAGAGAAGCTCGCCTAGCCTCTCAATTCGCATACATGAATGAAATTCTGACACACGACGATCATGTGAAAAATCTTGCTACACAATTACAAGAAGTACGAAAGTTAGCTCTCAATAATCTAGAAAACGCAAAACAAAAATCGAAAGTCCATTACGACAAGAAAATCAACCCCGTGAAATTTAAAGTCGGTGATCCAGAGACTCGGCAGCGTCTCGGGCCGAGTACATTCGACAGCGTCGTCTGCTGGCGCGAGACTCACTCGAGTATATTATCTCTGAGAAAAGCGATTCGGCCGGTGGGGGTAAACATTTTCTTAAAATACAAAGCTGAGGGGTTATTTCATGATCTGAAATTTGAACTAGAGACTAATTACGTTATCCCCCCTCGTTTAAGCCATAAATCAACCCGATTGATGCCGTAATTGCTGAGAAAAAACTTTGCACGGGTAAAATTATGCGATGATCGAAGTGTGCGTGCGTGTATGTATACGAAACAGAGAAAGGGCCCGTGGCGCTAGCCTTTTTCTGATTGGTTGCGACGGTTAGGAGTGTCGCGGTGGTTAGGAGTGACGCGATGGTTTCAGTTACGTCCGTTACGTCTCTACTGTGTACTGACATTTTGCCCGCTAGGTACACACGTTTTCTTCAGTACCGAGCGGGTGCGAATCACCGAATGTACTTGGACAGGCTTTTTCTCCGTGATAAAATCTATCCAGTAAAAAATCCAAAAGTCGGAAAATTCGACGATAATTATAATGGACCTTATGAAATCACAAGAACATTTGAAGACGAAAATGACATAGAAATCGAGTTGGAAAATAAAAAGCGCAAAATCATACATTGTGACAGAGCAAAAATAGCTCACTAGTAGTTCATATTTCAAAATTCATTAAAAACTCATTTCACAGACAGTTTCTTCTTCTTATCCTATACCATCGAACTCTGAACACCCTCATACCTCTTAGGTGTAGACATAAAACCGTATTCGGAATATTGTAAAAAAAAAAAACAAGAAAACAAGTATAACCAGAACATATGGGGCATTCCATGCCAATTCGACCTGGGTCTGACCCTCAACCCCTCAAATCTGGTTTCCGATTTTTCCTATCATTACTCTCAGTCTATGAAGCAATAAGAATTTTTTTCAGATTTTTTAAAATAAATTTGAGCGCGTCATGATTTTTTGAATTTTTTTTTTTTTGAACTCCTCGATGGCCGCAATCGAAAAATCTGAAAAAATTCCCAAAAATACAGTGTCAGATATAAAAATTGTTGGTGTGAAATTCATAATGTCTGGGCTCTTGCTTCAACCCATTTCTTTAGTTTTTTGAGAAAATAAAGATAAAAATAATTAGAAGCAGAGGTTAATTAACTGTAGTAATTTACTGTTGCTCGAAATTTCGTATGCGTATATAGCACCAGATTTTTGAAAACACTTCTTCGAATTTTCTAAAGTGTATTTTGCAATTTTTTTTAAATAGTTAGACGTTCACGCTAGGAAGGGGGAGGGGGTGGGGAGGGGTGTGTGTGTGCGTGCGTGCGTGCGTGCGTGCGTGTGTGTGTGTGCACACCCCTCCCTACCCCCTCCCCTTTCCCAGCGTGAACGTCAAAATATTTAAAATATTCGACTGTTTATTAGAACTTCAAAACCCCATAACTCATGGAGTTCATGGGAAATTTCAGCCTCCCCCGACGGAATATCATTGTTGGCGAAAAATCGAAGGAATCTATGAAAAAAAAAAAAATTCCCCCATTTTTCGGAAAAGGGTTGCAACATCGATCGCCATGCCTCATCGTGGACATTGTACGCTTATTTACGCACTTGTTGTAAGTGCAATTCGCACCATTTTTAAATCCCTAATTAGGGTTTTTGTCAACCATGGAGAAAAAAAAATTCCAAAATTGCAAAATACACTTTAGAAAAATCGAAGAAGTGTTTTCAAAAATCTGGTGTTATATATGCATACAAAATTTCGATCAACAGTAAATTACTACAGTTAAGTGACCTCTGCTTCTATTTATTTTTATCTTTACATAAAACGCCTATTTTACTGTATATAAGAGTACGGCAGCTCTCGCGCTACGCTTTTCTTTTAATACTTGGCGTCGAGCCGCTGCCGCGTCTCTTGATTTTCTCAAAAAACTAAAAAAATGCGTTGAAGCAAAAGCCCAGACATTATGAATTTCACACCAACATTTTCTATATCTGACACTGTATTTTTGGGAATTTTTTCAGATTTTTCGATTGCGGCCATCGAGGAGTTCAAAAAAAAAATTCAAAAAATCATGACTCGCTCAAATTTATTTTAAAAAATCTGAAAAAAATTCTAATTGCCTCATAGACTGAGAGTAATGATAAGAAAAATCGGCAACTAGATTTGAGGGGTTGAGGGTCAGACCCAGGTCGAATTGGCATGGAATGCCCCATATGTAATCAATAAAATACGACATATTTCAATACATTAGTGCCTTAAACAAATTTTGTTTTATATACATTTAATACGAGAATCTACGAAACCTCTATGAATAATATAAATGTAATGTTTGTAATACTTATCTCATTGTAAATCGACAAACGAAAACACTCCATTAAAATCTTTACTATACGATTAAAATCAAAATTAATCTAATTGAGCGAGACGCTCAATCTTAAGGGGGGAGGTGTTACGTCCTGGCATTCTTGCCAGCACCCCATAATTTTTTTCTATTATCTCTCTCTCTTTGGAAAATAGGCGCGCCCTCTCGTTTGCGCGCCTATCTAGCAGCTTGACGTGTGTCACTGGCGCTCCCAGAATTTTGCGTATTTCTACAAGTTCTTTTATATTTAAAGTGCCGGGTTTTTCACCAAAGTTGCGGAGAAGTATCTCCTGTGTTCCTAGGCAGTGCTGCGTGTTTTTCGTGGCGTTTTGGTGGATTGTAGACAGTTTTCAACTGAAGTGATTTTTGTGACAGTTACGTTCCTGCTGTTCACTCACGAATTAAGTGCTGTCGTGCTCTGCGGCGCATGCGCTCGTTTTGAAATCATCCCAAAAGCGCTCGTTGTCATAAGAATAATCAAGCTATTCGGGATTATAACGTTGGATTCATTCGTGAGCTCTGTGGGAGTTTTACTCCCTACTAACTACCCCGCTTTAATATTTTTCGCAATGATTACCGCGTTCTTTATGTTCTTGGACTCTTCGAAAATTGGACGTCGAGTGTAAGAACGTTGGACTTCTATAAGTTGGTCAGTTTTCGTGCTCCGTGTCTGTGTTTTTGTGTGACTATTAATCAAGAGACGCGGCAGCGTCTTGACGCCAAGTATTAAAAGAAAAGCGTAGCGCGCGAGCCGGCCGTACTCTTATATACAGTAAAATAGGCGTTTTATGACGTCACGAAAACTTTAAATCGTTCTCACAGGAAAACGGGTTGAGGGAAGAATCTCATATTAGATTTGAATTTTCTATGATTTTTTATCTTTCGAATGGTCCTTGGTAGAACAAAATGTATTGAGCCAATCCAGAGAAATCTAACATTGAAGATTTTGGACGCAAGGTTTGGGATCCCTTCTGTTTCTTGGAGTCAGAAAGGCGTAATTTGTGCGCGCAGGCGCTTGGACATACGCCCTTTGCGAGACTGGTGGACATTTTCGGCCTGTGACGTCACCCCCTCCGCTGAACGCGATATCCCCACTCTTCGCGCGCCACTGAGCGAGAGAGACAGATATATCGGGCCTCTCTTTCCGTATGGTTTTCGTTGTCTAGCTACCATGGTTTTCGTTGTCAAGGTACACGGCTCCATGGTTTTTGTTGTCTAGGTATGATTCTCCGGGGTTTTCGATGTGTAGGTATATTTTTCCAGGGTTTTCGATGTGTAGGTATATTTCTCCATGGTTTTTGTTGCCTCTGTATATTTCTCCATGGTTTTCGATGCCCAGGTGTATTTCTCCATGGTTTTCGGTGTCTTGGTCCACGGCTCTATGGTTTTTCATGTCTCTGTATGTTTTATGCGGGACCTGGTGTAGGTGGTACGAAAAAATAATACGGGCGAGCGATTTAAAATATATAAAGGTCTTTTATTTTAATAATACAATGTGTATTTGTGCGACGATTGCCCGGAAAATCTCCGATGCGAAGAGATTTTCGCCCGATGCCCGTTGACTCTCACGTGGGGCAGCCAATATGGCTGACCGCGTGGCCCGGCAAATTGTGCGAAGAACCCGTGACAAATTTTACCCGACTGGCGTGCGTAAATTACCCAAGAACCCGGAAAGGAACGTGTGAAAAGACAAAGCGTCTTTTCACCGACAATTAACTTTCATTTGGAATGCGAAAAGACCCAAAGATAGCCCGAAAGAAAGAAGAGGGAAAGTGTGTGCACGCTTCGTCGCTGTTCGATCAAGACTGGGCAATCGATCATGACGATCGATGAAGACGCGCCGCGCGCATGCGCGCGGAGCGTCTTCTCTGTTCCGAAGAACAGATGCCCGGGAGGTGGCGACGCCCGTGAGGGCAGCGAGAACGAGCGCTTGGCTGCTCGATGTCCGCGCTGCCCGTGCGCGATGTGCCCGGTAGCTGCTGCCGCCCGCGGCAGCACGTGAACTCTCGACTCAGCTGTCCACGCTACCGCCGTGGCTGGCTCAATCCCGAACACTGTATATTTCTCCATGGTTTTCGATGTGTAGTTTGACGGCTCCATGGTTTTCGATTCCTAGGTATATTTCTTCATGGTTTTCGATCGCTAGGTCAACGGCTCCATGGTTTTCGGTGTCTAGGTCCACGGCTCCATGGTTTTTGATGTCTAGGTATATTTCTCCATGGTTTTCGATGTCTAGGTCCACGGCTCCATGGTTTTCGGTGTCTAGATCCACGGCTCTATGGTTTTTGGTGTCTAGGTCCACGGCTCCATGGTTTTTGATGCCTAGGTCCACGGCTCCATGATTTTTGATGTCTAGGTATATTTCTGCATGGTTTTTGATGTCTAGGTATATTTCCCAATGGTTTTCGATGCCTAGGTCCACGGCTCTATGATTTTTAATGTCTAGGTATATTTCTTCATGGTTTTCGATTGCTAGGCCCATGGCTCTATAGTTTTCGATGCCCAGGTATATTTCTTCATGGTTTTCGATGTCTAGGTATATTTCTGCTATGTATCTAGGACCGTGGGTGCAGGGTGTAATTATGACACAGAGTTTATCCTTACGCCCATATTATATATTTCACTTAAAACCGCAGTGTTCGGGAATTGAGTGCATACAAATTGCCGGGATGTTAGGGATCGTGCCGACGTTGGAAAGAAAGGTTGTTTTAAGACGCGATTGTTAGCGCGGGGATCCGCTTGTCGAGATTTATTTACAGAGTTAAAATTTACAGAGTTCTTATGTACAAAATGCACCCTTGTTAGCGGGTGGCAGACGCGGTTTTGACAATGATAGCGGTAATTAAAGTAAGAAACGCGGTGTAGTAATCATCGGATCTCGCGCACCGATTTTATTGATCTCGCGGCTCAATCACGACGTGGATGCGGGGCCAGTGTGGAACTTGGTGACACACGTGGCTCGGCCCGGCCACGCAGTGAGAAAAAGAGTTTGGTAAAAATGCGATGTAGACAAGGGGGAGTCGATTGCGCCTAATGCGCCAATCGAGCGGGATTAACGAGTGCAGAAGGCACACGTTCGCGATGCATTAATGTCACGCGGACATTATGCGGGTGGAGTTACACGAAATGGCTGCCATGCTCGGCAGCAGCGTGCTACCGAGCATGGCCACACGCGCAGAATAGATAACGAGACCAGCGACGATGTGCCGCTGATCACATTCGATGACGAATAGAAGGAATTTTGGGCGCTCTCGCACGCCGATAGGCACGAGGATCGACAGATCCTGCGCACCGAGGCGAAACGAGAGCGTCCGCGAGGTGCTGCCCCGGAGCGGGCCGATAAGGCAGCTAGCTCCGAGTTTCTGGAGAGGCGGAATCCTGAACATTCTCCCGCCATCAGCACGGAGTGGTGATGTTATAGTGAAGGATGACGTCCTCGGCGGTGATTGAAGGTCTCGATGTTCTGGAAGTTCTCGAAGTTCTCGATGATCTCGATGTTCTCGATGATCTCGAAGCGGAAGCGGCGAGAGCTTCGCGGTGCGTTGTTTCCTCGGCTTCGCGACGGCCTTGGAGGAAATGGTGGTGACCTAAACAGTCTCTGCAACAATAAAGATCAATTTAAAATGTCACAGGGCGGTGCGTTTGGGATTCGCGGAGTGCGATTCCCGGACGAGCTTCGGGTACGGAGAAGTCGTCTGCGATGAGGCGAGTGGTTGACGAGGCCACTCTTCAGGCGGTTGCGTCATCCACGGTGGTCCCGTCCACGATGGTAGATGAACTCGGAGTTGTTGAGTGCTGAGGCCGTTGGCAAGGCCATGAGCACGGTTGGAAGTGCCAGGACTTCGTTTCCGCGGAGCGAGTGGAGCGAGCTGCATGCGGTTCCTGGCGTAATCTTCCTTTTGAAGCTGGTGCCTTGATCCACGAAAGAGTGCTTGAGGGTCCGTCCACAGTGAGTCGTTGTTAGTAGCTGCGGAGCGGTTGAATTTCGTCTGATGAATTGCGTGTAGCAGCGCTGCTGGGCGTTCTAACCTCGGGATGGTTAGTTGTTTAGGCGGTGCGACTTTCGTCTTGTACACAAACGAGAGTTTATTTGGCGCCAGTGGACGGGGAGTTGGCTATGATGTAGCCGACAGCGAACATCGCGAGTTGCGATGTATCAGGGAAGCCGTGGAGTTCAACGGTGGAATTGCTCCACGTGCTGAACCATCTGGTGGAATCGTTTCTTGGCCAAGAATTGTAGATCTTCTCTGATAAGCGGCCACCTTGAACCGTGTTCGGTGGCTGTGATTCGTCCCAGCTGATTTTGCGATCGCAGTTCGAGTGGAGAATCCGTCCTCGAATGGCGGCTGGGTTGATGTGGTCGTGTGGATCAATTATCTGCGCTACTTCAGATAATGTTCGGCGCTTCGTGCTTGCGTGAAGTTATGGAGAGTCGCGCTGCGAAATGCGTTCGTCAGCTCGACCGTTCCATTTTTTGCCCGACTGTTCTCGTTGAGCAATCGTCGATGATGATTTGTTGCCTTGCTGGTTTGCTGCCTAGTGCGATTGCGAATTTGCGAGCGGGAATTGCTCCCGCGTGGCACAGCTCGTTGATTTCGTGGGTGGAAACCCGTGAGGATGAGCTCACCTCGAAGCGGATGATGGTGTGCTCACCTCGAAGCGAAGAGTTCGATGATTCTATGCAGATGCGAACCATGTGATTTCTGATCGGGTGAATAATTGTTCACGACGAACGATGAGTTTTTGGACGAGCTGTTCCGAGATGAATGCTTGTTCGGATCTCGGATGGACGAGTGCACGTACTCTCGTAGTTTCGGCTGCTGACGAAAGACGGATGCGTGTACTGTGCCAAGCAGCGTTGATGCGTGATTGCAGGTCACGCAAGCTTGTTGCGGGCAAGGCTCGGAAGCGTTTGACGATTGCGTTGACTCCCGCGTTGGAGTCGTCGACGTTGATTTGGGCTTGCTCGCGGAGGCGGCGCCGGGCTGGCGTCTGCGTTCCTCGAAGAGCATGATTGCGTGACGAATCACGAAATGTTTTTGCGAACCTCCGCTGTGCGGAAGCTTGATGAGTGCAGGCAGACGTTGATTGCACGGTCAACGGTGTAGTTGCTTCGCTGCGTTCGAGTGCTTGCGCTCGAACGGTGAGGAACTCTTCGAGTTCAGGGAGCTCGGGTGCTCGGACGATGAGCCAGGCGAATTGTTGACGGACCGTTATCTACGACGACCTTGGGCGTTGTTCGACTGGACCTTGATTTCAGCGCGATGAATGCTGGGTGAACTACACGGACGTTGAACGCGCGGCGCGGTGACACCGAGCTCGAGAAATTTGCGATCGAAATTTCGAGAGCAGCGGCGAACGCGAAGTTCACGCGGGAACTAGTCGAAATTTCGGAAACCGCGGCGAGCGCGAAGTCCACGCGGGGACTGGTCGAAATTTTGGAAAACGCGGCGAGCGCGAAGTCCACGCGGGGACTAGTCGACGTGAACTCGAAGAACTTAGACATGAGCGTGTAAGTTCGAGTTAAATTTGCCAGTTTGAGAAATTGGCAAAGGCGTTTTGAATTTCTGTGGACGAGAAGCGTCGCACAGAAGCGTGAGGAGATGGCGGACGATTTCTCGACTCACGATGAACGCGCACACGCGACGCGCTGAACTTGACGAGCGCGAACTTGCGACACACGAACTGGGTGAGCGCGAACTCGCGACGCATTAACAGAGTGCGCGCGAACTCGTAACGTACGAACTCGCGGCGCACGAACTCGCGGCGCGGTGACAGAGTGCGCGCGAACTCGTAACGCACGAACTGGGGCGCACGAACTCGCGGCGCGGTGACAGAGTGCGCGAACTCGCAACGTACGAACTGGGTGCGCACGAACTCGCGTGGCATAACGCCGATTAGCGGGCGCGAATTATGATTTAAATTGATTGAAAGTCAATTAACTGTTGCGCGCGGCGTGTTTCGTTGAAGGTTTCGCGAAAATGTTTCGCGAAACTGCGCGAACTTAAGAGAGATTGCGAACTCTCTTCGCGAGACTGCCTTTGGACGAGAAGCGTCACGCGGAAAGGCAGCGGAAAATGGCGGTCGGAGTCTCGAGGAATGGAGCTCGAGAGCGACTTGCCCACGGGGGCACTGGTACGCGCACGCGCGCACACGCGGGACGGGAAACGCGGTTGAAGACCGCGTGGTCAAGAGTCACTCCCGCGATTTGCACGAATCGCCGTGAATCGCGGGGAAGATTGAAAAACGAAACGCACTGTACTGGAAATTCGCGAAGATTGTAAGAAATCGCGAACTCACCAGAAAAGGCGCGAAAACGTTGCGTCGTGTGGCGAACCCGGGTCGACGACGGCTTCGGGCGTCGAGCGACCAGACGGCGGGTTCGACATCTTGCACGCGGGCAGAGGTTACGCGACGCGCACACGAAGAACGAGTTACACGACACAGCCACGCGGAAAAGACACGAGGCACAGTCGTGCCACGCGAGGAGAGCACGACACTGCTCAAAATGGCGGGCGATGACTCGAAAATCGATATCGAGTGCGAAAATTGCTCGAAGGCACCGAGCAACGCGGTCGCGCACGCGCGACGACAGGCACGACGCGAGACAGCGCGACGAGAGTGCGAAGACCACCCAAAATGGCGGTCTTAGGCTTGAGTGCCGGGATCGAGTACGAAAGTTGCTCGATGGCACTGGGCGTCGCGCGGATGAACACACGCGACGAAAGGCGCGACACGAAACTGCGCGACGTGAGTGCGAAAAACCACACAGAATGGCGGTTTTGTGCTCGAGTGCCGAGATCGAGCGCGAAGTTGCTCGATGGCACTGGGCATCGCGGGCGAACGCGCGCGATGAAAAGCACGACACGAAACTACGCGACGTGAACGCGAAAACCACTCAAGATGGCGATTTTCGGCTTGAGTTGAGACATCGAGCGCGAAAATTGCTCGACGGCACGGGGCGTCGCGGGCGAACACACGCGACGAAAAACGCGACGAGAAGCTGCGCGACGTGAGTGCGAAAACCACCCAAGATGGTGGTTTTAGGCTCGAGTGCGATGATCGAGCGTGAGAGATGCTCGAAAGCACTGAGCGACGCGGTCGAGCACACACGACGCAGAAAAATCGAACGAAAATGCGATGACGCTCGCGAAGTTACGCGTCGCACTTTGGAAAACTCGCAAAGAATGAAAATCGAGAATAAAATGATTCGCGGAAATGAAATAACTCGCGAACACTGCGGAAAATCCTCGAGAATGAGGAGCGAAGCGCGATCGATCGCGATCGCGGCGCGAGACACGTGCCGGCATGGTCGAAACGAAAATTTCGTTAAGTGGCCAATGACTGTCGCAGAGTCCAACGGTTGGCCACGGCGGCGTTAGCGAAGAGTCTGAAGTGACCGAGCGCGGCACAGTTGTTGGCCGCTTGGACTGGCCAAGTTGCCACGCGGTCTCGCGGTGCACAAATTTTTCACTCGGCAAGCGAACTTTTCACACACGCACCAACACTCGCGAATTTACAATTGGCACGATCCGGCTCGAAGGACCAATGTTCGGGAATTGAGTGCATACAAATTGCCGGGATGTTAGGGATCGTGCCGACGTTGGAAAGAAAGGTTGTTTTAAGACGCGATTGTTAGCGCGGGGATCCGCTTGTCGAGATTTATTTACAGAGTTAAAATTTACAGAGTTCTTATGTACAAAATGCACCCTTGTTAGCGGGTGGCAGACGCGGTTTTGACAATGATAGCGGTAATTAAAGTAAGAAACGCGGTGTAGTAATCATCGGATCTCGCGCACTGATTTTATTGATCTCGCGGCTCAATCACGACGTGGATGCGGGGCCAGTGTGGAACTTGGTGACACACGTGGCTCGGCCCGGCCACGCAGTGAGAAAAAGAGTTTGGTAAAAATGCGATGTAGACAAGGGGGAGTCGATTGCGCCTAATGCGCCAATCGAGCGGGATTAACGAGTGCAGAAGGCACACGTTCGCGATGCATTAATGTCACGCGGACATTATGCGGGTGGAGTTACACGAAATGGCTGCCATGCTCGGCAGCAGCGTGCTACCGAGCATGGCCACACGCGAAGAATAGATAACGAGACCAGCGACGATGTGCCGCTGATCACATTCGATGACGAATAGAAGGAATTTTGGGCGCTCTCGCACGCCGATAGGCACGAGGATCGACAGATCCTGCGCACCGAGGCGAAACGAGAGCGTCCGCGAGGTGCTGCCCCGGAGCGGGCCGATAAGGCAGCTAGCTCCGAGTTTCTGGAGAGGCGGAATCCTGAACACGCAGGTATGTCCAAGACCACGCGTACACTGAGAGTGATCGCCGTAGGCTCACGCTTGCGACGCAGAGCCGCCTCAGGCATACGCACATACACACACACACACATACACACACACGCTCCCTCGCTTCACACATACTCATTCCCACTCATGACGCGCGTACACCACATTTCCCCCTTTTCTTTTAAGTATGTTTTTTTTATCGTTACAAATGCAGATGTTTATCATTGGATTGTTACATATCATTGCTTAACTTATAACTTTGGCTGACGGTTCATTATTCGCGCTGAACGGCGTACTTTAACAATTTGATCGGTATGGCGCTTTGTGACGTTCCCCGATTCGGTTCTTACTCTGAACGTAGATGGTGACAAATCTTTAACAATCTCGGCCGGGATACGCTTCTCACCGGATGTACCGTAATTATCAACCATGACTGGATCACCTACGTTCAGTTGCACATTGCGTGAATGCGGACTATTCTTGATCTGAGACTGCTGCTTCTCGTGTATCTTGTTACGTACGTTCGGTCTCAGTAAATCAAACCGTGTTCTGAGCGATCGCTTGTGGAAGAACCATGCCGGTGACTTCCCGGTCGTGCAGTGCGGCGTGCTGCGGTAGTCGAACATAAATTTATTTATCGCTTTATCTACCCTTTTTCCCCCCTTTTCGATTTTTATCACCTTATCCTTGAATGTACCCACAAAATTCTTGGCAGCCCCGTTTGTCGCCGGGTGATAAGGCGGAGAAAAACTGTGCTGCACACCGTTGTTTTTGAAGAATTGCCCCAACTCATCGCTTCTAAACTGCGGGCCGTTGTCTGTAACCACCAGGTTCGGTAGTCCGTATCTAGCGAATAATTGGTCGAACACCTCGACTACTCTGTACGCCTTTGTATTGTTTCGGAAATTGACAACCTCTGGCCACTTCGAATATGCATCTACTACGACTAGATACATATCTCCGAACAACGGGCCCAAAAAATCTGCGTGTATCCTGTCCCACACCTTTTCTGGCCAAGGCCATGGCGTCAATGGTGCGTGCGGTGGTGCTTTCTGTTCTTTGATACAAATTCCGCACGACTTTACTGTATTCTCTATGTCTTGATCAATATTAGGCCACCACACGTACGATCGCGCCAAGGCCTTTATTTTCACAATCCCTAGGTGCGATGCATGAAGGTCGGCTAATATCCGGTCCCGTAATGTTTCTGGAATGATTACCCTACATCCCCAGAACAAACAATTCTCTTCTATCGCGATCCCGTTTTTTTTTTGCAAAATATTTTTGCTCCTCACTGGACAAATTTTTGTTGCTGCTTGGCCATCCTAAGATGCAAAATTTTGTAATTCTGCTCAGGACTTCGTCGCGTTTTGTTTCAAGAATTAGCCCCTGCCAAACTACGATACTCATATTTTCATTGACGTAATGACACGGTGCGAATTCTGCGCCGAACGTATCTGTTTCGTCGTCAATAGGTAATCGCGACAACGCATCGCAATTTCCATTGCACTCCTATTTAATGTACTCGATCTTGTACCGAAACCCTGACAAGAAGTATGCCCATCTTTGCAAGCGGCTCGCGGCCGTGAGCGGTATACCTTTTGTTGGCCCAGAAATGTGCTCAAGCGGCTTATGATCCGTACGTAATATTATTTCTCGGCCGTACACGAAATCATAAAATTTCATCAACCCGAATACAATCGCGCTTGCCTCCTTATCTATAATCGCTCTGTTCATTTCCTTCTCCGGTATTTTCTTCGACGCATACGCGATCGGTCTTTCCGTACCGTCTTTATACCTGTGCGATAGGATTGCCGACAGCCCGTACATTGACGCATCACAAGCCAGAATCAATTCTTCGTCTTGATCGTAATGAGCCAGTACCCTCGGCGAGATTAACTCCTTTTTTACCCAGCAAAAAGCTTCCTCACATTCCTTGGTCCATACAAAATCCTTTTTGTGCGCACTGTCAGTTTTTCGGCTTCAGTTTTTCGGATCTATCCATCAAAAATCTCGCGTAAAAATTAATTAATTCAAGGAACGAGGCGAGCTGTTTGCTGTTCGTCGGTCTTGGCGCTTCGACCATCGCTTTTACCTTTGATTTCGCCTTGTGTAAACCGGCTGCGTCGATTACGTAGCCTAAGACTTCGATACGCTCTTTCATGAAATCACACTTTTCTCTATTCAATCTCAGCCCGCGCTCCTCTAATCGTTTGCAAACTTTGCGCAAATTTTCAAGGTGTTCATTGTCCGTACGGCCGGTTACAAAAATATTGTCTAGATATGCAATGGTATTTGGAATGCCCTGCAAACACTCGTCCATTATTTGCTGAAATTCGGCCGGGGCCGGCGCCGTACCCTCTGTCATTTTCGTATACCGGAATAACCCGACGTGAGTCGTAATCCTTAACAATTCTTGTGATTTTCCGTCGACCGGAATCTGCATGTAGGCTTGCGGTAGGTCGAGTTGCGAGAAGGACGACCCTTTCTGTAATACTTGGAAAATATCGTCAATGCGCGGAAACGGTCGTTTGGTCACGTGCAAATTCGGGTTAACCGTAGTTTTGAAATCACTGCAAATTCTTACTTCGCCATTGCTTTTTAGTACGGGAACTATTGGCGTGGCCCACTCGCTCGATTCTACTTTTTTTAAATGACCCAACTTTGTCAAACGTTCGATCTCGTTCTCCACTTTAATTTTGAGCGCGTATGGCACGTGTCCTGCCCTTAACGCGACCGGTTCCGTGTTTTCATTTACGTGTAACCTAATTTCTCGTTTGTTATAGAGGCCCGGCGTACTCCCAAACAAGACGTTAAATTCCGACACCATTTTTTCCTTTACGACGTTCACATTCAGGTTTAGCATTTTATTGGTATCGTTCAATGCAGCAATGTCTGACATATTGGGCCATCCACCGAACTCTGCCAGCCACTGTCTACCAATCAGTGGCGGGCCGTTCCCTTTGAGCAATAGGCAATTCAACGTTTTCGTTTGATTATTCAGGTTTACTTTTAGATTCTTTAGTTGCCCAATTGGCGTCATCGCGTTTTGTACGTAACCGTATAAATTTGTGTCACACTTATCAATCTTCCAATTTTTGAAATTTTCATTTTTGTACCCTTCTGACATTACTGCATAGTACGTACCTGAGTCTACCTCCATTGACACTGTTTTACCGTTCAGTTCGACCTTGATATACAGTGGATCCGCTTTTATATTATTTACGATGTTACAAGCGTTTTCGTCATCCCTCGCCCGTAGCGAGTAAAAATCGTAGATGTGGTCGTGCGTTGAACTGCTGCTGCTTTCCCCCTCGACGTTCGATTCTTGCAGAAATCTGTTGCTGGCTCTCTTCTTCTTAAAGCAGGCGTTCTCCAGATGCCCCTTTACGTGACAGAAACTGCATGTCGCTCCGTCTCGGTGTTTGCCTGTCCGAGAGATGTGGCCCGGTTTACCACAGCAGAAACAGCTCCGCTCCGTGCTCGCACTTGGATTGTTTTGTTTTTTGTATCGGCTTTGAGGTTGCTCTTTGTCAGTTTTGTTTGTATGACTCATCGCAAATACCTCCTCTTTTTGATTTTTGCTCGCCAAAGTTTTTACTACTCCTGCAGCATTTTTCATTGCACTTTCTCGAGCCGTTGCTTCTTTGAGCGATTTGTCGAAGGTGAGGTCAGTCAATTTGAATAGCTCGACCCTCGTCGACTCGTCGTGTATGCCGCACACTAATTGGTCGCGCAGAGCTTCATTCAAGTCCGAAAAATTGCAATCCAAAGCTAATTTTCGTAGGCGCGCTGCAAATTCGGCGACGGACTCGTTCGTCCCTTGTTTGGCAGTGTTAAACGTGCACCTCTCCATTACCTCCGACGGCTTAGGGTTGAGGTGTTCTGTCATTAATTTCACGATGTCGACGAATTTCTTCGAGGCTGGCTTTTCAGGCGCGCACAAACTTCTAATGAGTATGTACGCCTCTTCATCAAAATGCGTCAGTAGCGTGGCCACTTGCATTTTATCATCGTCGAGTTTTTTTTACGACAAAATACAGCTCCATTCTCTCTACGAATGCTTCCCAGTCGTCCGTTTTTAAATGGAAGAATGATTCCGTATTATCCGTCGTGCCACGCGAGGAGAGCACGACACTGCTCAAAATGGCGGGCGATGACTCGAAAATCGATATCGAGTGCGAAAATTGCTCGAAGGCACCGAGCAACGCGGTCGCGCACGCGCGACGACAGGCACGACGCGAGACAGCGCGACGAGAGTGCGAAGACCACCCAAAATGGCGGTCTTAGGCTTGAGTGCCGGGATCGAGTACGAAAGTTGCTCGATGGCACTGGGCGTCGCGCGGATGAACACACGCGACGAAAGGCGCGACACGAAACTGCGCGACGTGAGTGCGAAAAACCACACAGAATGGCGGTTTTGTGCTCGAGTGCCGAGATCGAGCGCGAAGTTGCTCGATGGCACTGGGCATCGCGGGCGAACGCGCGCGATGAAAAGCACGACACGAAACTACGCGACGTGAACGCGAAAACCACTCAAGATGGCGATTTTCGGCTTGAGTTGAGACATCGAGCGCGAAAATTGCTCGACGGCACGGGGCGTCGCGGGCGAACACACGCGACGAAAAACGCGACGAGAAGCTGCGCGACGTGAGTGCGAAAACCACCCAAGATGGTGGTTTTAGGCTCGAGTGCGATGATCGAGCGTGAGAGATGCTCGAAAGCACTGAGCGACGCGGTCGAGCACACACGACGCAGAAAAATCGAACGAAAATGCGATGACGCTCGCGAAGTTACGCGTCGCACTTTGGAAAACTCGCAAAGAATGAAAATCGAGAATAAAATGATTCGCGGAAATGAAATAACTCGCGAACACTGCGGAAAATCCTCGAGAATGAGGAGCGAAGCGCGATCGATCGCGATCGCGGCGCGAGACACGTGCCGGCATGGTCGAAACGAAAATTTCGTTAAGTGGCCAATGACTGTCGCAGAGTCCAACGGTTGGCCACGGCGGCGTTAGCGAAGAGTCTGAAGTGACCGAGCGCGGCACAGTTGTTGGCCGCTTGGACTGGCCAAGTTGCCACGCGGTCTCGCGGTGCACAAATTTTTCACTCGGCAAGCGAACTTTTCACACACGCACCAACACTCGCGAATTTACAATTGGCACGATCCGGCTCGAAGGACCAATGTTCGGGAATTGAGTGCATACAAATTGCCGGGATGTTAGGGATCGTGCCGACGTTGGAAAGAAAGGTTGTTTTAAGACGCGATTGTTAGCGCGGGGATCCGCTTGTCGAGATTTATTTACAGAGTTAAAATTTACAGAGTTCTTATGTACAAAATGCACCCTTGTTAGCGGGTGGCAGACGCGGTTTTGACAATGATAGCGGTAATTAAAGTAAGAAACGCGGTGTAGTAATCATCGGATCTCGCGCACTGATTTTATTGATCTCGCGGCTCAATCACGACGTGGATGCGGGGCCAGTGTGGAACTTGGTGACACACGTGGCTCGGCCCGGCCACGCAGTGAGAAAAAGAGTTTGGTAAAAATGCGATGTAGACAAGGGGGAGTCGATTGCGCCTAATGCGCCAATCGAGCGGGATTAACGAGTGCAGAAGGCACACGTTCGCGATGCATTAATGTCACGCGGACATTATGCGGGTGGAGTTACACGAAATGGCTGCCATGCTCGGCAGCAGCGTGCTACCGAGCATGGCCACACGCGAAGAATAGATAACGAGACCAGCGACGATGTGCCGCTGATCACATTCGATGACGAATAGAAGGAATTTTGGGCGCTCTCGCACGCCGATAGGCACGAGGATCGACAGATCCTGCGCACCGAGGCGAAACGAGAGCGTCCGCGAGGTGCTGCCCCGGAGCGGGCCGATAAGGCAGCTAGCTCCGAGTTTCTGGAGAGGCGGAATCCTGAACACGCAGGTATGTCCAAGACCACGCGTACACTGAGAGTGATCGCCGTAGGCTCACGCTTGCGACGCAGAGCCGCCTCAGGCATACGCACATACACACACACACACATACACACACACGCTCCCTCGCTTCACACATACTCATTCCCACTCATGACGCGCGTACACCACATTTCCCCCTTTTCTTTTAAGTATGTTTTTTTTATCGTTACAAATGCAGATGTTTATCATTGGATTGTTACATATCATTGCTTAACTTATAACTTTGGCTGACGGTTCATTATTCGCGCTGAACGGCGTACTTTAACAATTTGATCGGTATGGCGCTTTGTGACGTTCCCCGATTCGGTTCTTACTCTGAACGTAGATGGTGACAAATCTTTAACAATCTCGGCCGGGATACGCTTCTCACCGGATGTACCGTAATTATCAACCATGACTGGATCACCTACGTTCAGTTGCACATTGCGTGAATGCGGACTATTCTTGATCTGAGACTGCTGCTTCTCGTGTATCTTGTTACGTACGTTCGGTCTCAGTAAATCAAACCGTGTTCTGAGCGATCGCTTGTGGAAGAACCATGCCGGTGACTTCCCGGTCGTGCAGTGCGGCGTGCTGCGGTAGTCGAACATAAATTTATTTATCGCTTTATCTACCCTTTTTCCCCCCTTTTCGATTTTTATCACCTTATCCTTGAATGTACCCACAAAATTCTTGGCAGCCCCGTTTGTCGCCGGGTGATAAGGCGGAGAAAAACTGTGCTGCACACCGTTGTTTTTGAAGAATTGCCCCAACTCATCGCTTCTAAACTGCGGGCCGTTGTCTGTAACCACCAGGTTCGGTAGTCCGTATCTAGCGAATAATTGGTCGAACACCTCGACTACTCTGTACGCCTTTGTATTGTTTCGGAAATTGACAACCTCTGGCCACTTCGAATATGCATCTACTACGACTAGATACATATCTCCGAACAACGGGCCCAAAAAATCTGCGTGTATCCTGTCCCACACCTTTTCTGGCCAAGGCCATGGCGTCAATGGTGCGTGCGGTGGTGCTTTCTGTTCTTTGATACAAATTCCGCACGACTTTACTGTATTCTCTATGTCTTGATCAATATTAGGCCACCACACGTACGATCGCGCCAAGGCCTTTATTTTCACAATCCCTAGGTGCGATGCATGAAGGTCGGCTAATATCCGGTCCCGTAATGTTTCTGGAATGATTACCCTACATCCCCAGAACAAACAATTCTCTTCTATCGCGATCCCGTTTTTTTTTTGCAAAATATTTTTGCTCCTCACTGGACAAATTTTTGTTGCTGCTTGGCCATCCTAAGATGCAAAATTTTGTAATTCTGCTCAGGACTTCGTCGCGTTTTGTTTCAAGAATTAGCCCCTGCCAAACTACGATACTCATATTTTCATTGACGTAATGACACGGTGCGAATTCTGCGCCGAACGTATCTGTTTCGTCGTCAATAGGTAATCGCGACAACGCATCGCAATTTCCATTGCACTCCTATTTAATGTACTCGATCTTGTACCGAAACCCTGACAAGAAGTATGCCCATCTTTGCAAGCGGCTCGCGGCCGTGAGCGGTATACCTTTTGTTGGCCCAGAAATGTGCTCAAGCGGCTTATGATCCGTACGTAATATTATTTCTCGGCCGTACACGAAATCATAAAATTTCATCAACCCGAATACAATCGCGCTTGCCTCCTTATCTATAATCGCTCTGTTCATTTCCTTCTCCGGTATTTTCTTCGACGCATACGCGATCGGTCTTTCCGTACCGTCTTTATACCTGTGCGATAGGATTGCCGACAGCCCGTACATTGACGCATCACAAGCCAGAATCAATTCTTCGTCTTGATCGTAATGAGCCAGTACCCTCGGCGAGATTAACTCCTTTTTTACCCAGCAAAAAGCTTCCTCACATTCCTTGGTCCATACAAAATCCTTTTTGTGCGCACTGTCAGTTTTTCGGCTTCAGTTTTTCGGATCTATCCATCAAAAATCTCGCGTAAAAATTAATTAATTCAAGGAACGAGGCGAGCTGTTTGCTGTTCGTCGGTCTTGGCGCTTCGACCATCGCTTTTACCTTTGATTTCGCCTTGTGTAAACCGGCTGCGTCGATTACGTAGCCTAAGACTTCGATACGCTCTTTCATGAAATCACACTTTTCTCTATTCAATCTCAGCCCGCGCTCCTCTAATCGTTTGCAAACTTTGCGCAAATTTTCAAGGTGTTCATTGTCCGTACGGCCGGTTACAAAAATATTGTCTAGATATGCAATGGTATTTGGAATGCCCTGCAAACACTCGTCCATTATTTGCTGAAATTCGGCCGGGGCCGGCGCCGTACCCTCTGTCATTTTCGTATACCGGAATAACCCGACGTGAGTCGTAATCCTTAACAATTCTTGTGATTTTCCGTCGACCGGAATCTGCATGTAGGCTTGCGGTAGGTCGAGTTGCGAGAAGGACGACCCTTTCTGTAATACTTGGAAAATATCGTCAATGCGCGGAAACGGTCGTTTGGTCACGTGCAAATTCGGGTTAACCGTAGTTTTGAAATCACTGCAAATTCTTACTTCGCCATCGCTTTTTAGTACGGGAACTATTGGCGTGGCCCACTCGCTCGATTCTACTTTTTTTAAATGACCCAACTTTGTCAAACGTTCGATCTCGTTCTCCACTTTAATTTTGAGCGCGTATGGCACGTGTCCTGCCCTTAACGCGACCGGTTCCGTGTTTTCATTTACGTGTAACCTAATTTCTCGTTTGTTATAGAGGCCCGGCGTACTCCCAAACAAGACGTTAAATTCCGACACCATTTTTTCCTTTACGACGTTCACATTCAGGTTTAGCATTTTATTGGTATCGTTCAATGCAGCAATGTCTGACATATTGGGCCATCCACCGAACTCTGCCAGCCACTGTCTACCAATCAGTGGCGGGCCGTTCCCTTTGAGCAATAGGCAATTCAACGTTTTCGTTTGATTATTCAGGTTTACTTTTAGATTCTTTAGTTGCCCAATTGGCGTCATCGCGTTTTGTACGTAACCGTATAAATTTGTGTCACACTTATCAATCTTCCAATTTTTGAAATTTTCATTTTTGTACCCTTCTGACATTACTGCATAGTACGTACCTGAGTCTACCTCCATTGACACTGTTTTACCGTTCAGTTCGACCTTGATATACAGTGGATCCGCTTTTATATTATTTACGATGTTACAAGCGTTTTCGTCATCCCTCGCCCGTAGCGAGTAAAAATCGTAGATGTGGTCGTGCGTTGAACTGCTGCTGCTTTCCCCCTCGACGTTCGATTCTTGCAGAAATCTGTTGCTGGCTCTCTTCTTCTTAAAGCAGGCGTTCTCCAGATGCCCCTTTACGTGACAGAAACTGCATGTCGCTCCGTCTCGGTGTTTGCCTGTCCGAGAGATGTGGCCCGGTTTACCACAGCAGAAACAGCTCCGCTCCGTGCTCGCACTTGGATTGTTTTGTTTTTTGTATCGGCTTTGAGGTTGCTCTTTGTCAGTTTTGTTTGTATGACTCATCGCAAATACCTCCTCTTTTTGATTTTTGCTCGCCAAAGTTTTTACTACTCCTGCAGCATTTTTCATTGCACTTTCTCGAGCCGTTGCTTCTTTGAGCGATTTGTCGAAGGTGAGGTCAGTCAATTTGAATAGCTCGACCCTCGTCGACTCGTCGTGTATGCCGCACACTAATTGGTCGCGCAGAGCTTCATTCAAGTCCGAAAAATTGCAATCCAAAGCTAATTTTCGTAGGCGCGCTGCAAATTCGGCGACGGACTCGTTCGTCCCTTGTTTGGCAGTGTTAAACGTGCACCTCTCCATTACCTCCGACGGCTTAGGGTTGAGGTGTTCTGTCATTAATTTCACGATGTCGACGAATTTCTTCGAGGCTGGCTTTTCAGGCGCGCACAAACTTCTAATGAGTATGTACGCCTCTTCATCAAAATGCGTCAGTAGCGTGGCCACTTGCATTTTATCATCGTCGAGTTTTTTTTACGACAAAATACAGCTCCATTCTCTCTACGAATGCTTCCCAGTCGTCCGTTTTTAAATGGAAGAATGATTCCGTATTATCCGTCATGGTGTTTACGTCGTTCGTGTTCACCTCGTTGTTATCATCTGCTAAGCGCCTGGTTTCTGCCTTGTTTACTCCGAGCGCTCCGGCCTGCTCTGCCCGTGTCGACTCTCGCTTTGTTGTTATTTCTTCCTCTATCTCCGCTCGTACTATATCGACCAGTTGCTTACGCAGTATGTCTCGGCTCTCATTCTCATCTCCTTCGAAACCTCGTTTCTTTAGTTCAGAAATAATATCCCGTTTCAATAAATGGTGTGCCTCGCTAAGCGTCAATTGCTCCTTAGAGTCGACGTATTCGTGCTCGGAATCCGACCCGGACATCGGCGTACCTCGCGATTTCCCGACTTATCGCCCCGGGTTTATCACCGTGTCCCCAAATCACTTTACGCTAAATCGTCCACGAATTGCTTCTCGCGCATGTACACTATATGTATATATATATATATGTTTAATGCCTGTTTTGAGGACTTAAAAATATTATGGGTGAAAATGGAACCCATGACAAATATCAGAGGTCGGCACTACTAATATTTTTGGTATTAATATCGACAATTATTACCAATTACTCAAATAATTGAGATTCGGTTGAGCAAATTCCTGAATATTCGATTATTTGATATTTGATCGAATTAAAGTATCAAATGCCGAAGAATTTCTACTTGGTAAAAAGACATTCTCAAATAATCGAATATTTGATACTTGATAAAAATAAAGTATGAAATTACCGAAGAATTTGGACTTGACCAAAAAAATTCTCAAATAATGGAATATTTGATACTTGATGGAGAATGAAGTATCAAATACTCGAATATTGGATACTTGAAAGAGAATTAAGTATCAAATACCCCAGGAATTTGTATTTGTAGTGAAAATATTTTCAGTCCAAAAACAAAGATGGTATATTAAAGATGGTAAAGATGGTATCTCCCTCTCTCTCTCCCTCTCTCTCTCTCTCTCTCTCTCTCTCTCTCTTCCTCCCTCTCTCTCTCTTTCTCTTTCCCACTCCCGACACAAATCCTCCGAGTATTTGATACTTTATTCTCTATCAAGTGTCAAATATTCGAGTATTTGAGGATTTCTTTTGGCCAAGTACAAATTCTTCGGGTATTTGATACTTATTTTCCATCAAGTATCAAATATTTAAGTATTTCCTTCGGCCAAATACAAATTCCTCGGGATTTGATAAATAATATTTCATCGAGTACCAAATATTCGAGTATTCGAGAATTTCTTTTGCCCAAATACAAATTCCTTTGATACTCGATAATGCGATTTTACTAGATCAACATTCCTCGAATATTTTGGAATTTCTACGTTCTAAATCTCCATTCTCCAAGACTTGAATATTTGAGATTTTTAAATATTTTTTTGCCGATCTCTGACAAATATACACTATATAAAACATTTTTCATTTAAATGGATTAATTATTTTGTGAAATATTAATGAAAAACTATCTTTCACGTACTTTGAGGCTTTTCATATATTGTTCACTTCGAGGACCCATTTTATTCTCCGATAAACTAATGATATGAGGACCACTACGAAACGTATATATTTTATACGATGAACAAAACATACTTATTCGATGTTATGAGACTTTTCGTATGTTGCCTGTTGTGAGACCATATTGCCAATTGCACAAAACGGCGAATATTATCATTTTCTGGAGTATAATATTTTTTGTTATTGGATTATAATCGTCGTACTCCAATTTTTATTTTCAGATTGCTTTTGAAGGCAATGCTTTTTCTTTATTACACTGCCATGTTCGAACTTGCGGGTTTCCAAGAATTTTTGTAAAAAGGTCTTCAAACTTTATAATCGCACGATTATTCATTTCCGATGGGCCTATTAGTTTGAGGACACTTTCTTTCGCTTCTGCACGATTTGAGGACATTTTCGGAACTGATTGCTGTTGAGTTATTATAAACGTGAACTGCAAAATTTTTCGGTAAAGGCAAGGTCGTTTGTGAGGAATATTCAAAAAATGTTTTCGCACGATTAAAATAATCCGACAAAAATGTACAATACAGCCATGCCCGTACTTTCGCGACTGCTCGCTTTTCCAAGAATTTTGAGGAAAAAGTCCTGAAAATCCATAATCGTCCGACTACTCAGAATATAGCTTTCCTGATAGGCCCATTAGTTTGAGGACATATTTTTTTGCTTTTGCACGATTTGAGGACATTTTTAAAACTGATTGCAATTGAACACTACGTGTACTGAATATTTTTCGGTACGGAAAAATAGAATTGGAACACGAATCTCATAATCTTATAAAGTATAATTATAAATTAATTCATTTTTTATGAATTCTTTTTTTTTGGCATGGAAACTGCTCGGGCTGAGTAAAAAAAATGGAAATATCTCTTTTTTTTACTTGGGAATTTTCGTCGAGACGTTCCGAAAAACTGCCAAGGCGGCTCGAAATTTTTCATTTTTTTTTAGTTATTGCCCACTACGTCGGGGAAGTACGTCGAGGGTTTGAAATATTTTGAGGAGCTCGGTCGGTCAGGAATAAGCTATCCTTCAATTTTACAACGATTTCCAATTATAATTTGTATACAAAATTGTTGTGAAAATTGAGGAAAGCTTATTCCTGACCCAACGAGCCCCTCAAAATATTCCAACCCCTCGACGTACTCCCCCGACGTAGTGGGCAATAACTGAAAAAAAAAATATTCGAACAACCTTGGCAGTTTTTCTGAACGTCCCGATAAAAATTCCCAAATAAAAAAAAAGACATATTTCGATTTTTTTTCACTCAGCCGAGCAGTTCCGATGCCAATGAGAAATGGATTAATAAAAAATGAATGACTTAATAATTCTACTTAATAAGATTATGATATTCGTATTTGAATATGATTTTTTCGTACCGAAAAAATTTCAGTCAACGTCTTGTTCAATTGCAATGAGTTTTGAAAATGTCCTCAAATCGGGCGACAGCAAAAAAATATGTCCTCAAACTAATGGGCCCATCGGAAATGCTATATTCTGAATAATCGGGCGATTATGAGGTTTGAAGACCTTTTTACAAAAATTCTTGGAAACGCGCAAGTTCGGACATGGCAGTGTAATAAAGAAAAAGCATTGGCTTCAAAAGCAATTTGAAAATCAATATTGGAGTATGACGATTATAATCCAATAACAACAAATATTATCATTTTCTGGAGTATAATATTTGTTGTTATTGGATTATAATCGCCGTACTCCAATTTTTATTTTTAGATTGCTTTTGGAGCCAATGCTTTTTCTTCACTATGGTGCCATGTCCGAACTTGCACGTTTCCAAGAATTTTTGTAAAAAGGTCTTCAAACTTTATAATCGCCCGATTATTCAGAATATAGCATTTCCGATGGACCCATTAGTTCGAGGACATATTTTTTTGCTTTCGCCCGATTTGAGGACATTTTCAAAACTCATTGCAATTGAACAATACGTGGACTGAAATTTTTTCGGTACGAAAAAATAGCATTGAAATACGAATATCTTATAACAATCTTATTAAGTAGAATATAGAATATCTTATAATAATCTTATATAATAATCTTATAATAATCTTATTAAGTAGAATTATTAAGTCATTCATTTTTTATTAATTCATTTTTCTTTGGCATGGGAACTGCTCAGGCTGAGTGAAAAAAAAAATCGAAATATGTCTTTTTTTTTATTTGGGAATTTTTATCGAGACGTTCAGAAAAACTGCCAAGGTTGATCGAATATATTTTTTTTTCAGTTATTGCCCACTATGTCGGGGGAGTACGTCGAGGTGTTGGAATATTTTGAGGGGCTCGTTGGGTCAGGAATAATCATTCCTCAATTTTTACAATAATTTTGTATACAAATTATAATTGAAAATCGTTGTAAAATTGAAGGATAGCTTATTCCTGACCGAACGAGCTCCTCAAAATATTTCAACCCCTCGACGTACTTCCCCGACGTAGTGGGCAATAACTGAAAAAAAAATATATTCGATCAACCTTGGCAGTTTTTCTGAACATCTCGATAAAAATTCCCAAATAAAAAAAAAGACATACTTCGATTTTTTTTCACTCAGCCGAGCAGTTCCGATGCCAATGAGAAATGAATCAATAAAAAATGAATGACTTAATAATTCTACTTAATAAGATTATGATATTCGTATTTGAATATTATTTTTTCGCACCGAAAAAATTTCAGTCAACGTCTTGTTCAATTGCAATGAGTTTTGAAAATGTCCTCAAATCGGGCGACAGCAAAAAAATATGTCCTCAAACTAATGGGCCCATCGGAAATGCTATATTCTGAATAATCGGGCGATTATGAGGTTTGAAGACCTTTTTACAAAAATTCTTGGAAACGCGCAAGTTTGGACATGGCAGTGTAATAAAGAAAAAGCATTGGCTTCAAAAGCAATTTGAAAATCAATATTGGAGTATGACGATTATAATCCAATAACAACAAATATTATCATTTTCTGGAGTATAATATTTGTTGTTATTGGATTATAATCGTCGTACTTCAATTTTTATTTTCAGATTGCTTTTGGAGCCAATGCTTTTTCTTCACTATGGTGCCATGTCCGAACTTGCACGTTTCCAAGAATTTTTGTAAAAAAGTCTTCAAACTTTATAATCGCCCGATTATTCAGAATATAGCATTTCCGAAGGACCCATTAGTTGGAGGACATTTTTTTAGCTGTCGCCCGATTTGAGGACATTTGCGGAACTGATTGCAGTTGAGTCATCATAAACGTGGACTGAAAATTTTTTGGTGAAGAACAGTTATTTTTGAGGAATATTCAAAAAATGTTTTCGCACATTTGAAATAATTCATTTGATATCGAGAAAAATCGATAACGCCGACAAAAATTTATAATTGCCCGTACTTTTGCGTCTGTTCGCTTTTCCAAGAATTTTTACCACAAGGTCTTCAAAGTGTATAATAACTCAACTATTCAGAACATAGCATTTTCGATGGGCCTATTGGTTTGAGGACACTTTCTTTCGCTTTTGCACGATTTGAGGACATTTTCATAATTGATTGCAATTGAATTTTATTATAAGTGTGGACTGAAAATTTGTTTCGTATTGAAAACGTCATAGCAATTGAAATGATATCATATAGAAATCTGAAAGTTTTTTGGTATAGAAAACGGAGTGAGACTGTTTTTTGCTTCGTGCCATCAAACCGGAGTTTGCTCGTGAACAAGCGCGGGTTCAGTACGGGGAATATTGAAGAATTCTTCGATTTGCTCTACATTGTTGCAAATCCTGTCTAAATAAATGCAAAATTTCGAGCGCTTTTTTGCCAGTCTCGACTGAATCGCGAACGGAGAAACATCTAACGTCCCCTGTGTTAAATTTTACTCCAAAAGCGCGTATCAATGACAAATCGTTTTTTTTTTCGTGACTTGTGCGCGAATAATGTTCGGTTTAGTGATTTTCACCGATCACATCTTGCAAGTATGTCCCATCGAGGACATTACCGTGAAAGGAAACAAATGCACAGCAAAATATCGGAGAAGACAAAAATTTGAAGCGCGTGTACTCGCAGTCCACAGTAAGTACTTAATTATTTTTATTAAATTACTTGGCCATCGTATGCATGCTCGCGGGAAATCGTTGAAGCATCAGTAGCGTTAATTGCATTACAATATTAATGACGTTTGTCTTTCGAGTACTAGTTTTCTATATTAACGTCATGTAAGACCGCTGCCGCGTTTCTGGATTTTACTGTATATAAGAGTACGGCAGCTCTCGCGGTATGATTTTTTAAAAATACTTGGTGTCGAGCCGCCGCCGCGTTTCTTGATACTTTTGTAATTAAAATTCAATCTACAGCAAACAAAGATGTTTTGAACGACATCGAACATTTTTTTGAGAAGGATGGCAACGAATCGCCTCTAACAAATGTGCTGCAGGATAAGGATGCCCAAGTCTTGGAGTACAGCGAAATCATTAAAAAATCGAAAAATAAATCAATAAAAAAACGAGGTTAATTTTTATTTTTCTCTGAAAATTTATTTAAAAAAACTTCCAAGACGATTTCGGAAAAACGTATTATCTCATATACATTTTTTTAAATTAGATTCGTCTCGGTTGTACATCGAAAAAGACATCGTTCGATTGTTTTCCTCGTCGGACAACTACGAAAGTATTTTTTCAATCGTAGAGGAAAAAGCAAATTTTTTTGGTGAGATTAATGGAATTTCCCCTCGATGCAATAAAATAATAGTTGATTCCCATAATAACTTGATCCTTTTCCTCCGACGTTCACAGAAACTGCTTCAAGTTTCATCAAAGTTGAAGTCACCTACGAAGTACGGACTGATATATCAAATGGTCGGCAAGGTACGGAAACACTTTATTCCTTTTCTACGTAGATTAGAACATTTTTGAAGTAATCCGAAAAATGTAACCATTTTCCGGTCAAAAGTTTGGATACACTTGCATGTCTAAATTTCTTTCCGCATTTAAAGGTAGATAACTCTTAAAAAACGAAAGATATTCAAATTTTCGAAGCGGGGTTCAAAAGAGGATAAATCAGGCTTTGATTTGCCGCATTTTAATAATTATCAAAAAAAAAAATTCGCCCCGGTATGGTCCTTGATTTGTCATCGTTTTTCGGTATTTTTTCGACCCTTGCGAATCGGGCGCACAACTAAAGGAAATGTATTTTTATTGCCATGAAAAACTAAAAAAAAAGCGGCAGAATCTCCATCTTTGTTTTTGGAAAAAAAATTGCGATTTTTTTTCGCAAAGTTATAGTATTTTTTGCTAAAAACAACACATTTTCCAAAATTCAAAATAAAACAAGAACCATGTGGTTTAAGGAAAAATAAAAAAGATACAAAAAGTTGCGGATTTTTCTAATGAAACGTCTGGAATTGTTTCGGAATTTTTCGGGAAAACTTTTTTTTTTTGAGTATTTTTTTCATAATTCACGAGTGAAATTTTTTTTTCTCTCGATAAAATGTGTAAAGGCACTCACCGCGTTTAAACAAGTTTTTCATGGAAAAACAGAAAAAAAATTTGTTTAAACGCGGTGAGTGCCTTCAAACATTTTATCGAGAGAAAAAAAAATTTCACTCGTGAATTATGAAAAAAAAATACTCTAAAAAAAAAAGTTTTCCCGAAATATTCCGAAAAAATTTCAGACGTTTTATAAGAAAAATCCGCAACTTTTTGTATCCTTATCATTTTTCTTAAACCCTATGGTTCTATTGTTATTTTTAATTTTTGGAAATGTATCGTTTTTAGCGAAAAATACGATAAATTTGCGAAAAAAAGTCGCAAAATTTTTTTCCAAAAATAAAGATGGAGATTCTGTAGTCCTTTTTGAGTTTTTCATAGCAAAAAAAAGTTATGTTTCCTTCAATTGTGTGCCTGATTCGCGAGGGTCGAAAAAAGTCCGAAAAACGATCACAAACTAAAGACCATACCGGGGCGAAAAAAAATATTAAAAAATATTAAAATGTGGCAAATCAAAGCCTGATATATCCGTTTTTTAACCCCGCTTCAAAAATTTGAATATCTTTTTTTTTGCAGAGTTATCTACCTTTAAGTGCGGAAAGAAATTTGGAAGTGCATCCAATTTTTTGAGCGGTAGCGTATGTTCGAACCTAAAGCGAGAAAAATAATAACATTCTAATTGCAGAGAAAGAAGAAGAGATGGGCGAAAGTATCGCGATGACGATGAAAGGCGAAAAGGCTGATAAAAGCTCGGAAACCGAGAATGACCAAATAAAGCAGAACGTTAACACTGAGAATTCAAAAGATGGAGCAAACCAAGTTCAAGATCTGTTACCACCAAACGGAGAACACGAAAAATGTGAGAGCTGCGAAATCCCAATAGCAGAAGAAGAAATGAACGAAAATTTCGGAATTCCGCACGAGGGGGGAAAGAAATCTGAACAGACAACGATTTCGAACGATGGAGTAGAGGAACCGAAGTTGCAGTCGCATAACAATCTTGAATCGACATACGTCATCGATATTCCATTGATTGGTACGAACAACTCATCACAATAATTACCTAATTAGAAAAAATATTAGAAATAAAATTCATTTTGTATTCATTTTTGTCACAATTAGATAATCTATTCCCCGCGGATCCTCCAGACCATTATTTTGGAAACTCCGATTCATTCCCAAGCCGAGAGGATTTCCAGTACAACAACATTATGCAATTCTCGAATCAGGAGTCGACGGCAAAGCCGACAATCATTGCCGACGAGATCTTAACGATTCCTTATTTCTGTGTGCAACCAACGACTTCGGGCATAAATATTGGTGTGTTAAGCAATAATCGTCAATCATAATTGGTATTTTTATTGTTTCGTTACACATTTTTCGCACATCGATTATTTCAGAACAAGCTGCAGTGGACGATCTTCCGAATAACCTAACATATACCACGCTCGAACCTGTTGGGACCGAAAAACCATCGATCTCCAATAACGACGGCTTAGGCGAATTTTCTCCTCTTGAGTCTAGCAACTTGTTGCCAGTTCTAAGTTCAACTTTTTGCGAGTTGGATGCTTCGGAGACTCTTGAACATGGCAGTGACGCTGAACACGAATCCGACGCAAAGGACGAAGACGACGAAGAATATCAACCAGAGAAACCGACTTCATCGGACTCGGAAAGCTCGGAAGCATTCGAAGAATCAGTTTCCAGAAAATCTGAACGCGCCGAGAAGAATTTCTTAAATATCTCCTTAGGCATGAATAAACCAGGAGTTTCTGCGCCAGATGATGCAAGTTTGAAGGTAGCGACATCAGCAACTCCGTCGTATTCTAAAAAGTATTTTTGTTTTTACTGTCAAAAATTCCAAGTGAAAATCGCTCGGCACTTGGAAACGATTCACGGAAAAGAAGAAGATATTAAAAAATTTACTCTACTTCCTCCAAAAAGTAAAAAGAGAAAGGCGATAATATCGCTCATCCGGAAAAAAGGGAATCATTTATTTAACAATGACAAACGATTCAACACGGGCGAGCTTCTTGTTTGTCGACGGCCGAATGAACGGATGCAAAAAACTGCCGAGGATTTTTTGGCGTGTGGGAATTGCAAGGGGCAATATGCGAGGTCGAGGATTGGCCAACACTTCAGCGAATGTACGGGGACCTCCGGTAAATCCGAGCACATCGCCGTTTCGAGCGGAAAGAAGGCAACGGCGCGCATCCACGAAAAAGCGAACGTTTTGGTCCGAAAATGGATTTTCCCTTATTTGAGACAGGATTTAATTGTTCGAGGCATTCGTTACGACGAGCTGGTAATCTTGTATGCGAACAAAGAATGCGATAAATATGGAGCGCATCAACACCATTACCCAATGGTGCGTGCCCGTCTTCGTTTGCTCGGGCGATTTTTCGACGCCATAAAAAAAATTAAACCAGCTATTAAGGTGTTCGAAGATGTCTATATGCCACGTCACTACGATAGTGCGATAGAAGCCGTGAGAGTGGTGGCAAACTTTGATGAAGAAACGCGCACGTTCGGACATCCAGCTGTTGCGTCAAATCTCGGAACCCTCCTCAAGTACTGCGGTGAAATTTTGAGATCCGAGAAAATTAAAGATGGTTCAGCTGCTGAACAAAAGCAAGTCGAGGATTTCCTGAAGCTAATGGCAGAAGGTTACGGTACGAGCATCAACAAAGCAGTAGCGGAGACTCAGGCGCAACTTAATCGTCGCAAAAAAGTTATCTTGCCATCCATGGAAGACGTAAAAAAACTTGACACGTTCATCAGAGACGAAAGAATCAAGTATTTTGATGAATTGAAGGAAGAATACTCCTTCGATTCGTGGAAAAAACTATCGGAAATGACGCTACTCTCGCTGCAAATTTTTAATCGTCGGCGCCCAGGCGAAATAGAAAGAATTTACTTGCGGGATTTCGAGCAATATCAAGGAATCGACAACATCGCAAACAAGGAAGCGTTCGAAGGTTTGTCCGAAGAAGGGAAAAAACTCGCAAAAAAATACGTGCGATTCGAGATCCGGGGTAAACTTGGTCGGGGTGTCCCAGTCCTCGTGCATTCAGACGTTTTCACCTGCTTGGAATTGTTGTTAAAACACCGTGTCCGAGCTGGAATCGCAGAGAATAACCCGTATTTGTTTGCACTGCCCTCGACTGACAAGCAGCGTTGCCGGTATCTGCGAGCTTGCAATTTAATGCGCGAGTACTCCGAAAAATGCGGCGCACAGATTCCGAGCACTCTTCGTGGAACAAAACTAAGAAAACATATAGCAACCCGGTGCATCAACTTGAACTTGTCAAGTGGACAAGTTACAGATTTGGCCAATTTCTTGGGGCACGAAGAAAAAATCCACAAGGACATTTACCGCCAACCAATACTGGAAACTGATATAATCGGAATGTCCAAAATTTTGAAAATTGCGCAGGGCCATGGGGATTCTTCTGATGATTCGGACAACAGCGGAGCGAACGACTCAGATGGCGAAGAACCGAATCCCAATCAGAAAGGTAATGACAAATTACAACAATCGTAGGAAACATGAAATTCAAGCGTCAAAACCTAACCGTCACATTGTTTTTTATTCACAGACAACGCACAGCGTAATGACAGCGTGATTTCTGAATCGAATTCTCGACGCTGGACGACCGAACAAAAAGATGTGGTACTGAACCGATTCAGATCCTTGTTATTGGCCGATAAAGTACCTTCCGGGATGGAAATGGAAAAATTAATCAAAAAAGAAGCGTGTTTAAAAAACAGGACGGTCGCCCAAATGCGGACTTGGCTGCACTGTCAAAAAAAAAATTGCCTCCAAGAGTAAATAGGAAAAAATAAAAATAAAAATTGTGAAATTTGCGTGGATCGAGCTTAATCGTCGGTCGGCCATTTTATAACAAGCACACACTTTTGATCTTGCATGGAAATCTAAAAAAATGATATCATGGAGGGAAAAATAAAATCTCAAAATAATTAAAACACCGTTGAGACGTCCAAAAGAAAATGTCTCAGCTGTTGCGTTGGATAACTGACAACAAATTTCCTTTCAGCAAGAGGTGACGATGCGGAGAAAAAAATAACTTTCATGTACACGGGATCATTTTATTCACGCAAATAGAGACTCGCCAATTTACTTTTGTTTCAACGTTTTTTTCAGGGCCCTTATCCTTCATTTATCTCATGACGTAAAACGAAGTGAAACAGAAACTTTTTTTTCACATAACCTCGTTCCCTCGTTTCTCAGAATAAAAACATTCGAGTTTTGACTTCGATTAGCGAGACTGAATTAATCCCCATGAGTTTCCCCTTTAAACTTGTGGATCGAACCTGTTTGAAGAGGGAGCATTGATTTTTGCCTCCTCAATTTTTCAGACTCATCAGGATAGTCGACGTCACGGCTTTGCAACGTCAGACTATACGAATAGTTTTGTCAACGGCCTAATGCATGATGAATATGCACGATGGTGTTTTTTTCCACTTTGATTTTTCCTCACGAACTCTCTCTCACTCTTTCTCTTCCTTTCCTTCTTTTTTCCAGTCCAATTATGCTTTTGCTTTGGTTTGGTGTGTATGTTCGTGTTTTTTCTTGTATCGATTATCATGAATATTGTTTTTTCACGTGTCGAAGCCGTGTAATTAACACGATTTTTTATAAATTTCTCTAACGCGGAAATATGCTGAAACCATCCTCGTTGACGAATATAAGAGTACGAGAAAGGTTCGAGCCCGCTTAAATCCATCGGCTTTCGATCTTTCGTAGGGACACACCCGGAAATTAGAATGATGCAAAAAAATGATCCTGAAGTTTCCATCGTTGGAATGCAACGAAATTCTTTCATTTCTCCAGCAGAGCCAATAATAATTATTCAATATTTGGTCCGGCCAATAAAACGATTCTCTCTTGCGACCAAAAAACTCAATCGACTTGAAAAATTGACACGATTTTCAAAATTCAATAAATAATCAATAGATAAAGTGTTTTTCGTTAAATCTCAACGTTGCAAACTTCAGAGACATGCAAAAAACAAAAGACGCTTCTTCGGAAGGCGCGCTGCTTCGCGTCGTATTCAAGGGCCTCGAAAATCACGATCTGTCAAACGTGCTGGAAAGAATAATATTTGTAGTTTCGCGGATTTTGTCCCCGAAATGAATGTTTTTCATACAACGTATGCAGTCCTCATTTCGAGTACTCTGTCAGAGTACTCACAATCGCTCCAATGCATACGGATCATTTCAAGGACTCCGGCCTCGTATCTTTCGTATATTTTCATCGTCCTCGAAGTGTACTACAATCGTATAGCGCAATTTTGAGGACTGTCCTCAAATCATCACATTGGGATATAAAATTTTGGGGACAGTCCTCAAAACAACGAAATGTCCTCGAATTAGGGTTTATTCTAACGAAATGGTCCTCGAAATAAAGGTTTATCGTATATATAGGCGTTCGTAATGACTCTCCCGTTCACGCACTATTTTGAAGTATCGATTCACGCACGAATTACTTCTCGCGCCCGTTCAAGATTAGTACGTACGCGTTCGTCTTGTGCATCCGTGATTGCTCCCGAATCCTCGTCGCCAATTGCTATGTATCTAGGACCGTGGATGCAGGGTGTAATTATGACACAGAGTTTATCCTTACGCCCATATCAAGAGACTCGGCAGAGTCTCGGGACAAGTACATCTGAAAACAGCTGTGCGTCGTCTGCTTGTCCCGAGCGCTCGCCGAGTCTATACTTTCTCGTAGTAAAACGATTCGCGGTGGTGGGAAAAAAAATTTCGATGACATTTCAGCTAACTGTGAAGCCCAGGAGTTGTTTAGCGACCTGGAAATTGACATGGAGACTAATTACGCGATACCCTTTCGATAGAGCCCAAATTCGATACGATTGATTAAGTAATTGCTGAGAAAAAACTTTGCACGGGCTTAGTCCTATCGCAGCCTGCGTCAGAACCACGCTACATCGAAGGATTTGACGTGTCTGTATATGGCCGCCCGACAACACATTCAAAGGGGTCTGTGCGCCCATCTTAGCCAATCCCGGACTGCGAAATCCCTGATTGGTCGAGGCTGCGATGATTCCAATGGATCCGTCGTGTGCACACGACAGTGCAGAACGAGCGAGCGAAAAGTGTCAGCTGATATTTCGAAGGGCCATTTTGACGTGAATGTGAGAGAGAGAGATAGCTAAAATAAGTTCATATTTTTCTTCTCCGCCCTTGATATTTTCGAGAAAATAAATGTTACAATTGTTCCTTGTCGAACAACGAACGTTGGCTAACCATTTATTTTTTTGAGGATGCAAGGTTATGGGAGAAGAATGTGTTGCTGGTTTTTCGTTACCGAGTCTGAACGAATGCTGTGATACAGCTTTGACAGCTCGTCATAACCTCACAATTTCGAATTTTCAACTGCCATATTACCGACATGCTCCGATGACGAGAGAATATGCTTCATGAATGAATATGCTCCACATCTTTTGACCCTTTCCTACTCCCACCATTTTATTCATTTACAGCATGACTTATACATAATAATTCTCAGCGATATAAAAAAATCTTGTCGCTGATGCGAGCCACATAAAAATCTTTTCGCAGAGGCGCATGAAAATCTTGTCGCTGCAAGTTATCTAATAGCTCCGGATAACTCTCAGTGACATCAAGATCTTGTCGCTGAGACACATGAAGATTAATCGCTGAGCAATAATATCTCTCAGCGAAACAAAAATCTTGTCGCTAAGACAAATGAAAATCTTTTTGCTGAGGCAAATGAAAATCTTGTCGCTGCGAGGGCTCAGTGACATGGAAATCTTGTCGCTGAGGCAAATGAAAATCTTGTCACTGCGAGGGCTCAGTGACATAAAAATCTTGTCGCTGAGCGACATGAAAATCTTATCGCTGAGCAACATGAAAATCTTGTCGCTAAGGCAAATCAAAATCTTGTTGCTGCGAGGGCTCAGTGACATAAAAATCTTGTCGCTGCGAAGGCTCAGTGACATAAAAATCTTGTCGCTGCGAGGACTCAGTGACATAAAAATCATGTCGCTGGGCCACAAGAAAAAATTGTACATTTGTTCCTTTCTACCAAAATTCTCATGGAGCCAAGGAAAAAAATTCTTCACTACAACTTCATGCTAAAATATTGATTTTTTCCAACTCGTGGTCAAAAGTCGAAAATTTAATTCTCGCGATAAATTGAAACTTTGGCACGTGTTCCCTCTTTGTTTCAGCGTATCAAACCGAGTGGCTGGGAAAAAAATCATAAATTATACGATTTTTACTCGGAGAAGCGCGATTTTCGTTTGAAAATTGTCGAAAAATCGTCATTTTCAAGCAAAAATCATGGTAATGGGAATAAAATTATATCTCGATGAAAAATAGAGATAGAGACATAATTCTGGGCTTGAATTGAGCTCCACAGAGTCTAGTTGCTGGGAAACAATCAGCATTCTATTCTCATGGAGCCAAGAAGAAACATTCTTCGCTAGAACTTCATGTTCAAATATTGATTTTTCCAACTCGTGGGCAAAAGTCGAAAATTTAATTCTCGCGATGAATTGAGACTTTGGCACGTGTTTCCTCTTTGTTTCAGCGTATCCAATCGAGTGGCTAGAAAAAAAATCATCATTTATACGATTTTTACTCGGAAAAGCGCGATTTTCGTTTGAAAATTGTCGAAAAATCGTCCTCTTCAAGCAAAAATCATGGTAATGGGCAAAAAATCATATCTGGATGAAAAATTGAGATAGAGACATAATTCTGGGCTTGAATTAAGGTCCACAGAGTATACTTCTAGGGAAAAAATTAGCATTTTATGTTCATGGAGCCAAACAAATAAATTCTTCGCTCCTAAGTGATGTAAAAATGTTTTTTTGTAAGCTGATGGTGAAAAGGCAAAAATACCATTCTCGAGCGAATTCAAGATTATGGCACGCGTTCACGTTTCCTTTCAGCTCAACAAATTATGTGGCTTGAAAAAAAATCAAAATTTATACTATTTTCACTGGGAGAAGAGCGATTTTCGTTTGAAAATTGTCGAAAAATCGTCATTTTCAAGCAAAAATCGTGGTAATGGGCAAAAATTCATATCTCGGTGGGAAATCGAGATATAGATATGATTCTTGGCTTAAATTGAGCTCCACAGAGTATATTTTTGGGGAAAAAATCAGCAATTTATTCCCATAAACCCAACCAAATAAAATCTTCGCTCCCAAGTCATGTAAAAATGTCGTTTTTTTCTAAGCTGATAGTGAAAATGCAAAAATACAATTCCCAAGAAAAATTAAGATTATGGCGTGCGTTGATGTTTCCTTCCAACTTAACAAACCATGTGGACAAAAACATGATTTTACCGTCGTTGCTCGGAGAAGAGCGATTTTCGTTTGAAAATTTATGAAAAATCGTAATTTTCGAGCAAAAATCATGGAAATGGGCCAAAATCATGTATCGGTGAAAAATTGAGATAGAGATATGCTTCTTGGCTTAAAATGAGCTCCACAGAGTACACTTCTAGGGAAAAATCAACAAATTATTCCCATCGGACTGAAAAAATTGGAGACTTCCAATCAGAAAAAATAAGTGATACCCTAGCCAAAAATCCCCTCCCGGGGAAAAAAGCTTGGACAAGTACATTTGTTGGTGATCCCCATTTCCATTTGTTTTCACAGAAAAATCTAATCCCCCCTGGAAAAAAATTGGAAACGCCAACAAAATAAAAAATTTAAGAAAACCCCAAAAGCAAAGAAATTCAAGAAGATTGAGAAAAATGCAAGAAATGCGAGAATGGTAGAAAAAAAATTAATGGTATTCGCTCAGCATAAAAAATTCTGATATCTATAAAAAGACAAGTATTACCGGTCTGAAAATCATGTTGATGTTCGAAAAACAATTAACGAGAAAAAAGAAAATCTTCCAAAGACACGTCTCAAAAAAAGGAACTCCTAAATACAAAATGGCGAATCGACAGAAAAACTTCATAAAAAAATACAAAACTAAAGTTTGCCATCATATGTTGAGCGTATGCGCACAGAGTACTTGGCCGGCCCGAAATTTTGAATTAAAGTGCTCAGCTTGGTTAATCTTGGCATAACGTAATTATTTGGTTTCAGAAATCTTCTTAGAAAAAACACGCGAAAGCTTGGCGAAAATCTCGAGTCAATCAAGGTTCTCTCCTAAAACGATTCATATTTCAAGCTAGTAATACAAAAAATTGCTAGAAGTGCAATTTTTATCGACGCATTACGGGATATTTGATATAATATTTAGCTCCACCATAATTAGTGATCAGTTGTTATTTTTCTCCGTATCCATACTTGTGTAAGATATTGCGCAAATGATTTAATTAATTAATTGTATATCAAATTGAGAGAAAACTTTGAATTTGTACTAATTTATTTGAATGTATAACGTTCAGTGACATTTGTGTAACGCTTATCATTTTTCTCATGAATACAACCAAGTTGTTCTACCTATCTATAAATAGCGGAAGCTAATACAAAAAATTTCGGGCCGGCCAAGTACTCTGTGCGCATACGCTCAACATATGATGGCAAACTTTAGTTTTGTATTTTTTTATGAAGTTTTTCTGTCGATTCGCCATTTTGTATTTAGGGGTTCCTTTTTTTGAGACGTGTCTTTGGAAGATTTTCTTTTTTCTCGTTAATTGTTTTTCGAACATCAACATGATTTTCAGACAGGGAATACTTGTCCTTTTATAGATATCAGAATTTTTTATGCTGAGCGAATACCATTAATTTTTTTTGTACCATTCTCGCATTTCTTGCATTTTTCTCAATCTTCTTGAATTTTTTTGTTTTTAGGGTTTTCTTAAATTCTTTATTTTGTTGGCGTTTCCAATTTTTTTCAAGGGGGGATTAGATTTTTCTGTGACAACAAATGGAAATGGGGATCACCAACAAATGTACTTGTCCAATTATATATTTCACTTAAAACCGCAGGTGCGTCCAAGACGACGCGTACAATGAGAGTGATCGCCGTAGGCTCACGCTTGCGACGCAGAGCCGCCTCAGGCATACGCACATACACACACACACACACACACATACACACACGCTCCCTCGTTTCACACATACTCAATCCCACTCATGTCGCGCGTACACCACAATTTCTTCATGGTTTTCGATGCCGAGATATATTTCTTCATGTTTTTCGATGTCTAGGTACACGGCTCCATGGTTTTTGTTATCTAGGTATATTTCTCCATGGTTTTCGATGTCTAGGTCGACCGCTCCACGGTCTTTGATGTCTAGGTATATTTCCCCATGGTTTTGGATGTCTAGGTCGGCGGCTCCATGGTTTTCGGTGTCTAGGTCGACGGCTCAAATGGTTTGCAATGTCTTCTTTCAGGGCTCGACCAGGGTTCCCAATGGAAGTTCTTGAAGGGATTGATTCAGAGTTTTATCGAGAGGTTTTCAAGCGTCTTGACTCTCGGTTGATCGGCTTTAAAAAAGAGCCCTGTCTCGACTGGGATCTTTTTTAAAGCGTTGAAAATAGGATCTCAATTGAAGTTTTCATGGGATTAATCAAGAATCTCGCCGGGCCCTTTATGGACGAGATTTTCAAGGGGTCGCGACGGAATTTTTTCAAGTGATTGCTTAATGACGTCACTTAGGTTTCTTGAACGGATTGACCACGAGTCTCTCCGAAGTTTCCTTAAGGGATTGAACAAGTGTCTGTACGAGAGTTTTTCAAGGGATTAATCATGTCTTTCGTCGAAATATTGGAAGAGTTCTACCAGTGCTGTCGACGTAAGTTTTTGAAGAGATCTATCCTCTCTCCAGAACGACCAACCACAACGAATAATCCCTTAATTATAAAAAAAAATGTTGCTGAACATCCTGTTTTCCAAAAAAAAGTGAAATCCGTGGGAAAATACTTTATAAAAGTGAAAAAAGGACGCCAAGTATTAAAAAAGTGCAACCGCAGTTGGAAAAATATGACTCACATATCTATATATTACTTTGTATAACAATTTCTCCATCATTAAAGTTTTGATAAATATTGCCCTTTCCAAAATGAAGGGAAATCCGTGGAAAAATACTCCAGAAAAGTAAAAAAGGAACGCCAACTATTAAAAAATAGCAACTTCAGTTGAAAAATAACGACCCAATTTTTTCTTGATATTACTTTGCAATGTAACACTTTTGATTTACTAAATTTATGTATTTTATTTTTCCTTCACTGCAAACCATCTTTTGACCTTCATAAAAATCTTATCAAAAATAGTCAAACTCAATTGAGACAAAAAAAAATGAAATCATTGTGCCGTAACCAAGAGCTCATAAATGAATGACTAAATTTCATAGACGAAGGTACGCCATTAACACATTCGGTTCAAGGGTTTCTCCCCTACAAGGGCACAAGGGCAAGCGAACACGTACACGTACACTGCTATTTATTAATGCCTGGGCAAAGCGAAAAGTAGCGATTTTACCGACAGTGTATTGTCATTTGTCGAAGTTGCTTGAAGTTCGGAAGAGTTTCAGACTCATGTGTCAAGCGTGATTCTGAACCAGCAAATTATTAACCTAACGAATACATGACAGCGCCGAAATGAGGTGACCGCGGCAGGCTGACACAGCGTTCGGCAGATCGAAATTGGAACAAGGGGTTAAGTGAGATGGAAAAAAGCTACGAAAATGTGATGGTCTCTTGGCGAATGGATTTAACGACAAATAAATATAAAAAATAAAAATGAAATGAAAATTGTTAAATTGAAACTTGATGGTCTATTGGCGAATGGATTTAATGACAAATAAATATAAAAAATAAAAATGAAATGAAAATTGTTAAATTTAAATGTGATGGTCTATTGGGAAAGGATTTCATGACAAATAAATATTAAAAATAAAAATGAAATAAAAATTGTTCAATTTAAATGTGATGGTCTATTAGCGAATGGATTTCATGACAAATAAATATCAGAAATAAAAATGAAATGAAAATTGTTAAATTTCAAAATTGATTTAATTAAATCTACCACTTTCATTCAAAATCTTGATCAACGAGTTAGGAATTTTTGAGCTTCTGAGTGTCCACGTGAATCCAGGGGTACCCCACAGATACTTGAGATGTTCTCTTTCGAAAATTACTTGACGAATTTATGGAATCACCTGGCCACGGTCATCGCGAATAATGTCGTTGCTCCAAAGCTCGTAGAGCGGTTCGATCGAGTAAACGAGTGAACTTTGGCCAAGAAACTCATCAATCCAACCTTGGGGTTGATGGTTTCTACGAAGCAACCATGTTTCGAACCTGGTCCACCAGCTTCTACGATTGGATTCATCTGAATATCGATGGAACGCTACTCGACAACAAATTACGACTCATTTCCAATAAACACGAACAAAAAAGCACTTTTCCTGCTTATTCAGATGAATCCAGAATGGACGCTGGTATCCCGCAGCTATTTGGGCTATCCTCTTTCCAAAATTACTTCGGGAATTGATGGAATCACCTGGCTAAGGTGATCGTGGATAATGTCATTTCCCCAAAGCTCGTAGACCGGTTCAATCGATGAAACGAGTGAACTTTGACCAGAAAACTCATCAATCCAACCTTGGGGTTGATGGTTTCTGCGAAGCAACCATGTTTCGAACCTGGTCCACCAGCTTCTACGACTGGATTCATCTGGATATCGATGGAACGCTACTCGATAACAGATTACCACTCATTTCCAATGAACACGAACGAGAAAGCACTTTTCCTGCTTGTCCAGATGAATCCAGAATGGATGCTGGTATCCTGCAGCTATTTGGGCTATCCTCTTTCCAAAATTACTTCGGGAATTGATGGAATCACCTGGCCAAGGTCATCGCGAATAATGTCGTTGCTCCAGAGCTCGTAGACCGGTTCGATCGAGGAAACGAGTGAACTTTGGCCAATAAACTCATCAATCCAACCTCGAGGTTGATGATTTCTACGAAGCAATCATGTTTCGAACCTAATCCACCAGTTTCTATGATTGGATTCATCTGGATATCGATGGAACGCTACTCGATAACAGATTACCACTCGTTTCCAATAGACACGAGCGAGAAAGCACTTTTCCTGCTTATCCAGATGAATCCAGGATGCATGATGGTATCCCGCAGCTACTTGGGCCGTTTCCTTTCAGAAATTACTTCAAGAATTGATGGAATCACCTGGCCAAGGTCATCGCGAACAATGTCATTGCTCCAAAGCTCGTAGTCCGGTTCAATCGATGAAACGAGTGAACTTTGACCAAAAAACTCATCAATCCAACGTTGAAGTTGGTGGTTTCTACGAAGCAACCATGTTTCGAACCCGGTCTACCAGTTTCTACGATTGGATTCATCTGGATATCGATGGAACGCTACTCGATAACAGATTACCACTCGTTTCCAATAGACACGAACGAGAAAGCACTTTTCCTGCTTATCCAGATGAATCCAGGATGCTTGATGGTATCCCGCAGCTACTTGGGCCGTTTTCTTTCAGAAATTACTTCAGGAATTGATGGAATCACCCGGCCAAGGTCACCGCGAATAATGTCATTGCTCCAAAGCTCGTAGAGCGGTTCTATCGATGAAACGAGTGAACTCTGACCAAAAAACTCATCAATCCAATCTCCAGGTTGATGATTTCTACGAAGCAATCATGTTTTGAACCTGGTCCACCAGTTTCTACGATTGGATTCATCTGGATATCGATGGAACGCTACTCGATAACAGATTACCACTCGTTTCTAATAAACACGAACGAGAAAGCACTTTTCTTGCTTATCCAGATGAATCCAGGATGGACGCTGGTATCCCGTAATTACTTGGGCTATTCTCTTTCCAAAATTACTTCAGGAATTGATGGAATCACCTGGCCAAGGTCACCGCGAATAATGTCATTGCTCCAAAGCTCGTAGAGCGGTTCTATCGATGAAACGAGTGAACTCTGACCAAAAAACTCATGAATCCAACCTCAGAGTTAATGGTCTCTACGAAGCCACCACGTTTCGAACTTGGTCCACCAGCTTCTACGATTGGATTCATCTGGATATCGATGGAACGCCACTCGATAACAGATTACCACTCATTCCCAATGGACACGAACGAGAAAGCAGTTTTCCTGTTTATCCAGATGAATCCAATCGTAGAAGCTGGTGGACCAGGTTCGAAACATGGTTGCTTCGTAAAAATCATCAACCTCAAGGTTGGATTGATGAGTTTTTTGGTCAAAGTTCACTCGTTTCATCGATTGAACCGGTCTACGAGCTTCGGAACAATGTCATTATTCGCGATGATCTTGGCTAGGTGATTCCATCAATTCCTGAAGTCGTTTCCGAGAGAGAACCGCCCCAGTAGCTGCAGGATACCATCATCCGTCCTGGATTCATCTGGATAAGCAGGAAAAGTACTTCCTCGTTCGTGTCCATTGGAAATGAGTGGTAATCTGGTATCGAGTAGCGTTCCACTGATATCCAGATGAATCCAATTGAAGAAGCTGGTGGACCAGGTTCAAAACATGATTGCTTCGTAGAAATCATCAACCTCGAGGTTGGATTGATGAGTTTTTTGGTCAGAGTTTACTCGTTTCATCGATAGAACCGCTCTACGAGCTTTGGAGCAATGACATTATTCGCGGTGACCTTTGGCAGGTGATTCCATCAATTCCTGAAGTAATTTCTGAAAGGAAACGGCCCAAGTAGCTGCGGGATACCATCATGCATCCTGGATTCATCTGGATAAGCAGGAAAAGTGCTTTCTCGTTCGTGTTTATTGGAAATGAGTGGTAATTTGTTATCGAGCAGCGCTCCATCGATACCCAGATGAATCCAATCGTAGAAGCTGGTGGACCAGGTTCGAAACATGGTTGCTTCGTAGAAACCATCAACTTCAAGGTTGGATTGATGAGTTTTTTGGTCAAAGTTCACTCGTTCCATCGATTGAACCGGTCTACGAGCTTTGGAGCAATGACATTATTCACGATGACCTTGGCCAGGTGATTCCATCAATTCCTGAAGTTGTTGAACGAACTCTATCGCTTTAAAGAGAACGGCGAATAATACGAGGTCCAACAATGGGCGACGAAGGATGTAAGCGAATGCTTCGTCGCGAATGAGAAGGAACGAACCCTCGATGTCCGTGGGTCGTGTTGTCCGCATCCGGGAGGAAGGTAAGTCCAGGAAGGAGGTAAGTCTGAGGTAGGTGGTAAGTCTGAGGTAGGTAGGTACGTTCAATCTGAATGATTGATTGATTGATTGATTTATTTTTATTTTTTTTGTTTTTTGTTTTAGGTCACCAGGAGTGTTCCGGGTTTAATTTTGAAATTTTTGTTTTTTTTTTGTGTTTTTTTTTTTATATCTTTTCCAGTTTCACCATTTGTGTTGTTTGTTGTTTTTTCTTTTCGTGTTTTCTTTTTTTTTTGTTGTTTCAGGTGCAGAGGCGATTAGGAAAAGGACAGGATGTTCCGACGACAGCTCACAGCTTCTCCGATGGATCTTCGTTCGACGCGGATGGCAGCGGAATACGTTTCTCCTTCGTCAGCGTCTCCATACCGGCCCAACCTTCATCCCTTTTTATTTTTTTGTATTTTAGTTTTCGGGTCTTCGGCAGGCGACACAGCGGTAGGCGGGAGTGGCGGCGTGATCAGGGCGGTGACGCTGTCGAAGAGTGAATTGAAATCTTCTTGACTCTCCACAGGGTCAAATAGTGATGGAGGACGAGGGGTAGGTGGTGGCCGCAATAATGGAGAAGGCGTTTTGAACTCTGATGAGGGTTTGGTGTTTTTATTGTCGTTTTCTATTACAGGAGTCGTAGGGTTGATTGTTACATCGTAATCGCCGAAAAGAGAGTAACCCTTTTGCTCTTTGCGCGTCTTAGTAGAATTTAAAGCGACCTCCCTTAAAACCCTTTCCTCCCGCTCGTGCTCCTCCCAAATTTTTTCGATGATCGCCTGATTGGTTTTTCAGAATGCGGTCGCGTAGGTCTCATTTTCGAGATCGTTTGTTAGGCGTGGATCGGGCCCGTTTCGCGTGACTCGAACCGAAGGCGGCGGAGGAGCAAGGGGATGGCGACGAAGCCTGCGACGTAGGTAGCTTGGACAGCCAGTCTGCGGCATAAGTTTAAGTAAAAAGTAATTTAAATGTAAATCCAAAATAAAAGAAATGAATAAAGGAAATATACCGAAACTACAAACTAAATAAAGAGTCCAATGACTAGTAATAAGTCTTAAAAAATAAAGAGTCCAATGATTAGTAATAAGTGTTAAAAAGAAAAAGGCGAGCCCGAAACGCTCGCGAAAGAAGAAAAAATTATTCTAAGGCAAATGAATAGGATTCGAAAATTTTTTCAAAGTCCTCGATGGACGAAAACATTTACAAGTTTTGAAAGAAAAAAATTGACGAAAATTTTCCAAGTCCGAGATGGGCGAAGAGGAGAAAATTTTAAAGTTGGAAAAAAAAAGTTGACGAAAAATTTTCTAAGTCCGCGATGGGCGAAGAGGAAAAAATTTTTAAAGTTTTGAAAAATTTTTGAAGAAAATTTTTGTCTGCGAGTCAAGCGCCTCTCGTGGGGAAAAGTAGTGTAAAACCAAGATGGCGAGAAGGAGGATGTAACGAAAATAAAGTCTCTCAATTTTCTAATAAAATTTACGTGTACATCAGCCCAAACATAAAATTGGCGCCCAACAGCGAAAAAGAACCCATCGAGGATGAGTTTCTGATAAAAAATTTAGTGATAATCGGAACAATTAGCAAGATATCACAAAAAGTGTTCGCGGCGCGTCTGACGACGCAAAGGCGCCACGAGGCCCGTTCGTCCCAAGACGCGAGCAGTGAGACAATGGCGCTCAGCAACGAACATTGAGTCCGCGCATAAAATTTTTCTCGCAAAATTCGGTGTTCACAGTGAATGGTCTGTGCCTGAGACAAATAAAAACATTGAACAAATAAAACGTATTGTGGCTTCTTTCGAAATGAAGAAAGAGAGTAAGCAGAAAATAAGTGAAAATTAACGTGGCTCGGTCGACAGAGACAATGAAAAAGATCGCCACGCACGTCGAGCATAACGTTTCTCGCTGGCACCGAAGCAGCGTTGAGACGTAAACAGTGACACATAAACAGTGACAAACAAGTGACCGTGCGGTACGTCGTGTAAACGAATATGTGTTCGCGTAGAAATTTCGAGACATAGAGTCATCGAGAATTGTAGCGTACGTTACGCGAGAGCATAAGGACGCGTCGGTAAAGTAGCTTTCGTTCTTTACGGTACGCGATCTCACATCGATAGCAAACAGCTGATACGGTGAAGCATCGAAGCATCGAGTTTGCGCGCACGCTTTTAACTATCTTTCGTTCGCTCGCACACGTCGAGTAATATAGCATCGAGTACGAATTCGCACGAGCGATTCTACTCTCATTTCGTTCGTTCGCACACGGTGAATATTCAAACAAATATCGATTGACTTCGACACGCGTGAGTCGATACAAACAAATTTTATCGAGAATCATCTCGTCAGAAATTACGAGAGCATTCGGTTTTTTCGCCAAGTGGGGCTTTTTTTCGAGCATCCGCTCATTGGAAGCAGTCGTCACAGCAGTCGTCGCATTGAGTGAAGGATAGAGGTCATCTCAAGGTCATCGGACAGATACTGATCGTTAGAAGCAACATCAGTCGCAGCAAACGCAGGTGAGTGTGTTCTCTACAATTCCTCTCCCATTCCCGATTCGATAAAGAGTAGCAATGTCAGAATTAAAACAATTGGAACAAAAGCGAGCGACTATCAAAGGTCAGCTCACGCGTATGAAGAACGCACTGTCGGATAATATTGAATTATCTGAAGCTAAAGTCAAACTAGCAAAGCTTGAGGAAATTTTCAAATCGTTCGGAGAAATTCAGGATGCAATTGACGCGATTAGAATATTTAACGCAAAAAATGAAGAGGCCGAAAAAATGGTCCAAGACGACTCGGACGCGCAACGCACAGTTTTTGAAGATTCTTATTACGCAGCAGCGATAAAAGTTCAAAGAGCAATCGACGAAGCTATGGCTCAAGCGCAGGCGCAAGCTGTAGCGCAAGTACATGACGATCGGAATCATAATAATGGTAATCGTGATCAAGAAAACGCGGATCGACGAATAGGCGTCAAGCTTCCCGTATTACAATTGCCTCAATTCAGCGGCGATTATCAACAGTGGCTTTTGTTTAAAGATGCTTTCGAATCCATGATCCATGAAAGTACAGGAATTACGCCAATTAAAAAATTCCAATACTTGCGTAGCTCGTTGAGTGGCGAGGCGTTGCAGGTCATCGGAGGACTGTCAACGACTGCGGACAACTACGAGAACGCATGGGAATTACTGCAGAAAAATTACGAAAACAAAAAGTTTTTAATCAACACGCATTTAACCCAAGATGCCCACATGGGGTGTGACACACCCCAGGCCATTTACGAGCTGGAATTTTACCTGTAAAACCCCCAAATCGACACTATTACCCTTCCCTACAGTTAGATCGAACCTTCCTCCCTAGGCTCAGATAGCGGGGACTAATCCCGGCGCGTTAGGTTAGCTCCTGTAGTCGCCCGAAGCGGACGATCGACAATTCTGGAGTGTGCAACACCCCGAACCCACAAAAACTATTATCCTCACCAGAAAGAGAATGCTTTCGCAAATCAGACCCTGCTTGAATTTTGTCGATATGTCGAAAAACAAAAAAAAATACAGCATTTTTTGTAAAAAGCGCTTTTTCGCGAATTTTTTTTCAATAATTTTTTAACCATACTTCAAACTAAAATTTTCGTTTCATTCTTTGATAGAATAATAGAGAAACATTTGAAATATGTTCCCAAATTTTCTTGAGCCCTCAAAATCATTCTACGAAATGCTACAGCGCTCCAAATTGCTTGGGGTGTGACACACCCCATGTGACCACCACGGGATTCTCATGAGGTGTGACCGTCTTGGGTTAAATCAACTGCTTGACTTTCCAGCAATAACGAAAGATGAAGCATCGTCGATTAGGCAGCTGATCGTCCACGTACGATCACACTTGAAAGCTTTGAAAACTTTGGAGCTTCCAGTTGACGAATGGGACGAGCTCCTCATTCACTTACTGAAAAATAAAATGGATTTTAATACACAAAAAGATTGGGAAGAAGAGAGATCTCCTGATATAAACAGAAGACCAACGCTGGAAGAATACCTGACATTTCTAGACGAGAGAGGTCGTACGCTCGAAATGATAGATAAAGGAAAAAACAAACAAGAAACGACGAAGCCTCCTGTAGGGAAAAGGAACGAGAAAAAGGTATCTTTAGCTTCCGTTTCGCAATCCTCTTGCGCAATCTGTAATGAATCCCATTCGATATACAGATGTCCACAATTTTTACAACTGTCAGCAGCGGACAGAATAAAAGAAGCAAAATCGAAAAGGTTATGCATGAACTGCTTGGGAAAAGGACATTTTTTCACAGCCTGTAAATCATCAAACTGCAAACAGTGTGACAAAAAACACAATACATTGTTACATCTGGATTTAGAAAACAAGTCTACAACGGAGGAAAAATCGAACGGCGAGTCATCGAAGAAATCCGTTGTGACACATTGCGCAAGAGACAACAGTCAACAGGCCGAAGGTACTGTTACTTCAAATGCAAGTTTCGTAAAAAAGCCAGCATCTCATGTAGTGCTATCGATTGCTCGTGTTGAGATCGAAGATGCTGATGGAAATAAGCACACTTGTCGAGTGCTGTTAGACCCGGGCTCGCAGTCGAATATTATAACAGAAGAAATGGTGCGTAAACTCAACCTCCAGTGCGAAAAACGAAACGAATTAATCAGCGGTATCAACAAAGCTCAGACAAACATTGCACGCACAACAACCGTCAAGATAAGGTCGATGCACGTAGACTTCGAGACGCTCATCGATTGTTTGGTGCTGCCGAGCATCACAGAACGTTTCCCACAGGTGAAAATCAATGCAAAACTAATATGTTTACCGGATGGACTAAAATTGGCCGATCCGAACTTCCATGAGCCGAGCGCGATTGATTTACTCGTCGGTGCTGGGCTTTTTTGGACATTAATGTGTTCAGATTCAATTCGACAACCAAAGGGAATTCCAAGGTTGCAAAACACATTGCTGGGGTGGATCGTCGGTGGCGAGCTCATCGATGCGAGCTCAAAGAACCAGCGCTTCTGTGGACTCGTGACCAACGCAGCGTTACAGGAGCAATTGGAGCGTTTCTGGAATCAAGAGGAACCTCGCGAGACAAGACGAATGACAAAAGAAGAAGAAGAATGTGAGGAACAATTCTCGCAGACTGTACGAAGAGACGAGACCGGAAGGTTTATCGTAGCTTTGCCCAAAAGGCAAGAAGTTCTCTTGGGTGAGTCAGAAAAGCAGGCGGTTCGACGTCTGTTCTCGCTTGAGAGGCGTTTCAGAGCCAATCCTCAAATCAAAACGGAGGACGTTAAATTCATGAAGGATTACCAAAATCAAAAGCATATGTCGCTCGTTCCAGACGGCACAAATTTGAAACAAAACGATTCATTCGTTTTACCGCATCAGCCGGTCATAAAGCCAGATAGTATCACGACAAAATTGAGGGTCGTTTTCGATGCTTCAGCAAAAACTTCTCTTGGCACAGCATTGAAGGACAAGTTAATGGTCGGACCGAACTTGCAGAATGATTTATTCAACATAATTCTGAGGTTCCGATCACACGAGTTTGTTATTACGGCAGATATAGCCGCAATGTTTCGTCAAATCATCGTCAGAGAAGAAGATAGAGATTTCCAAACAATCCTATGGAGAACAGACGAAACTCAACCAATTCGGAAGTATCATCTCAACACGGTGACTTACGGCAGGGCTCCCGCACCGTTCCTTGCTATCAGATGTTTGCGACAATTGGCAACAGAAGAAGCCAATAAGTTTCCACGTGCAGCTAGAGCCCTCAGGGAAGATTTTTACATGGACGACGTTATCACCGGTGAGAAAACAATAGAAAAAACGATAGCTTTGCGACGAGAATTGGATGAACTTCTACGAAGAGGTCAGTTTCAACTAAGAAAATGGCGTGCGAGCGATCGACGAATCCTCGAAAACATATCGAAAGAACGCGAAGCAGATAGTTTGCTAACAATCGACAAAGAGGGTCCAATGAAAACCCTCGGGCTTCTTTGGGATTCGAACTCCGATACGATGCAATACAGCGTAAAAATCGATGAGACTTCGAAGATCACCAAACGAGTCGTACTTTCAAAAATAGCGCAGATATTCGACCCGTTGGGTCTATTAGGTCCTGTGATAATTAATGCAAAATGCATAATGCAGAAAATGTGGCAATCGAGGACGGGATGGGACGAGCTCCTGCCTCCAGACATTCAAAACAGATGGACGGAGTTCTATCAAGAGACTCGGCAGAGTCTCGGGACAAGTACATTTGAAAACAGCTGTGCGTCGTCTGCTTGTCCCGAGCGCTCGCCGAGTCTACACTTTCTCGTAGTAAAACGATTCGCGGTGGTGGGAAAAAAAATTTCGATGACATTCCAGCTAACTGTAAAGCCCAGGAGTCGTCTAGCGACCTGAAAATTGACATGGAGACTAATTACGCGATACGCTTTCGATAGAGCCCAAATTCGATACGATTGATTAAGTAATTGCTGAGAAAAAACTTTGCACGGGCTTAGTCCTATCTCAGCCTGCGTCAGAACCACGCTACATCGAAGGATTTGACGTGTCTGTATATGGCCGCCCGACAACACATTCAAAGGGGTCTCTGCGCCCATCTTAGCCAATCCGGGGCTGCGAAATTCCTGATTGGTCGAGGCTGCGATGATTCCAATGGATCCGTCGTGTGCACACGACAGTGCAGACGAGCGAGCGAAAAATGTCAGCTGATATTTCGAAGGGCCATTTTGACGTGAATGTGAGAGAGAGAGATAGCTAAAATAAGTTCATATTTTTCTTTTCCGCCCTTGATATTTTCGAGAAAATAACTGTTACAATTGTTCCTTGTCGAACAACGAACGTTGGCTAACCATTTATTTTCTTGAGGATGCAAGGTTATGGGAGAAGAATGTGTTGCTGGTTTTTCGTTACCGAGTCTGAACGAATGCTGTGATACAGCTTTGACAGCTCGTCATAACCTCACAATTTCGAATTTTCAACTGTTATATTACCGACATGCTCCGATGACGAGAGAATATGCTTCATGAATGAATATGCTCCACATCTTTTGACCCTTTCCTACTCCCACCATTTTATTCATTTACAGCATGACTTATACATAATAATTCTCAGTGATATAAAAAAATCTTGTCGCTGATGCGAGCCACATAAAAATCTTTTCGCAGAGGCGCATGAAAATCTTGTCGCTGCAAGTTATCTAATAGCTCCGGATAACTCTCAGTGACATCAAGATCTTGTCGCTGAGCCACATGAAGATTAATCGCTGAGCAATAATATCTCTCAGCGAAACAAAAATCTTGTCGCTAAGACAAATGAAAATCTTATTGCAAAGGCAAATGAAAATCTTGTCGCTGCGAGGGTTCAGTGACATGAAAATCTTGTCGCTGAGGCAAATGAAAATCTTGTCGCTGCGAGGGCTCAGTGACATAAAAATCATGTCGCTGAGCGACATGAAAATCTCATCGCTGAGCAACATGAAAATCTTGTCGCTAAGGCAAATCAAAATCTTGTTGCTGCGAGGGCTCCGTGACATAAAAATCTTGTCGCTGCGAAGGCTGAGTGACATAAAAATCTTGTCGCTGCGAGGGCTCAGTGACATAAAAATCATGTCGCTGGGCCACAAGAAAAAATTGTACATTTGTTCCTTTCTGCCAAAATTCTCATGGAGCCAAAGAAAAAAATTCTTCACTGAAACTTCATGCTAAAATATTGATTTTTTCCAACTTGTGGTCAAAAATCGAAAATTGAATTCTCGCGATGAATTGAGACTTTGGAACGTGTTTCCTCTTTGTTTCAGCGTATCAAACCGAGCGGCTGGAAAAAATCATAATTTTACCATTTTGGCTCGGAGAAGAGCGATTTTCGTTTGAAAACTGTCGAAAAATCGTCATTTTCAAGCTAAAATCATGGTAATGGGCAAAAAATCGTTTCTCGATGAAAAATTGAGATAGAGACATAATTCTGAGCTTGAATTGAGCTCCACAGGGTCTAGTTACAGGGAAAAAATCAGCATTTTTTTCTCATGGAGCCAAGAAGATAAATTCTTGGCGACAACTTCATGTTCAAATATTGATTTTTCCAACTCGTGGGCAAAAGTCGAAAATTTAATTCTCGCAATGAATTGAGACTTTGGCACGTGTTTCCTCTTTATTTCAGCGTATCCAATCGAGTGGCTAGAAAAAAAATCATCATTTATACGATTTTTACTCGGAGAAGCGCGATTTTCGTTTGAAAATTGTCGAAAAATCGTCCTCTTCAAACAAAAATCATGGTAATGGGCAAAAAAATCATATCTGGATGAAAAATTGAGATAGAGACATAATTCTGGGCTTGAATTGAGGTCCACAGAGTATGCTTCTAGGGAAAAAATCAGCATTTTATGTTCATGAAGCCAAACAAATAAATTCTTCGCTACTAAGTGATGTAAAAATGTCGTTTTTTTGTAAGCTGATGGTGAAAAGACAAAAATACCATTCTCATACGCGTTCACGTTTCGTTTTCGAGCGATTTTCGTTTGAAAATTGTCGAAAAATCGTCATTTTCAAGCTCAAATCATGATAATGGGCAAAAAATCATTTCTAGATCAAAAATTGAGATAGAAACATAATTCTTGGCTTGAATTGAGCTCCACAGAGTTTAGTTGCAGGGAAAAAATCAGCATTTTTTTCTCATGGCGCCAAGAAGATAAATTCTTGGCGACAACTTCATGCTAAAACATTGATTTTTTCCAACTCGTGGTCAAAAGTCGAAAATTTAATTCTCGCGATAAATTGAGACTTTGGCACGTCTTCCCTCTTTGTTTCAGCGTATCAAACCGAGTGGCTGGGAAAAAAATCATAAATTATACGATTTTTACTCGGAGAAGCGCGATTTTCGTTTGAAAATTGTCGAAAAATCGTCATTTTCAAGCTGAAATCATGGTAATGGGCAAAAAATCATTTTTCGATGAAACATTGGGATAGAGACATAATTCTGGGCTTGAATTGAGCTCCACAGAGTCTAGTTGCTGGGAAAAAATTAGCATTCTATTCTCATGGAGGCAAGAAGGAAAATTCTTCGCTAGAACTTCATGTTCAAATATTGATTTTTCCAACTCTCGGGCAAATGTCGAAAATTTAATTCTCGCGATGAATTGAGACTTTGGCACGTGTTTCCTCTTTGTTTCAGCGTATCCAATCGAGTGGCTAAAAAAAAATCATAATTTATACGATTTTTACTCGGAGAAGTGCGATTTTCGTTTGAAAATTGTCGAAAAATCGTCCTTTTCAAGAAAAAATCATGGTAATGGGCAAAAAATCATATCTCGATGAAAAATTGAGATAGAGACATAATTCTGGGCTCAAAATGAGCTCCACAGAGTACACTTCTAGGGAAAAATCAACAAATTATTCCCACCGGACTGAAAAAAATGGAGACTTTCAATCAGAAAAAATAAGTGATATCCTAGCCAAAAATCCCCTCCCGGGGAAAAAAGCTTGGACAAGTACATTTGTTGGTGATCCCCATTTCCATTTGTTTTCACAGAAAAATCTAATCCCCCCTTGAAAAAAATTGGAAACGCCAACAAAATAAAGAATTGAAGGAAATCCAAAAAAAAAAAAAATTCAAGAAGATGGAGAAGAATGCAAGAAATGCGAGAATGGTAGAAAAAAATTAATGGTATTCGCTCAGCATAAAAAATTCTGATATCTGTAAAAGGACAAGTATTCCCTGTCTGAAAATCATGTTGATGTTCGAAAATCAATTAACGAGAAAAAAGAAAATGTTCCAAAAAGACACGTCTCAAAAAAAGGAACCCCTAAATACAAAATTACGAATCGACAGAAAAACTACTTCATAAAAAAATACAAAACTAAAGTTTGCCATCATATGTTGAGCGTATGCGCACAGAGTACTTGGCTGGCCCGAAATTTTGAATTAGAGTGCTCAGCTTGGTTAATCTTGGCATAACGTAATTATTTGGTTTCAGAAATCTTCTTAGAAAAGACACGCGAAAGCTTGGCGAAAATCTCGAGTCAATCAGGGTTCTCTCCTAAAACGATTTATATTTCAAGCTAGTAATACAAAAAATTGCTAGAAGTGCAATTTTTATCGACGCATTACGGGTCATTTGATATAATATTTAGCTCCACCTTAATTAGTGATCAGTTGTTATTTTTCTACGTATCCATACTTGTGTAAGATATTGCGCAAATGATTTAATTAATTAATCGTATATCAAATTGAGAGAAAACTTTGAATTTGTACTAATTCATTTGAATGTATAACGTTCAGTGACATTTGTGTAACGCTTATTATTTTTCTCATGAATACAACCGAGTTGTTCTACCCATCTATAAATAGCGGAAGCTGATACAAAAAATGTCGGGCCGGCCAAGTACTCTGTGCGCATACGCTCAACATATGATGGCAAACTTTAGTTTTGTATTTTTTTATGGAGTAGTTTTTCTGTCGATTCGTCATTTTGTATTTAGGTATTCCTTTTTTTGAGACGTGTCTTTTTGGAAGATTTTCTTTTTTCTCGTTAATTGATTTTCGAACATCAACATGATTTTCAGACAGGGAATACTTGTCCTTTTATAGATATCAGAATTTTTTATGCTGAGCGAATACCATTAATTTTTTTCTACCATTCTCGCATTTCTTGCATTCTTCTCCATCTTCTTGAATTTTTTTTTTTTGTTGGGTTTTCTTAAATTCTTTATTTTGTTGGCGTTTCCAATTTTTTTCAAGGGGGGATTAGATTTTTCTGTGAAAACAAATGGAAATGGGGATCACCAACAAATGTACTTGTCCAAGCTTTTTTCCCCGGGAGGGGATTTTTGGCTAGGTAGCTCCTTGCCAAGAATCAACGACGTTCGAATCGGAAGGAATGTTAATCCGCAAAATGCCAAAGAGACCTTCGATCTTGTGGGCTTCGGCGATGCTTCTGAAATAGCATTCGGAGCCTGCCTTTATGCAGTCTCAAAGGACTCGAAGGGCAATAAACAATCACATCTCATCGGATCAAAAAGCAGAGTCGCACCGCTCAAAACTATTTCACTACCAAGATTGGAGTTGAATGCCGCGTTGTTACTCGTAAAACTATGTGACACGGCACGACAAGGGTACGGCGACAAAATTCGTAAAGTTTTCCTTTGGAGTGACTCAACAATCGTCCTCAGCTGGATTTCGACATCACCGAACATAAGAAAGACGTACGTGGCTAACAGAGTCACGAAAATTCAAGAATTGTCGCAAGACGCGACTTGGCTACACGTGTCTTCCAAAGAAAATCCCGCAGATTTATTGTCAAGAGGAATCACAGTTGAGCAATGGAAGCAAAGCGACCTCTGGTGGTATGGACCCGAGTGGCTTCGGTCTGGAAAATGGCCTAAAAAAGTAGAAATTGAAGTAGACAGCACGGAAATGAAATCATCAGCCGTTCTCATGAGCACGAAGACTGAGACGTTCGAACTGCTGCGGAAGTTTTCCTCGTTCGGCAAATTACAGCGAGTGATAGCTTATGTCCGCAGATTTAAAGCCAATGCGGTATGTGGAAAAGAAAATGGTCCGCTTTCGGTTGAAGAGCTTGAAGAAGCAGAAAAAACGATTATAAGACTCACTCAGCAGGAAGCGTTCGCGACAGAGCTTCAGTCCATCGAGCAAGGAGCACAAGTTTTCAAGACTTGCAAAATCGCCGCTCTCAATCCATACATCGATAGTGAAGGTCTCCTTCGAGTTGGCGGACGATTGTCGAAGGCTGATATTCCAGAAACGCAAAAACACCCGATAATATTACCATCTCGACACCTCATCACGAAGATGATTCTCAAGAAAGAGCATGTTCGGCTGCATCACTGCGGTCCAGAAAACTTACTGAGTTCTATACGATCAAAATATTGGCCACTGAGTGGCAGAAGAGAGGCCCGGAAGGTGACGAACGGTTGCCTGCCGTGCTTTCGAAATAAGCCGAAAACTCCAGAAGTCATGATGGGCGATCTGCCGAGCGAGCGTGTTCGCGGATCTTTAAGACCATTTACTACTACAGGAATAGATTACGCAGGCCCTTTACAAGTGCGTGAAAGTCGTAGACGCGGGCGAGTTCACACATCAAAAGCGTGGATTGCTGTATTCACCTGCTTCGCCACAAAAGCAATTCATTTGGAACTTGTTACGGAGCTAACATCAGAATCATTCTTGGCAGCGCTGAGGCGATTTATCGCTAGGCGCGGCATTTGTTCACAAATTATATCCGACAACGGTACCAACTTTGTTGGCGCAGCTCGAGAATTAAAAGAAGTTTTCGAGTTCCTCGAGAACGAAGGCGACGCGATATCGGAGTATTTCTCACAACAGAAAATCACCTGGAAGTTTATCCCCCCAAGGGCACCGCATTTCGGCGGACTGTGGGAGGCGGCCGTCAAAGCTACGAAACGACAGCTCAATACAGTTACCAAAGGCTTGGTCTCAACGTTCGAAGAATATTATACTCTTTTGGTAGAAATCGAATCGATCCTTAACTCCCGACCGTGGACTCCACTATCCAGTGATCCAAATGATTTAACTGTCTTGACCCCTGCCCATTTCCTTATTGGAGACACACTCATATTGCCTGCAGAACATAACTATCTTGAGACAGCTGACAACAGACTGTCGCGATGGCAACATCTTCAAAAGGTTCGCCAACACTTTTGGAAGCGTTGGCATGAGGAGTATCTGCAGCAACTGCAGAGACGAAGCAAGTGGTGGACAAAAACAGAAAACATCGAGATCGGAGCTCTCGTGCTCCTAAAAGAGGACAACGCTCCACCACTTCAGTGGAAACTTGGACGAGTCGTGGAGATCCATACGGGCACTGACGGTGTTGTCAGGGTGGTAGCAGTGAAGACTGCGACGGGAACCTTCAAGCGGGCGGTCAAGAAGATCTGTCTGTTACCAATCGACAGCGATTAATCGAGACTCCAACAATCTTTATCTTACATTCAAACATTTCATTTCAAACATTCTTATTGTATCCAGACACTTAACGTGTGAATGCCACGTTTATTGCCTTGTTTCATTTTCTTTTCATTATTTATTCTATGATATTTATAGTTCACATGAGTTATCTTATTCGTTTTCTTATTCATATATGTTTATTATCGTTGAAAAAGAGTTTTTCAAGGGGGGCGGAATGTCTGCGAGTCAAGCGCCTCTCGTGGGGAAAAGTAGTGTAAAACCAAGATGGCGAGAAGGAGGATGTAACGAAAATAAAGTCTCTCAATTTTCTAATAAAATTTACGTGTACATCATCCCAAACAATTTTCTAAGTCCGAAGAGGAAAAAATTTTAAAGTTTTGAGAAAAAAAAATTTTTTGAAGAAAATTTTCTAAGTCCGAGATTGATTTATTCGGAGGCTGAGCCGTTGGTGAGGCTAGCTGTTTGAAGAAGATCAAGCGGTGTCCCTCTCAGGATTAGTGAGACTGATGACTCCCTTGCAGGAAGATAGAATAGAAAAAGGTAGAGCGCCAAAGATTCTCCCGTTCAGGAAAGCCGACCGAACCCTGACAGGAACAGCTGGTAGGCCAAAAATAGTAAGGAGCAAGCTCGTGTAGAGTGTCTGATCGGAGGGCCGAGGTTATAGACGCCAGGCCTGTGCTGCGCGCATGCGAAACAACTTTCCCGTCGCCCTCTGGTGGCGGATTTCGGAAGCTTCCCGCTCCGAGCGCGTGGCTGAGGGTCGTGAGCGCTCCGCTGACGCGAAAACACGCCATCTCGCGGCGGGATCGCAAAGTAACACTTCGCGAAGTATTGGGAACTCGTTATTTCGAGTTTCAAGAGGTGAGAAAGATTGATATTGATTATTTAACTAATTAGAACGAGTCGAATGGACGGAAAAACGTAATTATCATGTGTATTTTTTATTTACAAAGGCAGCGAAGACCGCGACGACGACGAGGACCGCGCCAGGGGGATTTTCGCCGTGTGAGGGTGAGTTTTAAATGCTAATAATTTCCTTTAACGATACATAACAAATAGGAGAGAAACGACATCGCTAACGCGATGCGAATAATGAAATATTTTACATTTTTTACAGGACCGCGCGCGTCGCGTTGACTGCGAACGCGCCGTGGCTTCGCGAGCGAAGCTGAGATCAACTTTATAACTGGGTGAGTCGTAAATAAATGATAATTTGTGAATATTCTCTTAGTTAATTAATAATTAATTTTTCTTTTTTCTCTTTTTTCAGGTATTTCAGCGAGAAAAAATTGGTCGACGGAAAGAAACGTTGTCGCCACGAAGTGACGTACAACAAAGTAATTTGGGAAAGTAGCTGCGGGATACCGGCATCCATCCTGGATTCATCTGGATAAGCAGGAAAAGTGCTTTCTTGTTCGTGTCTATTGGAAACGAGTGGTAATCTGTTATCGAGTAGCGTTCCGTCGATATCCAGATGAATCCAATCGTAGAAACTGGTGGACCAGGTTCGAAACATGATTGCTTCGTAGAAATCATCAACCTCGAGGTTGGATTGATGAGTTTCTTGGCCAAAGTTCACTCGTTTCCTCGATCGAACCGGTCTACGAGCTCTGGAGCAACGACATTATTCGCGATGACCTTGGCCAGGTGATTCCATCAATTCCCGAAGTAATTTTGGAAAGAGGATAGCCCAAATAGCTGCGGGATACCAGCATCCATCCTGGATTCATCTGGATAAGCAGGAAAAGTGCTTTCTTGTTCGTGTCTATTGGAAACGAGTGGTAATCTGTTATCGAGTAGCGTTCCATCGATATCCAGATGAATCCAGTCGTAGAAGCTGGTGGACCAGGTTCGAAACATGGTTGCTTCGCAGAAACCATCAACCCCAAGGTTGGATTGATGAGTTTCTTGGCCAAAAGTTCACTGGTTTCCTCGATCAAACCGGTCTACCAGCTTTGGAGCAACGACATTATTCGCGATGACCGTGGCCAGGTGATTCCATCAATTCGTCAAGTAATTTTCAAAAGAGAACATCCCAAGTATCTGTGGGGTACCCCTGGATTCACGTGGACAATCAGAAGCTCAAAAATTCTTAATTCGTTGATCAAGATTTTGAATGAAAGTGGTGGATTTAATTAAATCAATTTTTAAATTGAACAATTTTCATTTCATTTTTATTGCTGATATTTATTTGTCATGAAATCCATTCGCCAATAGACCATCACATTTCAATTTAACAATTTTCATTTCATTTTTATTTTTTATATTTATTTGTCATGAAATCCGTTCGCCAATAGACCATCACATTTCAATTTAACAATTTTCATTTCATTTTTATTTTTTATATTTATTTGTCATGAAATCCGTTCGCCAATAGACCATCACATTTAAATTGAACAATTTTTATTTCATTTTTATTTTTAATATTTATTTGTCATGAAATCCTTTCCCAATAGACCATCACATTTAAATTTAACAATTTTCATTTCATTTTTATTTTTTATATTTATTTGTCATTAAATCCATTCGCCAATAGACCATCACGTTTAAATTTAACAATTTCCATTTCATTTTTATTTTTTATATTTATTTGTCATTAAATCCATTTTCGTAGCTTTTTTCCATCTCACTCAACCCCTTGTTCCAATTTCGATCTGCCGAACGCTGTGTCAGCCTGCCGCGGTCACCTCATTTCGGCGCTGTCATGTATTCGTTAGGTTAATAATTTGCTGGTTAAGAATCACGCTTGACACATGAGTCTGAAACTCTTCCAAACTTCAAGCAACTTCGACAAATGACAATACACTGTCGGTAAAATCGCTACTTTTCGCTTTGCCCAGGCATTAATGAATAGCAGTGTACGTGTACGTGTTCGCTTGCCCTTGTGCCCTTGTAGGGGAGAAACCCTTGAACCGAATGTGTTAATGGCGTACCTTCGTCTATGAAATTTAGTCATTCATTTATGAGCTCTTGGCTACGGCACAATGATTTCATTTTTTTTGTCTCAATTGAGTTTGACTCTTTTTGATAAGATTTTTATGAAGGTCAAAAGATGGTTTGCAGTGAAGGAAAAATAAAATACATGAATTTAGTAAATCAAAAGTGTTACATTGCAAAGTAATATCAAGAAAAAATTGGGTCGTTATTTTTCAACTGAAGTTGCTATTTCTTAATAGTTGGCGTTCCTTTTTTACTTTTCTGGAGTATTTTTCCACGGATTTCCCTTCATTTTGGAAAGGGCAATATTTATCAAAACTTTAATGATGGAGAAATTTTTATACAAAGTAATATATAGATATGTGAGTCATATTTTTCCAACTGCGGTTGCACTTTTTTAATACTTGGCGTCCTTTTTTTACTTTTATAAAGTATTTTCCCACGGATTCCACTTTTTTTTGGAAAACAGGATGTTCAGCAACATTTTTTTTTATAATCAAGGGATTATTCGTTGTGGTTGGTCGTTCTGGAGAGAGGATAGATCTCTTCAAAAACTTACGTCGACAGCACTGGTAGAACTCTTCCAATATTCCGACGAAAGACATGATCAATCCCTTGAAAAACTCTCGTACAGACACTTGTTCAATCCCTTAAGGAAACCTCGGAGAGACTCGTGGTCAATCCGTTCAAGAAACCTAAGTGACGCCATTAAGCAATCACTTGAAAAAATTCCGTCGCGACCCCTTGAAAATCTCGTCCATAAAGCGCCCGGCGAGATTCTTGATTAATCCCATGAAAACTTCAATTGAGATCCTGTTTTCAACGCTTTAAAAAAGATCCCAGTCGAGACAGGGCTCTTTTTTAAAGCCGATCAACCGAGAGTCAAGACGCTTGAAAAGCTCTCGATAAAACTCTGAATCAATCCCTTCAAGAACTTCCATTGGGAACCCTGGTCGAGCCCTGAAAGAAGACATTGCAAACCATTTGAGCCGTCGACCTAGACACCGAAAACCATGGAGCCGCCGACCTAGACATCCGAAACCATGGGGAAATATACCTAGACATCAAAGACCGTGGAGCGGTCGACCTAGACATCGAAAACCATGGAGAAATATACCTAGACAACAAAAACCATGGAGCCGTGTACCTAGAATCGAAAAACATGAAAAAATATATCTCGGCATCGAAAACCATGAAGAAACTGTGGTGTACGCGCGTCATGAGTGGGAATGAGTATGTGTGAAACGAGGGAGCGTGTGTGTATGTGTGTGCGTGTGTGTATGTGCGTATGTATGCCTGAGGCGGCTCGGCGTCGCAAGCGTGAGCCTACGGCGATCACTCTCAGTGTACGCGTGGTCTTGGACGCACCTGCGGTTTTAAGTGAAATATATAATTGGACAAGTACATTTGTTGGTGATCCCCATTTTCATTTGTTGTCACAGAAAAATCTAATCCCCCCTTGAAAAAAATTGGAAACGCCAACAAAATAAAGAATTTAAGAAAACCCCAAAAACAAAAAAATTCAAGAAGATTGAGAAAAATGCAAGAAATGCGAGAATGGTAGAAAAAAAATTAATGGTATTCGCTCAGCATAAAAAATTCTGATATCTATAAAAGGACAAGTATTCCCTGTCTGAAAATCACGTTGAGTTCGAAAAACAATTAACGAGAAAAAAGAAAATCTTCCAAAGACACGTCTCAAAAAAAGGAACCCCTAAATACAAAATGGCGAATCGACAGAAAAACTTCATAAAAAAATACAAAACTGAAGTTTGCCATCATATGTTGAGCGTATGCGCACAGAGTACTTGGCCGGCCCGAAATTTTTTGTATTAGCTTCCGCTATTTATAGATAGGTAGAACAACTTGGTTGTATTCATGAGAAAAATGATAAGCGTTACACAAATGTCACTGAACGTTATACATTCAAATAAATTAGTACAAATTCAAAGTTTTCTCTCAATTTAATATACAATTAATTAATTAAATCATTTGCGCAATATCTTACACAAGTATGGATACGTAGAAAAATAACAACTGATCACTAATTATGGTGGAGCTAAATATTATATCAAATATCCCGTAATGCGTCGACAAAAATTGCACTTCTAGCAATTTTTTGTATTAATAGCTTGAAATATAAATCGTTTTAGGAGAGAACCTTGATTGACTCGAGATTTTCGCCAAGCTTTCGCGTGTTTTTTCTAAGAAGATTTCTGAAACCAAATAATTACGTTATGCCAAGATTAACCAAGCTGAGCACTTTAATTCAAAATTTCGGGCCGGCCAAGTACTCTGTGCGCATACGCTCAACATATGATGGCAAACTTTAGTTTTGTATTTTTTTATGAAGTAGTTTTTCTGTCGATTCGCCATTTTGTATTTAGGGGTTCCTTTTTTTGAGACGCGTCTTTTTGGAAGATTTTCTTTTTTCTCGTTAATTGATTTTCGAACATCAACATGATTTTCAGACAGGGAATACTTGTCCTTTTATAGATATCAGAATTTTTTATGCTGAGCGAATATCATTATTTTTTTTCTACCATTCTCGCATTTCTCGCATTTTTCTCAATCTTCTTGAATTTTTTTTTTTTGGGTTTTCGTAAATTATTTATTTTGTTGGCGTTTCCAATTTTTTTCAAGGGGGGATAAGATTTTTCTGTGAAACAAAATGGAAATGGGGATCAACAACAAATGTACTTGTCGAAGCTTTTTTCCCCGGGAGGGGATTTTTGGCTAGGATATCACTTATTTTTTCTGATTGAAAGTCTCCATTTTTTTCAGTCCGGTGGGAATAATTTGTTGATTTTTCCCTAGAAGTGTACTCTGTGGAGCTCATTTTAAGCCCAGAATTATGTCTCTATCTCAATTTTTCATCGAGATATGATTTTTTGCCCATTACCATGATTTTTTCTTGAAAAGGACGATTTTTCGACAATTTTCAAACGAAAATCGCGCTTCTCCGAGTAAAAATCGTATAAATTATGATTTTTTTTCTAGCCACTCGATTGGATACGCTGAAACAAAGAGGAAACACGTGCCAAAGTCTCAATTTATCGCGAGAATTAAATTTTCGACTTTTGCCCACGAGTTGGAAAAATCAATATTTGAACATGAAGTTCTAGCGAAGAATTTTCCTTCTTGCCTCCATGAGAATAGAATGCTGATTTTTTCCCAGCAACTAGACTCTGTGGAGCTCAATTCAAGCCCAGAATTATGTCTCTATCCCAATGTCTCATCGAAAAATGATTTTTTGCCCATCACCATGATTTCAGCTTGAAAATGACGATTTTTCGACAATTTTCAAACGAAAATCGCGCTTCTCCGAGTAAAAATCGTATAATTTATGATTTTTTTCCCAGCCACTCGGTTTGATACGCTGAAACAAAGAGGGAAGACGTGCCAAGGTCTCAATTTATCGCGAGAATTAAATTTTCGACTTTTGACCACGAGTTGGAAAAAATCAATATTTTAACATGAAGTTGTCGCCAAGAATTTATCTTCTTGGCTCCATGAGAAAAAAATGCTGATTTTTTCCCTGCAACTAGACTCTGTGGAGCTCAATTCAAGCCAAGAATTATGTTTCTATCTCAATTTCTAATCTAGAAATGATTTTTTGCCCATTACCATGATTTGAGCTTGAAAATGACGATTTTTCGAAAATTTTCAAACGAAAATCGCTCGAAAACGAAACGTAAACGCGTATGAGAATAGTATTTTTGTCTTTTCACCATCAGCTTACAAAAAAACGACATTTTTACATCACTTAGGAGCGAAGAATTTATTTGTTCGGCTTCATGAACATAAAATGCTGTTTTTTTCCCTAGAAGTATACTCTGTGGACCTTAATTCAAGCCCAGAATTATGTCTCTATCTCAATTTTTCATCGAGATATGATTTTTTGCCCATTACCATGATTTTTGCTTGAAAAGGACGATTTTCCGACAATTTTCAAACGAAAATCGCGCTTTTCTGAGTAAAAATCGTATAAATTATGATTTTTTTCCCAGCCACTCGGTTGGATACGCTGAAATAAAGAGGAAACACGTGCCAAAGTCTCAATTGCTCGCGAGAATTAAATTTTCGACTTTTGACCACGAGTTGGAAAAAATCAATATTTTAGCATGAAGTTGTCGCCAAGAATTTATCTTCTTGGCTCCATGAGAAAAAAATGCTGATTTTTTCCCTGTAACTAGACCCTGTGGAGCTCAATTCAAGCTCAAAATTATGTCTCTATCTCACTTTTTCATCGAGAAACGATTTTTTGCCCATTACCATGATTTTAGCTTGAAAATGACGCTTTTTCGAGAGTTTTCAAACGAAAATCGCTCTTCTCCGAGTCAAAATGGTAAAATTATAATTTTTTTTTCAGCCACTTGGTTTGATACGCTGAAACATAGAGGAAACACGTGCCAAAGTCTCAATATATCGCGAGAATTCAATTTTCGATTTTTGACTACAAGTTGGAAAAAATCAATATTTTAGCATGAAGTTTCAGTGAAGAATTTTTTTCTTTGGCTCCATGAGAATTTTGGCAGAAAGGAACAAATGTACAATTTTTCCTTGTGGCCCAGCGACATGATTTTTATGTCACTGAGCCCTCGCAGCGACAAGATTTTTATGTCACTCAGCCTTCGCAGCGACAAGATTTTTATGTCACGGAGCCCTCGCAGCAACAAGATTTTGATTTGCCTTAGCGACAAGATTTTCATGTTGCTCAGCGATGAGATTTTCATGTCGCTCAGCGACATGATTTTTATGTCACTGAGCCCTCGCAGCGACAAGATTTTCATTTGCCTCAGCGACAAGATTTTCATGTCACTGAACCCTCGCTGCGACAAGATTTTCATTTGCCTTTGCAATAAGATTTTCATTTGTCTTAGCGACAAGATTTTTGTTTCGCTGAGAGATATTATTGCTCAGCGATTAATCTTCATGTGGCTCAGCGACAAGATCTTGATGTCACTGAGAGTTATCCGGAGCTATTAGATAACTTGCAGCGACAAGATTTTCATGCGCCTCTGCGAAAAGATTTTTATGTGGCTCGCATCAGCGACAAGATTTTTTTATATCACTGAGAATTATTATGTATAAGTCATGCTGTAAATGAATAAAATGGTGGGAGTAGGAAAGGGTCAAAAGATGTGGAGCATATTCATTCATGAAGCATATTCTCTCGTCATCGGAGCATGTCGGTAATATAACAGTTGAAAATTCGAAATTGTGAGGTTATGACGAGCTATCAAAGCTGTATCACAGCATTCGTTCAGACTCGGTAACGAAAAACCAGCAACACATTCTTCTCCCATAACCTTGCATCCTCAAGAAAATAAATGGTTAGCCAACGTTCGTTGTTCGACAAGGAACAATTGTAACAGTTATTTTCTCGAAAATATCAAGGGCGGAAAAGAAAAATATGAACTTATTTCAGCTATCTCTCTCTCTCTCTTACATTCATGTCAAAATGGGCCTTCGAAATATCAGCTGACATTTTTCGCTCGCTCGTCTGCACTGTCGTGTGCACACGACGGATCCATTGGAATCATCGCAGCCTCGACCAATCGGGAATTTCGCAGCCCGGGATTGGCTAAGATGGGCGCACAGACCCCTTTGAATGTGTTGTCGGGCGGCCATGTACAGACACGTCAAATCCTTCGTTGTAGCGTGGTTCTGACGCAGGCTGAGATAGGACTAAGCCCGTGCAAAGTTTTTTCTCAGCAATTACTTAATCAATCGTATCGAATTTGGGCTCTATCGAAAGGGTATCGCGTAATTAGTCTCCATGTCAATTTTCAGGTCGCTAGACGACTCCTGGGCTTTACAGTTATCTGAAATGTCATCGAAGTTTTTTTTCCCACCACCGCGAATCGTTTTACTACGAGAAAGTATAGACTCGGCGAACGCTCGGGACAAGCAGACGACGCACAGCTGTTTTCAAATGTACTTGTCCCGAGACTCTGCCGAGTCTCTTGATTGCGGACGTCGCGAGTCCGTGTGTGAGCGTCAGCGTTTTTTTCTTTTCAATTTTATTTATTTTACGCGAATACTCGCGTGTGCGGTATGGGTCAGGTGTCGGCGGCCATATTGTCGGCGGCCATGTTGTCGGCTAGTGTGTACGGCTTAATGCGGTCCACGTGTACTCGCATCGTACGTCGTCCGCGGTTGATAATGTAGTTAACGGCCGACTCCTTGCTTTTTATTGTGTAAGGCCCCGTCCACTTGGGGGTCAGCTTGGCTGATCTGCCTCGGCGCACCGTGGGATCGTGCAGGAGGACTTTGTCGCCAACGCGGTACTCTGGGTTACCGGCGGCTTTGTCCTTGCACTCTTTTACTTTTTCCTTCCCCGTAATTAATTGTTCTCGTGCAATTTGCCAAGTCGCGCGCAACCGTTCCCTCAATTCGGCGACGTAATCGTCGTACGTGTATGTAGTACGAGGGGGTTGCTTGAGCGCGGTCGGTAAGTCTGCTCGTTTACCGAAAACGAGTTCGTAGGGGGAATATTTGGTCGCGGTGTGGGGGGTGGTGTTGTACGTAAACATAGCGTACGGTAGCCACTCATCCCAATCCGCTTGATCCTCTTGAATGAAATGTTTTAAATATTCTGCTAATGTGCGGTGAGACCTTTCAAGGGCTCTGTTTGATTGTGGATGATATGCCGTTGTTTGTATTTTTTTGATTTGCAGGAGTTTGCACATTTCTTTGAACAGGTCGCTGAGGACATTTGTCCCTTGATCCGATAAAATTGTTCGCGGGGTCCCGAATTTACAAATGATTTCGGTAATTAGACCCTTTGCGACTTCCTTTGCCTCCTGATTTTTTAAAGGTACGGCGGCGCTGTATTTTGTAAGCGCGTCTTGGAAAGTTAGGATATATTTATTTCCTCTCTCTGTTTCTGGTAACGGTCCTACTATATCCACTGCACATTTTTCAAATGCTTGATCAGGGGTGTCGGTAATTACCATGGGTGCATCTTTTGTTCGCGTTAATTTATTCCGCTGACACTTATCGCATGCAGATACGTAGTCTTGGATCTCTTTTACCATTCCAGGCCACGTGTATTTTTCTCTTATTCTTTCTGTCATTCTTTTTATGCCTGGGTGTCCGCCGAGTGGGGCGTCGTGGTATTCTTTTAAGATTATTTTTCTTTCCATCTCGCTCGGGCACGCTCGTTCGTGGCTGGAGTCAGATGACTCGCCTTCGCGCTCGCTCTCTCCTTCGTCTGCCTCCGGAGATGCATTTTCTGCTGACAGCTGTTTCTTCTGTTTGTTTTCGCTCTGTCCTTCTTTGCGATCGCTCTGTTTCTTAGTCGTGACGTCTTGGGGGGCGGAGCCTGTAGCGCATGATGGCCACCGTTCCGCGACCTTGCGCGGCCTTCCCCGTCCTCGCTTCTCGGTCGAGTCGCGTTGCTCGGCATGAGTCAGCATTATTTCATATATTCTGCTAAGTGCATCCGCGTTTGTATTCTTTTTTTCAGCTTTATACTGGATTTCGTACGTGTATTCTTCCAGTTTAATTCTCCTTCGCATTAGCCTTGAACCTGTGTCTTTTACGTTAAAAAGCCAGGTGAGGGGTTTGTGATCGGTGACGATGATGAATTTCGTACCGTAAATATATGGGCGAAATTGTATGACTGCCCAGACGATGGCTAACATTTCCCTTTCCGTGGTGGAATAATTCCTTTCCGCTTTATTTAGGGTTCGGCTGGCATAGCAAATAGGCAAATCTTGCCCTATTTTTCCTTGTGATAGGATTGCTCCGATTGCCTTGTCCGATGCGTCCGTGGTGATTACGAACGGCTTGGTGAAATCTGGATATTGGAGAATCGGTGCTGTTGTTACGTCCCAGGTGGGAGAATTTAGTTTGGAATGCGCAGTCGTCGATTTTGAGCGCGATGCTTGATTTGAAAGCTATCGCCAGTGAGTCCTTTTTGACTTCTACGCTATTCCCAGACACAAATTACTAACATTTGGGTTTTAGAGATTTATGCGATGGTTTATTTTGATGATACTCTTGACCAGAGCGAAGTTTGAACACTCGACTAAATTTTGATAAACTCGCGTTCACTAATAATTGTTTGTTTATTTACACTCTTAAGTACACTTTTGAATATTACAATTATTCAATTATTCTAAATTATTCAGTTGATTATTCGTTTAATGTCTGATTCACTGATTTCGATCGGAGTTAGAGATTTAGCAGGATTATTTGTCAGAGTTTGACGATCGGATCTCAGCTTTAATGTTTGAATTAATAGTTAAGTTCTTTTAAGTTTTAAGATTGAGAGACTCTTGCCCAGAAGGGAAGATGACCTCTTGGTTTCGATGTAAGTTTCTAACTGCAGATTTTACGAGAGCATTTTCAATGCTGGAGTAAATTTGTTGTAAGGGAGAAAAAGTGGTGGAAAATGCTCAACGTTGCTTTTTCTAATTGGTTAAAAGAATACGATAAGGAATTCCGATTTTTGGTTGGAAGTTGAAATGTAGGGGAGTTTTCTGTAAGGTTATGATTGGAGGATGTGATCTCGTTTTCTTAGAAAAGGAGGCTGTTCGCATTTATGCATTAGGTCTGATTTTGTGTTATGGGAAATGTCAATCATTTTCCGAGTTCTCGGGATTTTAATATGTTATCTTGCAGCTGTGTTTAGGGCTAAGGAGTTTGTGTTTCCTCGAGAATATTTTCCCAGGATTCGAATGTTTATTAATATGCTATCTTGCAGCTGCGTTTGGAGTTCGTGACTGAGATAAAGAGTTCTGTATTTCTTCGAGAACATTTCGAGGGTTTTGTGGAAAACGGACCATGGGAAAGTTGGTTATCTTAGTCTTGCGTTTCGGATTGAGCGCTGTCCAAGGGACACGTGGTCTCTTGTATATTATTACGTATTACGTTTAGAAGGATATAAGGGACGTATTTACGCAACTGTTCGAGGGCTTATATACTATAATGCTGACGAGTATATGTTATTACAAAAGATGCACATACTCGTTTGTAAAAATTATTATTAGAATGATTAAATTATCGACAAAAGATGACGTTTGCGAATTTACCTGCTGATGGTAAGCTATTTGTGATGAAAGAGAGAGAGAGATAATAGAAAAAAATTATGGGGTGCTGGCAAGAATGCCAGGACGTAACACTGTGCTCAGCGTTTCTTGGAGTTGTTCGAATGCTTGTTGTGCGCTCTTAGTCCACTCGAATTTTTTCTCTTTTTTGATGAGTTCAGTGAGTGGTTTCGCTAGTTTTGAGAAATCCTGTATGAATTTTCGATAGTAGCCTGCAAGACCCAAAAAGGATTGTACTTCCTTGACGTTTTTTGGGATTGGAAATGATTTTACAGCTTTTATTTTTTCAGGATCGGGTTTCACTCCCACTTCGGTGATGACGTGACCCAAATATTGCGTTTCTTTTCGCAGAAAATGGCATTTTTTCGGTTGAACTTTTAGGTTGGCTTCTCGTAGTCGGTCGAATACTTCTCGTAGTCAATCGTTGTGTTCTTCGAAGGATGATCCGTGGATAACGATGTCGTCGAGGTAGACGTAGCATTTTAATCCTTGTAGTCCGGCCAGGACCGCGTCCATCAGCCGTTGGAACGTCGGTGGGGCATTTTTGAGTCCGAAAGGCATGCGGTTGTACTCGTAGTGTCCCATGGGCGTCGAAAAGGCTGTTTTTTGTTTATCCTCCTCGGCCATTTGAATTTGGTGAAAACCAGAGGCGAGGTCGAGCGTGGTGAAATATTTTGCCCGACCCAATTGGTCTAAAATTTCGGAAATGTTGGGGAGAGGGTATGAATCTCCCTCAGTGACTTCGTTTAATTTCCGAAAATCCACTACGACCCGTTTGCGAATTTTGCCTTCGGCGTCGGCCTTTTTTGGAACGACCAGTAACGGCGCATTCCATGGACTTTTGCTCGGACGTATGATTCCGTCTTTGAGCATTTCTTTTGCCTGTGTCATCACTTCGGTCTTGTGCGTTTCGGGTAACCGATATGGCCGTATGTTTACCGGCACGGTGCCTTCCCGTGTATGTATACGGTGTTTCACAAGATCTGTTGTCCCTAGTATTTCTCCCTCGAGATGAAATACGTCGGAATATTCGTTGCTAAATTCCCTTAGGAATTTTTCTTCCTCCGGATTGAGATGTGCCTGACTTCCCAATTCCTTCCAGAGTTTTTCTTGTTTTTCCTGCCTGCTTATTGCGTTGATTTCAGGAGTTTTTTCTTCCGGTTTGGTTTCCGGTTTGGGCTCGTTTGGGAACTCTTCGATTTCCACGGTGGGCCGGTTTATTTCGACCTCTTCTTCCAGGGAGTTCCTCAGGACAATAGGGCATGCGAGTCCTGTTGTGGCGGTATTTCCGCCCATAGTGATGCCTGGAGATATTTCCGCGGCGCTTACGCAACCTACTTTTCGTTGCTTGGTTTTGGCGTAGTGTACGCTCTCAGAACGGGCTGGTAATTTCAGTTTTCCGTTTCCGTTGATTAATGGCTCGGTGTGTCCGTAAATTTTTATTGAACGACCGCCGAGTATGTCCACGTTGTGCTTTTTTATGAAATCCATGCCCAGGATTCCGTCGGTGTTGATTCCGACGGCGTCGTCGATGACGAAAAATCCGTGGCGCACGTTCACCGCTGGCGTTTCCAACACCAGGTCCACTTTGCAAATCGCGTGGAAAACGTTTCCTCCGACCCCTTTCAGCTCGATTGTCTCGTTGTACGCCTCGGTGTCGGGGAAAATTGCACTTTTTTTTATTAAGCAGCATTGTGCTCCTGTATCGCCTTTGAGGGTGAGGACTTTCTCCTTCGCCTGCAGGGAGTCGATATAAAAATCGATCGCCGAATCCTCGGGATTTATGGCACATATTTGAATACCTGCAAGGGTTACGTTTGACGCATTGTTTTTGAGCTGACCTGTAGCTCGTTGCTCGGCAATAGTGCTGATGGTGAATTCTTGGCCGGCCTCGATGGAGTGACCGTGAATGACCCTCCGGTCGGTTTCTGGTCGTTCGATGTTTCACCTGTCGCGTTGCGGGAACCGTTGTTGCCTCCGTTGTTGTTTCCGTTGTTGTTTCCGTTGTTATTACGGTTGTTGTTACGGTTGTTGTTGTAACGTTTGTTGCTGTTACGGTTGTTGTTGTTTCCGGTCCGTCCGTTGAAATTTCCACGGTTTCTTCCGGAATTCCCTTGCTGAGAGTTATTTTGGCTCTGTCCAGAACCATTTTGGCCCTGGTTTCGTTGCCTAAGCCTATAGCGACATTCTTTCCAATGATGGCCTGATTTTTTGCAATAGGTGCAGGTTATTACTCCTATGTTACCTGTGGGAACGGGTAAATTGTTTCGTCCGTTCGACGGGTACGAGCTTCGGCCGTCTTTGGCCGAATGCCCTGGTTTTTTGCACTTTTGGCAAAATTCTTGACGTCTCTCAGGGTGCGTCTGTTTCGCTACCGATTCGTAACCTTTTAAGATTGTTCTTTCGTTTTGGGCCCCTTTTATTGCCGCAGTTAAATCTGGGTACCCTTTAGCTTTAACGAGAACTTGATATTCTTTTTTGAGTCCTCGTTCGGAATTGGATAACGCTAGTTTTCTTACGTAACGTTCCACCGCGAGTTTTTCCACTGGTGAAGATTCGGATTCTATGCTTGCTTCTACTAGTTCCATTGTAAGAACTTGCAATCTTTTTCCGAAATCGGCTATGCTTTCGTTGTGATTTTGTCTGCACGTATGCATCTCCACTTGTAGAGCTTCTACGGTTCGTTTTGTCCCATATCGTTCCGTTAAGTGTTGTTAGAATTGTTTGAATGTTTCTATTGTTTTATAACGGACGTCTTCCCGTGCGTCGTCTGTCAGTTTTGTCGCAAGTACGAGTTTTAAAAGGATTGGTTTGTCACATTCGTCTACTAACAATAAGCTTTGAACTTTGAGCGAAAGAGCGTCTACTGCTTGCAACGATAGGCTAGTATTGTTGAAGCAAAAATCATTTGTAAGGAGAGAAGAATTTAACGCGTGATGAAAGGCCTCTTTATTAGAATTTTTCACAGATCTACGAGTGATTGTACGCTCGATAATCGGTGGTGAAACGAACTCATAGTTAATACGCAGATAATCATGACTTGACGGGGGAGCTCGATTTGAAGCTTCAGAGACTCGTAAACTCCGGCATTCGCTTCATTTTTCGGCTTCGTCGGGATCAACATATCGCTCAGTATCGGAGACGGCTTAGTTGGCTTACGGTAAGGTCGAGGCGGCTTTACTTCCTGGGTGTTCAAACGCACAAAATTTTATGTGACCTAGCCCCCCCCCCCCTACCTTCAGGAAATTTTTTCACGGGCCGACCCTAACCTTAGACCGATTCGAGGTGCTCACACTGACCCTGTCTTTCTCATACCGCGACACAGAACCTCTGCCTATCGCCACTCTTTTCATCTTGAAGCGGTTTATTTCTGGCATTCGCTTCCCTCGACAATCACCTCGATAGCCTCTCTGCCGGCTTTTAAGGCGAAATTATTCGAATATCTCTTTTTGTCCCAAGGTGATATCGAGCAAGAAGTCGAGCAGGAAGTTGGCTAGGCAGCGTTAATATTAGTCTTTAGGTTATCTTTATTTTTTCTTTATTTCTTATCTTATGTCTGTTTTCCGGTTTTTGTTTTCTTTACAATGTGTGCGAGAGCTATTATTTCAATTTTTTACTTTCATTTTTTGTTATTTTTATTTGTTTCTTCATAATGCGTGCGAGAGCTATTATTTTTTTGTTTCTCTCCTATTTTCATTTTCATTTTTATTTTTATTTTAATTTTTTAAAGTATTTTCAATTGTATCATTTTATTTTATATTTATTTTTATTTCTCTACAATGCGCGCGAGAGCCATTATTTTTACTTTACTTTTACTTTTGTATTTTCAACTCTATCTTTATTTTTATTGTTACTATTGTTATTATTCTTTGTATTATTGCGATTTTTGTACGATCTTTGATTTGGTCTGGTCATCTGTGTGACCATTTCGCTGCTTGCCTTACGGAGGTTTCCAGGGCATATAAATATATATTGTGACGTTGTCACTTTTGTTGCCAGCTGTCGAGCCGCGGCGAGAGCTACCGGATCCCAGTCTGGGACCGGCCTTTTCTTTTTTTATCTGATTTCAGCCCCGAGGATCGAGGAGGATCGAACGAAAAGACCAGCCCGCAGAGAAAAATCACCAAATTCCCTCCCCCCCCCCCCGAATACTTTCGCGAACGCGAGCGAGCGACCCGCCGAACGAGCGAACAATAAATTCGCTCCAAACTCTCGCTCTTGACCCATTTTCATTATTTTTCCCTCCCTCCCCCGCGTTAGATGTTTTATTTCCCCCCCCCCCCCTGAGCCCCGTACTTACTTTGAATTCGTCGATTACGCGCCGAGTCGCGGAGCTCGCGTCGTTCATCGTCCCTCCGACAAAAGGTTCGTCCGTCGAGTCGGAGGGAAATAGCAAGTTCCGCGGCGTCAAGGCAAAATTTCCGAACGCCGTCCCTTTGATTTCGCCACGGCTGTTTTGACAGCCGTGGGCGCCGCCATCTTGTTAGAGCCCCGGTCTCGCGAGGCAGACAGCGTGGCGCCAGCGCCCGGTCGCGAGGCCAGTGTCAGCGCCACCTGTGTGCGATCTCGCGAGGCCGGCGCTCAATACCGGATCGATAATCAGCCGGCGCTAAAGCCGCGTGCTGATTGGCTATCGAGACGCACGTACTTCGCGAAGCTTCGAGAGCGTCCCGAGGAGCTCGAGGAGACGCTGAGGTTCTCTCTCTTCCGCTTCGGACTCGACACGCTCAACATCGCTGTCGAGTTTTTTGTGCTATTTTCGAGTTTCTTGTGTGAAAATTTGCGATTAAGAATCATCACGACGACCCGGCTTCACTTAGGACCACTCTCCGGACATTCTTGGACCACTTTGGCACCAGATTTCTCGATTTTCCTCTCAAAAATCCAGAAAACAAGTAAGTCCTTCGATTCTTGCCGGGCGTGCGACGCCATTTTCCCGTTGTCGTTTGATTCTCCCCAAACTCCCAAATTTTCGTTTTCGTGTGCTTTCTCGAACTTTTCGTTCGAGAAAGAGATTGTTTCGTCGGTCAGTCGACGCGACGAGTGTTGTGCCATCGAGTCCGTCCCCTGTGAATTATTTGAGAAGTCATTTTGCCCCTTTTGTTTCGCCATTTTCCCCAATAATTTTTCGAGTCATAATTTCGCGTTTTCGAGTCCCGTCTACATATTTTTGTGCATTCCCATCGTCGATCGCCCGCCTCGTGTCCCTTTTTCGTTAAATTAGCCCCGTTTTCGCGTATTTTTGTGTGTTTTCGTGCGAGGCGAGCAAAGCTTTGTTTTGCTCTGAGAGTTGTCCCGGTTCTACAACATTCGACTACGAAGACTTTCGAATGACGATCATGGAAAGGACGATCATGGAAAATAGTACATGCTCATCAGGGCTACATTGTTTATAGAAGGCTCGCGCGGTAGACAGCTGCGATTGAATTTCATTTCCAGGAAACAACTGTTTTATCGAGCGCAATAAATCACAACACTTGGGTCAAATACCAGAATAGTTCAACTCTGAAATCAATGAATAACTTCGGCACATCCAAATTTGTGGGAAAAAAAAATATCTCCCACAATATAGTCTAGAAACGTATAAACATTCGATTCCCTAACGAATGGCCAACTCATGGCGCAGCCGAAAAAAAATAGTCCTTTGCGAAATTCGTGGAACTCTGGAAAAATTCGAGATTTTTAGGACTTTGAAATTGTTTGAAAAAAAAAATCTTCTCCCACGATAGGCCAAAAACGCGTTTCATCCGATTCTCTATCGAATGAGCTACTCGTGTCGAGGCCGAAAAAAAGTGCTCTTTGGTATTCAACCCCTAAAAAAAATAGTTCTATGAGTTTGATCGTTACCAAATCGCAATCTCTCCATTCCTGGCAATGATAACGATTTGTTCCTGAAATAAAAAAGTCGCCTTTTTCCATACCGGAAGTTGTAGTCTTTCGAAATGTTCAGTCCCCTTAAAAAATTACTTCCGCAGTTCCAAATGTCGCCAAAGCTTGTCTCAATTTCACTTGGTATCCAATCGAACTAATCGTGAAATAAGAAAATCGCTTTTTTCCATACCGGAAGTTGGGGAATTTTTCGGAGAAATTATTCGGAAGTTGAGGAATTTTTCGGAAAAAAATAATGTAATGCAATACTGAAAAATATTGACAAAAATCACAATGAGGACAAGGTTACCTCGCCATTTATCAACTCATATTTTATTTATGTATTGCGGGAAAAAAAATTGTGTTGAGGATCGAACCCACCACTCTCGGAACGTTAATCGAGCTCTGATGCATTCAACTACGAGAGACGTTGGTTTATAGTATGAAAAACTGGTATCTGTTCATCAAAGCTATTTTATTTACTCGAGGCTTGCGCAGTAGGCAGCTGATTTTTATTTTTTTTTCAGCCAAACAGAACCGCCTTTTTAAAATGAAAAGAATGATGACGCTTGATCCTGGGTAAAATCTGAAATTGCACACAAAAAAAATCTACTCCCACGATAGGCTAGGAACGCGTTTCATTCGATGCTCGATCGAATAAGGTACTCTTGTCGAGGCCGAAAAGAATTGTCTTTTGAAGAAAATCGTGAGACTTTCAAAAAAATTCGAGGTTTTGGGGACTTATAAATGTTTCAAATGAAAAAAAAATCTCCTGCCACGATAGGCCAAAAACGCGTTTCATCCGATTCTATATCGAATGAGCTACTTGTGTCGAAGCCAAAAAAATTTCATTTTTCACCTCACAAAAAAATGTATGTACATATATAATTTAGTAATAAATAAGGTTAAAAAAAATGTAGTCAAGGTGAAAATACGTTACGTGATTCAAGAAACGATTTTGGAATGATGCTCAGTAAAAAAGAAAAAATTTCACCGTTGGAGATTTGAACCCCGGATCCTTCGACCGTAATCCCGACACTCCCGCAGTCAGCTATGTGGGGCTATAGAATCAGTGTTGCCAGAAGAAAATTTGATGACGTACTAGACAGTAGCGCCAAAACGTACTGAAAGTGGGATTTACGTACTCAATTCAGCGGGAAGTTCAAATTCAAGTAAATGCATTAAATGTATATTGGAGTTCACATTTTATTTATTGTCAATGTGTTTTACATTTCAAATATTATAATTGGCGCAGATATTTTCTTTTCAATTTCATATTCGTTCATTTCAATTTCATATTAGTGTGCTTCGTTACTTTTACTCGTTACTTTTACTTCAATTATCACATTTCATTGTTATACATTATATAAATATTTCCATTTCAATCAAAACAAACAAAAAAATTTAGCATTTTTCAACGCCATTCACCGCGTTAGGCGTGCGAAGCGGTATATTGCGGTTTTCGCTTCAAAAGTTTCGCACTAGGCTGCCAACTGTAGCACGTATTGTCGCCTAGCATTTCTTTCACGTGTAGCATGCTTTCGCACGTATCGATGTGCAGCCTGTTTCTCGTTTTGTTTTTCAACAAATTTAATTGGGAAAAAAACTCGTTCTGCAGCTGCTGACAAGTGCGGTAAACAAAGAATTCCCTTCACCAATTTGACGAGATTCGGGAACATAAGATCTTTCAATTCGCTTTTGATTTTAAAAATATTCGGCCAAAAATCTTCGATCGAACTCTCCCGGTAGATTCTAAGCTCCTGCAAATCGGCCAACAGCCGCCACTCGCCATTGAGTTTTTCCATATCGTCCACAAGTTGTGGAAACAATTTGGAAGCATCTACTGCAATGCTCGCGACGCTTCCGGACAGAGCGATTGCGGGATTAAATTGGCTCATAAACAATAAAATTGGATCGTCAAAATCAAACCGTTTTTTAATTTGTTCCGAGAGAGCAACGTAAAAAGCGAGAGCATGTATCCGAAAATTGTGAATTTCTTGTGGCTCGATATTTTCATTCGACAACAAGAGATCGGTTTTCACACCGAAGTACACTTTTTCTAATTTTATATAATGTCTCGGATTACTTGGAGCAATTTTTTGTAGTTGGACGGTTTCGAGATGTCCGAGTTCGATAAAATTTCGAAGAATTGTTCGATACAATCCTCTAACGCGACTCAGTAAGAGATAAACCTTGAGCTTTTCGGCTTGAAATTCTGAATTCAATTTGTTGACGAGATCCAAAACATATGACATGAATGTGAAATATACTTTGAATATCGGAGATTTTGATTGACCCAAAATCGTCTGCGTTGAAGACAAATTATCCTCAAAACATTCGTTGGTGAAGAAAAGAATCAGGGCGTCCCAATTTTCAATCACGCGATCTACAGCAGCCTACGATACGATACAAATGGAGGAATGTCACGAAAATGGGAAAAGAAACATGGTAAAACATGGAGAAAGTGCAATACGATGTGGAATATTCGAGATCCGAACGGTCGATTCTCCGGCCAGCTTCACTCACGATCGCATACTCGAGCCTCCAAAATTCGAGTAAAAAATTGAAAAACTTACTTGAAGAGAAAGCCATCTCGTTTGACTTGGATGCAAAATTTTGTGTGGTTTTAGTTCCACAAAAACTTGGAACTCTCGTAGTTTCGCCAATCTGTTGCTGCTGTGTGCGAAGTAATTGTAGATGCTTCGAATCAATTCTTCCAGACTGCGCGGTAATTGATGAGCTGCTGCCGACGAACACAAATGGAACGAGTGACACACGCAACCAAGAACGAATAAGTTTGGTATAACGCGTTTGAAACGAGCCTGGACCCCATTAATGTTGCCCGTCATCACGGAAGCATTATCCGCCGCCAATCCGATCATATTGGTGAGGGGAATTCGGTGATTCTCGAGACACTCGATGATCGCCTTGAATAAATCTTCTGCAGTACAGGACGTCACTTGAATCAAGCCAAGAAATGCATCTCTACACCGCTCCTTTTCCGAATCGTAAAATCTCGTTACGATCACCAGAGATTTTTCTGAGCTCACGTCTGTCGTTTCATCGATTATGATTGAAAAAAAGCCGTTTCTCAGTTTTCCGCAATATCCTCTTTCTGTTGAGCGGCAATACAATCTCTGGTTAAACTCGTAGCTTTTGTTCTGGCACACTTTATCCTTTTTGCCACCTTGGAGTCTGGACAAATAGAAGCGATGAATTTTGGCAGGTGATCCATCAGGAGAAATGGTAAGTTGTGCTCATGAAGGAACATCGTCATCTTGAGCTCCGCAATCTCGTTGTGCTGTTGTTGTTGTTCATTTTTCAATAAATCCTGTATCTCGACGGTCTTTTCAGCGGCCTTGATCCTCGATTGATGAGCACTTGTGCCATCGTGCCTTTTTAAATGCGTTTTTCCTCCACTAATAACTTTAAGACACACTTTGCAGAATGCCTGATTCGACTTCATTTCCAGCCAGGGAAATTTTGATGTCCATTTCTCGTTGAATTTCGCTTTGTATTTTTTTCTCATTTTCTTGACCGGGGCTTTTCCTTATTCCTCGTTCTCTTCCGCTGAATCGAGGCTGTCAGATGAAGAGGAAGAATTGTTCTTTCGCCCTATTGTCGGCGTGGATGATGATCCCACTTCTCCCGTTGTTCCAATGGGTGTAATATCCGGTATCCTTTGGAAACAACATACACAGTAATTAATAATTCATCACGTTTCGAAGATTTAAATATTTTTCATTTTTTGACAAGATTCCAGTTCAACACCGGGTAGTTCGACACAGCAGTGTTTGCTATGTGCAAATTGCGACTGCGACAATACGCATACGCACTGAGAAAAGAATTTTGTTGAATTAACCAAATTTTTTTTGATCCAAAAAATGGCGCGGTGAAATACGTCGAAAAAAATATTTTGTTGATTGAAAAATAATTTAGTTGTACTCATTAGTTGATAGATTAAATCAAGAGTGTTTTGCTTCATTTTATCTATCAACTAATCAGTACAACTAAATTTTTTTTTAATCAACAAAATATTTCTGTCGACGTATTTCACAGTGCCATTTGTTGGATCAACAAAATTCTTTTCTCAGTGTGGTGTCGAACTGACACCCTGCCGCTTGAGACCATGATGTCCATGGCAATTTGGGTTCGATTCCATACCTCGTTTCGATGATCCTTTTTTTTGCTGGTTCAACCGCTTTCATTTTTCTTTTTGATTTCACACCGATATATCTGGAAGAAAAAGATACTCTCGTTAAATTTTCTCGATATACAATAATCGTAGCTTAGCGAATCAATAATACGCATGAGATTGAGAACGAAGAGTCGTTACCTTTCATCGTTTGTTTCCCCGTTGGAAGAATCGCCGCAACTCAAGGTTGGAATTTTTTTTTTTGCAGTGGCCGATGGCACACTGGCCGCTTCAGTTGTTTTTTTGGCAGGTTGTTTTATTAAAAACCTGAGAAAATGAGAAAATAATGAATGGAGCGTGATTTTTTGTTGCACGGAATGAATCATATATATCTATGATTTTGTGCCATAAGATTTACAGAGCAATAAACTTTACTAAAGACTATCTGAATTCGGATCGAAACACATAACAAAGTTCAAATTTCTTCGACCGCGGTTCGAGCAGCCACAAAATCCAAGCCTTTCCCCAATTACGTTAAAAATCAACTATTTAACTGCCTGAGGGCTCTGAGATATTGATAAAGAATGAAAGATTTGTTAATAAATATAGGGTGAAAATTTAGGGGTGGCCATGCTTTTTTACGGCCATTTGCGAGGTGATATCGGGGTGTTTCGGGGGTGCTTTCTCAATGGTTTTCCTCGCTTTTTTCAGAAAAAAATAGGCCGCAATTGTTAAGGGCATATGTTTTGCGGGGCGAGGAAAAAAAAGTTGAATTTTTTATTAAACGGATATGAAGCCCTGATCAATATTGAAGTGCGAATTTTTCTGAAAACAAAGCACCCCTGGTAAAGTCATTTCGAATTTTTCCTCGCTGCGAAAAAAAATCAAATATCTGCGAAATCGGTTGATTTGAAAAGTGAACGGAGGAACGATGGAATGGAATGAGCCGTGAACCAAGCAGCGGGCCGCCGCTGTCTGCACGACCGGCCGCTGTCAGCTTGCAGCTGTCACGCGCAAGTGAGGTTCGGTTGCTCGTGGTTTGCGATCCTCAATTTTTCGTTTTTCGAAATTTCAGAGGCTGGGAAAAATGAGAGTTCTCGTGACCAAATGAATTTTGCGAAAAATTTTGTGTTTATTTTTTTACAGAAAAAATGTGTTATCCAACGATATCGTTGAAGAAATGCCCGGAAAGGGATAAAACCAATTTTTTCAAAAACAGTTGGAAACGCGGTCCTCGCTGCGAAGAGTGTTAGAGCGAACTCCTTTTTGAACTCGTTTTCGAGTCTCGTCCAGATTGTTTTAGAGTCTCGCCAAGACTATTTTCCAAGATTGACCCAAGTCAACCAGTCGCCCAGACTCTTTGAGTTCTTAACGATTTTTTCACATTTTTTTCTTCATGGGATTCGGAGATAGAAATCCTGAAAATTCATCATTCCTTTGAAAAAAATTCTGCTCAACGAAGCCGTTTATTTCATGAAAACGAAGCAAAAATTATTGCAGTTGTCTTAATCCCTCGCCGGGATAAGATTTTTTGCATTTTACTACGCATTGCATGGAAAACAACGCTTTTCCGTGCAACGTGAGACGATAATACGTCGTCACGGATTGACCAGTGGACTGTTCTGTTCTTTTTCCTGAAATCATGAAAATTTGATCTACGTTGGATCTCAAACTCGTTGCATTCTTTTAATCGCTCACCGAGGTGCGATTATTGGTTAATTGCCACGATTTTGAGGGAAAAAAGACGTTATTTATCAATTTCGTAACGAAAATTGATCGTCTTCGATCCATCCTACGAAAATGATGACTTTGTTTTTCGACGACGTTTCGTGTTTAGCCAAAACGAAGCGGGAAATTGTGCCATCGTCTCGATCCCTCGCCGGGATAAGATTTTCGGCATTTTACTGCGCATTGCATGGGAAACAACGCTTTTCCTTGCAACGTGAGACGATAATACGTCGTCACGGATTGACCAGTGGACTGTTCTGTTCTTTTTCCTGAAATCATGAAAATTCGATCTACATTGGATCTCAAACTCGTTGCATTCTTTCAATCGCTCACCGAGGTGCGATTATGGGTTAATTGCCACGATTTTGAGGGAATAAAGACGTTATTTATCAATTTCGGAACGAAAATTGATCGTCATTGCTCCAAAGCTCGTGGACCGGTTTAATCGATGAAACGAGTGAACTTTGACCAAAAAACTCATCAATCCAACCTTGGTGTTGATGGTTTCCACGAAGTAACCACGTTTCGAACCTGGTCCACCAGCTTTTCCAATTGGATTCATCTGGAGATCGATGGAACTCCACTCCATAACAGATTAGCACTCATTCCCTCTTTGAATATTCGAATTTTCTATAGAAATGAACGAGAAAGCACTTTTCCTGCTTATCCAGATGAATCCAGGATGGATGATGGTATCCCGCAGCTACTTGGGCCGTTCTCTTTTGAAAATTACTTCAGGAATTGTTGGAATCACCTGGCCAAGGTCATCGCGAATAATGTCATTGCTCCAAAGCTCGTGGGCCGGTTCAATCGATGAAACGAGTGAACTTTGACAGAAAAACTCATCAATCCAACCTTGGGGTTGATGGTTCAATTGAAGCATTCGAAGTTGTTCGCTTAGATCTGGGCTTTCTCGTATGGGGCCAACGTCAATCGAAACAGTAAAAGTCTTTTCCCCGCACGTTTGCAACGGAATATAAATTCTGTAAGCAAAGAAAAGTTCTTTCCATATTTTCTCTGTGAAGAATAAACAATCGATATCTTGTACATAAACCGCAGCCGCATGTATGTACATAAACCAAAGCAACATGCAGATTTCGAAACAAATGAAAGCTTTCTTGATGATGCTTTTTTTTTCTGTCACAAACTGGAAAAATGGCTGAAGCACGCAATATAAAAATGCACGCCGCTTTGGTTTTGGCCAACAATAATTTCACTGCGGCGGTGAGGTTTTTTGAAAGGGACAATCCCGGAATCCCAGCACCTTCGCGACAATCGTTTCGAAGGTATGTACCGTTATTACAATTATTAATCCACTGCCTGTACCCGTGCCTACAGAGCACGGGTACAGGCACGCGTACTTGCAGCTGTAGTCCGAGTATTGGAAAATTGTTACGGGGGTCTCGACGAAAGTTTCTTAACCCTAGAACGATAACCTCGTTTTATTTTGACTATTCCGATAACCTGAGGTCCTAAATAACCCAAATGTCGAAAAATTCATATCTCCGGTGAAATCCAACGAAAAGGGTCCAATTTGGGCTCATTCTCGTTTTTCAATGCAGGATCGCGTGAGCCTGGGGCGATTTCGCTCGGAGTAAAAAAAATAGTCAAAGATGCGATGAGAAAGGGCGTGGGATTCGAAGTCGCCTAGGGTCGTTATGACCCCAGATTACCGTTCGAATATTAAGGGATTGACGCAACGTCCTATCGAGATATCTTTAAGGGTCTTGATAGGAGTTTTTTGAGGGGTTGACCGAGGATCTCAATGGGCGTTTTTGAGGAATTAACAAGAATCTCAGCCGGACTTTTTTGAGGAATTGGCCAAGAGTCTGGACGAAATTTTTTAAGGGGTTGACCGCGGATGTCGGCGGAAGTTTTTTAAGGGATTCATTCGGTTGAATCGAGTTATCTTCAAAGGATTAACCAAGAGTCTTAATGGGAGTTTTTTTAAGGGGTTGACCAAGGATCTCCTTGGTTTTTTCCTCAAAAATGCAATAAATACTGAGATGCTAGTCTACTGTTAAAAGTTCTGATTCGAGAACAAATTCGAGATGGCGACCAGCATCTCTCGCAATAAATAGCGAAAGAGTTCTGGCCCCTGAAACTTTCTCGTATTTTTCCATCAATTTTTTTTCCTGAAAAATCTGAAAAATTATGAGATGCTAGCCTTCTGTGGAGAGTTCTGGCTTAGGAAACATGTCTAGATGATGACCAGCATCGCTTGGTATGAAATGCAAAAAAGTTGTCGCCTCTGGAAATTGCTCGTATTTTTCCATCAATTTTTTTTCCTAAAAAATCCAACAAAAAGTGAGACGCTGGCTTTCTGTAAAGAGTTCTGACTCAGAAAACAGATCTAGATGATGACGAGCATCTTTTACTGTGAAATGAGAAAGGGTTCTGGCTTCTGGGACGTTCTCGTATTTTTCCATCGATTTTTTTCCTGAAAAATCCAATAAAAAGTGAGATGCTAGCTTTCTTTGAAGAGTTCCGGCTTAGGAAACATGTCTAGATGATAACCAGCATCGCTCGCAATGAAATGCAAAAAAGTTCTGGCCTCTGGAACTTGCTCGTATTCTTCCATCGATTTTTTTTCCTAAAAAATCCAACAAAAAGTGAGACGCTAGCCTTCTGTGGAGAGTTCTGGCTTGGAAAACAGTTCTGAATGATGGAGACCATCTGTAACTGTGAATTGAGAAAAGATTCTGGCTTCTGGGACGTTATCGTATTTTTCCATCGATTTTTTTTCCTATAAAATCCACGAAAAAGTAAGATGCTAGCCTTCTGTGGAGAGTTCTGGCTTAGGAAACATGTCTAGATGATAACAGGCCTCGCTCGCAATGAAATGCAAAAAAGTTCTGGCCTCTGGAACTTGCTCGTATTTTTCCATCGATTTTTTTTTCCCTAGAAAATCCAATAGAAAGTGAGATGCTATCTTTGTTCGTAAAAAATTAATTTTCGGGGATATTCTTAATGAGGAGAACGGCGGAAGGCAAAGATCTATCGTAACGCGTAACGCTCTTGATTTCGAGGTTATTTTCGTAAAGTATCGAATAGACAGGACGTGTGTTTCGCAAATGGGAAGAAACACCGTCAGTAACTTCATTTTCACTTTCTGGTTTGGTCGGTAAGCTTCTCGTGCATCTTTCCCGAATATTTATAGTGATCCCGATGAATTAGAATTATGAACGTTTTTTTCTTTGCAATTCCAAGAAATTTGGTCGTGGTGATGGCCTTGTCACGCATTGATTAATCAGCTCTTCGTTTTTTGATTTCCCGCGTTCGCCCGTTTTGCAAATCATGTTTCGTGTCACTTACTCACATGCATAATTTAAAGAAGGTTGCATTGTTTTTATCAGCGTTGTCTGAATCCGTTCCGTAAATGTGGTTCCCTTCGTTTGTAGTGACAGGAGTAGTAAGCCCGTGGTTATTCTTTTTCTTACTAGACTGGCTCAAAAGATCGCAAAGTACGGAACTTTTAGAGCTCCACCGGTACCACGACAACGGCCGGTTGCGGGGCCCGCCCGCGAGCGGATCCTCCAGATCTTTGAAGAACATCCCATAAGCAGTGCGAGACAAGTAGCGAGAGATATTGGTAATGCTTTATACCAATTGCTCATTTTACGATTGTGGCCATTCGTCGACTTTGATACAATGCATTTTCATTCCTTTCAACAGGCATTAACAGGGAAACAGTGAGGAAAATTGTTAGATCGGTTAATTACCCCTACAAGCTGCAGAAAGTGCAACAGCTAAACGAATTCGATCCCGAAGCCCGGATGGATTTTTGCCTCTGGGCCCTCGAGAGACTCGATGAAGATCCCAATTTTTTCCGCTACGTCCTATTCACGGATGAGGCAGGTTTTTCGAACCAGGGTACGCCAAATTCGAAAAACACTCGGTATTGGGCACCGGAGAATACTCGATGGGCTATTCCAGTACCAAGACAACAGCAGTGGCGAGTTAATGTGTGGGCCGGAATACTGAACGATCGCATTATCGGTCCCTGTTTTTTCGATGGGAATATGGATGGCCAAACATATCTAGAGCTTCTCGAGAATGATTTACCCAATTTTTTGGAGGATGTGCCTTCGGATGTTAGGCAGAGAATGTGGTGGCAGCAGGATGGACATCCTGCCCATACGGCAAGAAATGTGATGGCTTTCCTTCGCCAATGCTATCCAGAGCGTATTCTCGGACTCCATGGAACGGTGGAATGGCCGGCAAGATCTCCAGACCTGACCCCGCTGGATTTTTTTCTGTGGGGAACGGTCAAAGATCTCGTCTATCGTGACCCTCCTACGACGGAAGAAGACATGAGGGAACGGATTCGCCTTGCCCTCGCACCCATAACTCCAATCATGCTCCAGCGAACGAGAGCAAATTTAAGAAGGAGGTTAGAGTTATGTCAGGATGCCGAGGGCGGCCATTTCGAACAAAATCTAAATTAGGCGAATCCGTAGGCTTCCTCTCATGTGTTTAGAGGTAATTATTACTTCTCCATCAGTAGCTTTTTTCCGCTTTTGTGGTAGTGTCAAGAAAATTGCTTGAATTGACAATTATATTATTTCTGTAATGTTACCTTTCAACTTTAAGGGGTCCGATAGTTCCATGGAATACGAAATAACTTTCGTCACGAGATTTGTGAAGGAAAGTCATCGATTCAAGCTATATTGGGAGGATACTCGTTGTGCTGTCACCTCTTCTCTTGGAACAGATATAGGTATATGCATCAAAATTTTCGGTTATTCACAGGCCTCCATAGAAACATCGAGAAATCAAAGACTTTTAATCATCGCTTTGATCCGGTCGACATGATCCTCACCATTGCAGTTGTAATGGCTCTTGAAAGTCCACCCAGGATTTGCGACATACTGTTCGAAAAAAACGTCTCTTGTGGGAATCGTACGTCTCGGAAAAAATCTGGATCTCCTCGTTGCGAATGACTTTATCGTGATTCCTTTACGCTCGTTGCAAGGGTAATTTTTTGTGGTTCCGCGATTTTTCTCCTGTTATTTCCCTGTTACCGATTTAGCTCGCTACCAAGGCTTCTTATGGGATCGTTCTTCAATCGATGATGGCTGTAATACACAAGCTCGACTTCCGCCCTCCCGACTCCAAGAAACTGCGATTTCAGAAAAGTATCCCGAAACGCGCGACCAAAATCTTTAATGTTAAATTTCTCTGGATTTGCTGAACGGATTCTCCTCAACCAAGGACCATTCGAAAGATAAAAAATTGTAGAAAATTCGAGTCTAATATGAGATTTTTCAGTCAGTGAGCCATTGCCACGTCTGTTGATTTAAAAATCATAAAATGTAAAAACAATATGTTGCAAATGCTTCATAGTTTAAATCTTGTGAACTACTGTTTTTTTAATTGAAAAAAAAAAATTTTAATAAATGTTCGACGTATAGCACAGACCTCAGCTGGGCCCCCGTCCACTTTGAATGACATAATGTTACGTCCCGGTGAGTTAGCCGAGCTTTGGGAGAGACGTAACACGGTGGTGACCCCTCTTTCGAGTCAGGGCAATTAAGTCCTTTACTCTGGGACGGGGGTCGCGTCTTTGATATGGGGGTTGGAATAGGACGCCGTAGAACTATTCTTTTATTGATGAGGAGTAGAAAAGTGATACTCACTGTTTGTTAGTAGAGTTGTGGAGTATTTCTCCTGATTTCCTCCGTAAGCAGGCGCGATGGATTTATTAGTAAATAAGTTCTCGTATAGGATTGCAATACGAACACGAAGAGTAAATATATTTAACCTTTTTGGTTTACACTGAGTTACAACATCAAGTGAGGATGGTACAATTCCTCGTAAAAGCTTAAAGATTTGAAAAAGCGCGAGATTCGAGATTATTAATCGTTAATACGAATATATAGAAAATTTAGTTTGGTCAATTTAAGTGTTCGAAATCGGTATCGTTATGATTCACTGTGGTTCGTAGCACTGGGTAGTTGAACTGTGTTTCGATGAACAGGGGTATGATCTTGATGTGGCACGACTGTAGACTTGGGTTTTGGCTGAAGACTCACTGACTGTCTTGACTGTTAGACTTAGATTGTTGGACTTCAACTTTGACGATTGATAGAGACGAACTGTGGTACTGGACCGTTGATACCGAACTAGACTTCTGACTTCGATTGAACGACTGCACTGTTGAACTTGACGACTGACGACTGGATGATCACTGAACACTGAACGCTCCGGAGAGTTTTTCCCTGGTTTATATATTTTGGATTCTGTGGTCAGGGTAGGGTTATCCCTCTCCAGGTTTGGATGACGTGTCCCTCTGGTTCTTCAGAGTGCAAGAGGGGTAGTTGAGGGGGCTTGGCCTTGGCCTTCGGTGTAGTTCGTTGGTGATCCAATTGAAGTTTTATTGTTCATAAGAGTGATATTGCTTGGTGATGTCCTGCATACGAGCGTTCCCATTTCCATATTTTGGGGAAATGTAATATTGGTTTTATTGCAGGTGAACTTGGTCCTAGTTTTATTCCCTCGCTCATATGTTTTGCAGTTTATTAAATTCTTTTCCTGGTTGTCACGCCGACTTAGCGGCGCCGATGGTGGGTGCATTTAATATTTGGTGATGACGCGGACCAGATGTCCTGTTGGTGGTGGGGAGAAGGGTTGACTTTCTTGGAGATGAATCGAGAATATACGGCGTGGTCCGATATGGAGGGATAGTCTTGGGGGTGGATAGGGGAGGTTCTTCCTCGGTGCGTTGCTGGTCCCCTGGTTGCGTCCGTGGTGTAGATGTGTGGGTTGAAGAGTGCATCTATTCCTTTGATATTTCGGTCATTGGTGTTGGTGAAGAGGGTTGCTTTCTGTCATTTCTTCATTGCGTAGTTTCCGAGGTCTGTATTGATCTGCCCTAGTTTCCTCAAATATGACGGCGTTCTGGGTGTTGTTTAAGATAGGGGAGTTTAATGTGCATTGGGGAAGTTTTTAATATAGTTGAATGAGATGGGGTGTAATGATAGTAGGGAGAGATTATGGGATGACGTAACATAAACGCGCCAACATTTCGAATGTATAAAGAAGAAAATAAGGTTAAAGGATAGAGATAAATGAAAACAATAAGCATATTTTACAAAATGTTAACAGAACATAATACATAAATATTGATGAAACTTGACATTTTCATTCCTGGCGATGATAACGATCTGTCCCTGAAATGAAGGAGTCGCTTTTTTCCATACCGGAAGTTGTAAAGTCTTTTTTCCAGACCGGAAGTTGGACAATTTTTCGGAGTATTCGACCCCTTGAAAAAATAGCTTAATAAGTTTGATCGTCGCGAAATCGGAATCTCTTCATTCCTGGCGATGGTAACGATCTGTCGCGGAAATAAAAAAATCGCTTTTTTCCTTACTGGAAGTTGTAAAGATTTTCGAAATATTTAATCCCCTTAAAAAATTGTTTCCGTAGTTCCGATCGTCACGAAACCTGGCTAAGGTCATCGTCGTTCCGATCGTCGTGGCCTGGCTAAGGTCATCGCGAATAATGTCATTGCTCCAAAGCTCGTAAGCCGGTTTATACGATGAAACGAGTAAACTTTGACCAAAAACTCATCAATCCAACCTTATGGTTGATGGTTTCTACGAAGTAACCACGTTTCGAACCTGGTCCACCAGCTTTTTCAATTGGATTCATCTGGAGATCGAAAGAATGCCACTCGATAACAGATTAGCATACATTTCCAATAGAAACGAACGAGAAAGCAGTTTTCCTGCTTATCCAGATGAATCCAGGATGGATGATGGTATCCCGCAGCTACTTGGGCCGTCCTCTTTCGAAAATTACTTCAGGAATTGTTGGAATCACCTGGCCAAAGTCATCGCGAATAATGCCACTGCTCGAAAGCTCGTGGACCGGTTCAATCGATGAAACGAGTGAACTTTGACCAAAAAACTCATCAATCCAACCTTGAGGTTGATGGTTTCTACGAAGTAATCACGTTTCGAACCTGGTCCATCAGTTTTTTCAATTGGATTCATCTGGATATCGATGGAACGCTACTCGATAACAGATTTGCATACATTTCCAATAGAAACGAACGAGAAAGAACTTTTCCTGCTCATCCAGATGAATCCAGGATGGATGATGGTATCCCGCAGCTACTTGGGCCGTCCTCTTTCGAAAATTACTTCAGGAATTGTTGGAATCACCTGGCCAAGGTCACCGCGAATAATGCCATTGCTCGAAAGCTCGTGGACCGGTTCAATCGATGAAACGAGTGAACTTTGACCAAAAAACTCATCAATCCAACCTTGGGGTTGATGGTTTCTACGAAGTAATCACGTTTCGAACCTGGTCCATCAGTTTTTTCAATTGGATTCATCTGGATATCGATGGAACGCTACTCGATAACATCTTAGAAAACATTTCCAATAGAAACGAACGAGAAAGAACTTTTCCTGCTTATGCAGATGAATCCAGGATGGATGATGGTATCCCGCAGCTACTTGGGCCGTCCTCTTTCGAAAATTACTTCAGGAATTGTTGGAATCACCTGGCCAAGGTCATCGCGAATAATGTCATTGCTCTAAAGCTCGTGGACCGGTTCAATCGATAAAACGAGTGAACTTTGACCAAAAAACTCATCAATCCAACCTTGGGGTTGATGGTTTCTACGAAGCGACCATGTTTCGAACCTGGTCCACCAGCTTTTTCAATTGGATCCATCTGGATATCGATGGAACGCCACTCGATAACAGATTAGCATGCATTTCCAATCCTAGCCAAAAATCCCCTCCCGGGGAAAAAAGCTTGGACAAGTACATTTGTTGGTGATCCCCATTTCCATTTGTTTTCACAGAAAAATCTAATCCTAGCCAAAAATCCCCTCCCGGGGAAAAAAGCTTGGACAAGTACATTTGTTGGTGATCGCCATTTCCATTTGTTTTCACAGAAAAATCTAATCCTCTCTTGAAAAAAATTGGAAACGCCAACAAAATGAAGAATTGAAGAAAACCCCAAAAAAAAAAAAAAATTCACGAAGATTGAGAAAAATGCAAGAAATGCGAGAATGGTAGAAAAAAATTAATGGTATTCGCTCAGCATAAAAAATTTTGATATCTATAAAAGGACAAGTATTCCCTGTCTGAAAATCATGTTGATGTTCGAAAATCAATTAACGAGAAGAAAGGAAATCTTCCAAAAAGACACGTCTCAAAAAAAGGAACCCCTAAATACAAAATGGCGAATCGACAGAAAACCTTCATAAAAAAATACAAGACTAAAGTTTGCCATCATATGTTGAGCGTATGCGCACAGAGTACTTGGCCGGCCCGAAATTTTGAATTAAAGTGCTCAGCTTGGTTAATCTTGGCATAACGTAATTGTTTGGTTTTAGAAATCTTCTTAGAAAAGACACGCGAAAGCTTGGCGAAAATCTCGAGTCAATCAAGGTTCTCTCCTAAAACGATTTATATTTCAAGCTAGTAATACAAAAAATTGCTGGAAGTGCAATTTTTATCGACGCATTACGGGTCATTTGATATAATATTTAGCTCCACCTTAATTAGTGATCAGTTGTTATTTTTCTACGTATCCATACTTGTGTAAGATATTGCGCAAATGATTTAATTAATTCATTGTATATCAAATTGAGAGAAAACTTTGAATTTGTACTAATTCATTCGAATGTATAACGTTCAGTGACATTTGTGTAACGCTTATCATTTTTCTCATGAATACAACCGAGTTGTTCTACCTATCTATAAATAGCGGAAGCTGATACAAAAAATTTCGGGCCGGCCAAGTACTCTGTGCGCATACGCTCAACATATGATGGGAAACTTTAGTCTTGTATTTTTTTATGAAGGTTTTCTGTCGATTCGCCATTTTGTATTTAGGGGTTCCTTTTTTTGAGACGTGTCTTTTTGGAAGATTTCCTTTTTTCTCGTTAATTGATTTTCGAACATCAACATGATTTTCAGACAGGGAATACTTGTCCTTTTATAGATATCAAAATTTTTTATGCTGAGCGAATACCATTAATTTTTTTCTACCATTCTCGCATTTCTTGCATTTTTCTCAATCTTCGTGAATTTTTTTTTTTTTTTGGGGTTTTCTTCAATTCTTCATTTTCCAATTTTCCAATTTTTTTTCCAATTTTTTCCAATTTTTTTCAAGAGAGGATTAGATTTTTCTGTGAAAACAAATGGAAATGGGGATCACCAACAAATGTACTTGTCCAAGCTTTTTTCCCCGGGAGGGGATTTTTGGCTAGGATATCACTTATTTTTTCTGATTGAGAGTCTCCAGATTTTCCAGTCCGGTAGGAATAATTTGCTGATTTTTCCCTAGAAATGTACTCTGTGGAGCTCATTTGAAGCCAAGAATCATGTCTCTATCTCAATTTTACACCGAGATATGATTTTGGCCCATTTCCATGATTTTTGCTCGAAAACGACGATTTTTCATAAATTTTCAAACGAAAATCGCTCTTCTCCGAGCAACGACGGTAAAATCATGTTTTTTGTCCACATGGTTTGTTAAGCTGGAAGGAAACGTCAATGCACGCCATAATCTTTATTTTTCTTGGGAATTGTATTTTTGCATTTTCACTATTAGCTTAGAAAAAAACGACATTTTTACATGACTTGGGAGCAAAGATTTTATTTGGTTGGGTTTATGGGAATGAATTGCTGATTTTTTCCCCAAAAATATACTCTGTGGTGCTCAATTTAAGCCCAGAATCATATCTATATCTCGATTTCCCACCGAGATATGAATTTTTGCCCATTACCACGATTTCTGCTCGAAAATGACGATTTTTCATCAATTTTCAAACGAAAATCGCTCTTCTCCCAGTGAAAATAGTATAAAATTTCATTTTTTTTCGAGCCACATAATTTGTTGAGCTGAAAGGAAACGTGAACGCGTGCCATAATCTTGAATTTGCTCGAGAATGGTATTTCTGCCTTTTCACCATCAGCTTACAAAAAAACGACATTTTTACATCACTTAGGAGCGAAGAATTTATTTGTTTGGCTTCATGAACATAAAATGCTAATTTTTTCCCTAGAAGTATACTCTGTGGACCTTAATTCAAGCCCAGAATTATGTCTCTATCTCAATTTTTCATCGAGATATGGCTTTTTGCCCATTACCATGATTTTTGCTTGGAAAGGACGATTTTTCGACAATTTTCAAACGAAAATCGCGCTTCTCCGAGTAAAAATCGTATAAATTATGATTTTTTTTCTAGCCACTCGATTGGATACGCTGAAACAAAGAGGAAACACGTGCCAAAGTCTCAATTCATCGCGATAATTAAATTTTCGACTTTTGCCCACGAGTTGGAAAAATCAATATTTGAACATGAAGTTCTAGCGAAGAATTTTTCTTCTTGGCTCCATGAGAATAGAATGCTGATTGTTTCCCAGCAACTACACTCTGTGGAGCTCAATTCAAGCCCAGAATTATGTCTCTATCTCTATTTTTCATCGAGAAATGATTTTTTGCCCATTACCATGATTTTAGTTTGAAAATGACGATTTTCGACAGTTTTCTAACGAAAATCGCTCTTCTCCGAGCCAAAATGGTAAAATTATATTTTTTTTTCCAGCCACTCTGTTTGATACGCTGAAACAAAGAGGAAACACGTGCCAAAGTCTCAATTTATCGCGAGAATTCAATTTTCGACTTTTGCCCACGAGTTAGAAAAATCAATATTTGAACATGAAGTTGTAGCGAAGAAGTTTTCTTCTCGGCTTCATGAGAATAGAATGCTGATTTTTTCCCAGCAACTAGACTCTGTGGAGCTCAATTCAAGCCCAGAATTATGTCTCTATCTCAATTTTTCATCAAGATATGATTTTTCGCACATTACTATGATTTTTGCTTAAAAAGGACGATTTTTCGACAATTTTCAAACGAAAATCGCGCTTCTCCGATTAAAAATCGTATAATTTATGATTTTTTTCCCAGCCACTCGGTTTGATACGCTGAAACAAAGAGGGAACACGTGCCAAAGTCTCAATTTATCGCGAGAATTAATTTTTCGACTTTTGACCACGAGTTGGAAAAAATCAATATTTCAGCATGAAGTTGTCGCCAAGAATTTATCTTCTTGGCTCCATGAGAAAAAAATGTCGATTTTTTCCCTGCAACTAGACCCTGTGGAGTTCAATTCAAGCCCAGAATTATGTCTCTATCTCAATTTTTCATCAAGATATAATTTTTTGCCCATTATCATGATTTTTGCTTGAAAAGGACGATTTTTCGACAATTTTCAAACGAAAATCGCGCTTCTCCGAGTAAAAATCGCGTATAATTTATGATTTTTTTCCCAGCCACTCGGTTTGATACGCTGAAACAAAGAGAGGACACGTGCCAAAGTCTCAATTCATCGCGAGAATTGAATTTTCGACTTTTGACCACGAGTTGGAAAAAATCAAGATTTTAGCATGAAGTTGTAGTGAAGAATTTTTCTCCTTGGCTCCATGAGAATTTTGGCAGAAAGGAACAAATGTACAATTTTTTCTTGTGGCCCAGCGACATGATTTTTATGTCACTGAGCCCTCGCAGCGACAAGATTTTTATGTCACTGAGCCTTCGCAGCGACAAGATTTTTATGTCACTGAGCCCCCGCAGCAACAAGATTTTGATTTGCCTTAGCAACAAGATTTTCATGTTGCTCAGCGATAAGATTTTCATGTCGCTCAGCGACAAGATTTTTATGTCACTGAACCCTCGCAGCAACAAGATTTTGATTTGCCTTAGCGACAAGATTTTCATGTTGCTCAGCAATAAGATTTTCATGTCGCTCAGCGACAAGATTTTTATGTCACTGAGCCCTCGCAGCGACAAGATTTTCATTTGCCTCAGCGACAAGATTTTCATGTCACTGAGCCCTCGCAGCGACAAGATATTCATTTGCCTCAGCAAAAAGATTTTCATTTGTCTTAGCGACAAGGTTTTGTTCCGCTGAGAGATATTATTGCTTAGCGATTAATCTTCATGTGGCTCAGCGACAAGATCTTGATGTCACTGAGAGTTATCCGGAGCTATTAGATAACTTGCAGCGACAAGATTTTCATGCGCCTCTGCGACAAGATTTTTATGTGGCTCGAATCAGCGACAAGATTTTTTTATATCGCTGAGAATTATTATGTATAAGTCATGCTGTTAAGGTTTAGCAGGAGATATCGGAGAGAGTTTGGGTGAAATAAATGAGAGTGTCTATTTGCAGAACAATTGTGTATTTAATTCAGATAAGGAGACAGGTGAGTTGTTAAGCATTTCGCAATCGACTGACTCGCTGATTTTTCGTATCTCGGCCGCTCGCACTCTCTCACACATTCGCACACGCACTCATGACAATTTTTCCCCTACTCCGGTCTTTGGCCGAAGACTATCGGGCATACTCACGCACACAATAACGCGTATCAAACATGTCCAACACTTCCACCGTTTGTACGCGTTTTGTTTTCATTCACACCAATACTTTCGCGCAGCACACGGAATCGATCTTTTGGCAACGCTTTTGTGAAGATGTCTGCCTTTTGTTTTTCCGTGCTCACATACTCTACTCTTAGCTCGTTTGACTCGACTTTTTCGCGAATATAGTGATATCGAATCTCGATGTGCTTGGTGCGTTTGTGGAATTCTGGATTCCTTACTAATTTTATTGCACTTTGGTTATCAATAAATATTACTGTCTCACCCGCACATGGACATTCGATATCTGACAATAATTTTCTTAACCAAATTGCTTCGCGTGACGCAGCTGAAGCTGCAACATACTCGGACTCTGTCGTACTAAGAGTCACTAATTTTTGCCGCTGACTCGACCACGTCACGGGACCACCCGCGAGTTGAAATAAATACCCGGTCGTCGATCTCCGCGTTTCAACGTCTCCAGCATAATCGGCATCGGAATAACCGACGAGACCTTGCACGCTTCCACCGCCACGGAACTCAATACCGTAATTTACCGTGCCTGACAGATACGCTAATATCCTTTTAACCGCTCGCCAGTGTTCGCTGTCGTTATTATTCAAGAATTTGCTCACGGAGTTCACCGCGTACGCGATATCGGGACGCGATACAATAGCGAGAAACATGAGTGACCTGACGGCTTCTCGGTACGGCACTTTTGTTTTCTCTTTTTCTTCCTCAACCGCAGGACGCAAAGTTACATTCGGATCCGACGGCACACTGAGCGATTTTGCTTCGCTCATCCCGAATTTTTCGATTACTCGTTTCGCGTACGTGCTTTGGTGGACAAATACCACTCTCTCACCGCGATTTCTCTCGATTTGCATTCCAACAAATAAACTAGTATCGCCTATCGTAATTTTAAACGCTTTTCTCAGATGCTCCAACACGCTTTAGATCGCTTTACTTGACTCAGCCGCGATTAGACCGTCATCCACGAATAAAGCTAAATACACGATCGATTTTTCAATTTTTCCGACGAAAATGCATTTATCTGCATCGGTTTCGCGAAAATCGAACTTTAACAGGAAATTACTAAACTCTCGGTTCCAGCATCGCGGCGATTGCTTGAGCCCGTATAAGGACTTCTCGAGTTTGCACACTACGTTGTTTACCGCACTGTTCTTTACACTGAGACCTTCAGGAATTTCCATGAAAACCTCTTCTTTCAGTTTTCCATACAGGAAAGCTGTCTGGACGTCGAATTGGGCCAATTCAAGATCCATTTCTGCGACTACGGCCAGTAAAACCCTCAGAGAGTCATACCGGACGACAGGAGCAAACGTTTCAGAAAAATCGACGCCTTTTCTCTGCATAAAGCCTCTGGCACACAGGCGAGCTTTGTATTTACAGATGTTTCCTTCGCTGTCCTTTATTACTCGAAAAACCCACCGGGAATCTATGACCTTCATTGACGGCGTTCTCGTTACTAACGACCACGTTTTGTTTACTTCGTGTGCTTCGAGTTCCTTCTCGATAGCCTCGACCCATTTTGGAGCTTCGTCGCTCGTCATCGCCTCTTCAAATGTCGCTGGTGCGTCGTACTCGACTACGTTCGTCTCGTAGCACGCTGGTCGCTTCAGTGATGCTCGATCTCTCAAATTTCTGACGAGTTCCAGTTGATGAGCGCGTTCCGCTGCCTCAGGTTCTTCGACTTCCACCTCTTCGATCGCTGGCAGAAAAACGTCGTCGTCGTCTTCTGCGTCTCGTTCGACCTCTTCGCCAACCGCATTCTCAACCTTTGGGAGGATAATTTCGTCGTCGGGGCTCAAATCCACCATCCTCGTGGTGTTACCAACTCTTTCTCGAAATACAACGTCCCTTGAAACTTTCACTTTCTTTGATTCCGGATCGTATACACGATAATTCGAAGAGTTTCCTTCGTAGCCCACCAGGATCATTCGTTTTGCCCTCGCGTCGAGCTTTGTTGTTTGTTGTTTCGGAGTATTCACATATGCTTCGGAGCCGAAGATACGTAGATGCCCTAGGTTCGGCTTTATCCCCATCCAACGTTCGTACGGCGTTTCTCCATTTTTCGCGCTCGAGGATCCCGCTCGATTCATCAGGTAGACGGCCGTATTACACGCTTCCGCCCACAAACACTGTGGGAGTGCGCTCGCGTTTAGCATCGTTCTCGCACTTTCCATAATGGTGCGATTGTCGCGCTCTGCCTTGCCGTTTTGCTCCGGAGTGTATGGCGCCGTACACTCGCGCTCGATACCACGTGACTCTAAATATTCGTCCATTTTCTTATTTCGAAATTCTTTTCCGTTGTCCGATCGCAAAATTCGCATCACTTTACCGAATTTGTTTTCGATTATTTTATCGAACACCCGGAATTTTTCAAACACGTCACTTTTATGTTTAAGAAAATAGACGTACCGAAAACTTGTCGCGTCGTCTTTGAACGTTAAGAAAAACCGCGCACCTCCTAGCGATTCAACGTTCAACGGACCACACACGTCCGTGTGGATTACTTCGCCCGGTTTCGTTTCCGCGCGCGATCGTTCGCTCCGAAACGGTTTTCGATGCGACTTACCGACTTGGCACTCTTCACAAAAAATATCACCGGTTTTGGGTAGCGTGATTCCCTCGATTAATCCCTTTTTTGTCAGCTCTCTGATCGCGCGACCGTTCACGTGCCCGAGTCTCTCATGCCACACCTGGAGGCTCGTTTTGGCGACGTTCACTTCGTTTAACTCGCGGTCCACTTTTACTCTAAACAACATGCGGAAAATTTGATTTTCCTGTTTAATTCCCTGAGCCAGAATTTGTTTGTCACTAATTATTGTCACTTTCTCACCCGAGAACACAACGTCCTGTCCTCGAGAAGTGCATACACCCACGGAGAACAAATTTTTCTTCATGCTCGGGATATGGAGAACTTTTTCGATCCGCGAAGGATACCACGCACCGTCGACAAATTTTTCTATTTTAATCGTTCCTTCACCGACTACGCGACACTCTTTATTATCACCGAGCGAAACTGTACCACCATTCGCCAACTCACGATACTCGGCGAACCATTCTCTACGATACGTGATGTGCCTTGAGGCACCACTGTCGGTAAGCCAAACTTCGTGTTTTTCCGCTTTTAATGTAGCATTTGCCACCTTGACGAGTGATTTGTCGATTCGTTCATTCTCGCTGTTCGCGAGCCGTTGCGCGCCCGATTTTTCGACGACGAACGCGCAATCACGTGATTCACTCACCTCACGATTTTCCCCATCTCGTTTCTTCTTTTTCTTGCACTGCCGCGAGAAATGTCCTCTTCCGTTACAATTGTAACACCGCACTACCGGTCTGTGCCTTGAGAACTTTTTCTCTCCGTCACTGGGGCTGGGCTTTTCTTTTTCTTTTTCAGCCGGTTTCTTCGTCGCTGAGAACGCTCCCGGGATTTCGTCGTCCATCGACATTCGCTCCTCTTCTCGAATCAATCCCACCTCGAGACTTGCGAGTGTCTGCCTCTCAGCCGGCATCGTGTCCCACGCGGTTCGAAATGCCGCGTATTTCGATGTTAAGCTACTTAACACTTTCGCCATTACAGTTGTTTCGGACACTTCTTCCCCAATATCGGCCAGCTGAGCCGCCATATTCCGCACCTTGGCCACGTGTTGCACCATCGAGTCTCCCGTAGACATTCGATATTCGCAAAGTTTCGACATGAGCGTTAACTTGCTCGATGCCGATTTTTGCTCATGCAGCCTTGATAGACTGTCCCACATTTGCTTGGACGTCGTGCACACGAGCAACGGGCGTAACTGTTCTGGCTCCATTGCCGAGGAAATCAGAAACATCGCGCGCGCGTCATCCGCCAACCACGTTTCTCGCGCCTCATTTTGCGCGTTCTCGTCCGGCAAAGTTTTCGACCCATCCACTACTCCGTATATCTTATGCGCCAAAAATAATGCGCGCATTTGAAACTTCCAGCTCTGAAAGTCTTGCCCATTAAATTTCGTGACGTTTCGAGTCGAGATTGCTTCGGACATTTTTGATTTTTGATTGACTTTCACTCACTCGCGAAAAATACGTTATCACGACACAATATGTCTGCCCGCACGCCGACCGCGTGTTCTCTATATGAATTCACCCAAATTTCTCTTAAAAGCTCCACAGCCAACGATGACTGGGCTCATAACCTGTTAAGGTTTAGCAGGAGATATCGGAGAGAGTTTGGGTGAAATAAATGAGAGTGTCTATTTGCAGAACAATTGTGTATTTAATTCAGATAAGGAGACAGGTGAGTTGTTAAGCATTTCGCAATCGACTGACTCGCTGATTTTTCGTATCTCGGCCGCTCGCACTCTCTCACACATTCGCACACGCACTCATGACAATTTTTCCCCTACTCCGGTCTTTGGCCGAAGACTATCGGGCATACTCACGCACACAATAACGCGTATCAAACATGTCCAACACATGCTGTAAATGAATAAAATGGTGGGAGTAGGAAAGGGTCAAAAGATGTGGAGCATATTCATTCATGAAGCATATTCTCTCGTCATCGGAGCATGTCGGTAATATGGCAGTTGAAAATTTGAAATTGTGAGGTTATGACGAGCTGTCAAAGCTGTATCACAGCATTCGTTCAGACTCGGTAACGAAAAACCAGCAACACATTCTTCTCCCATAACCTTGCATCCTCAAGAAAATAAATGGTTATCCAACGTTCGTTGTTCGACAAGGAACAATTGTAACAGTTATTTTCTCGAAAATATCAAGGGCGGAATAGAAAAATATGAACTTATTTCAGCTATCTCTCTCTCTCACACTCACGTCAAAATGGCCGTTCGAAATATCAGCTGACATTTTTCGATCGCTCGTCTGCACTGTCGTGTGCACACGACGGATCCATTGGAATCATCGCAGCCTCGACCAACGAGGAATTTCGCAGCCCGGGATTGGCTAAGATGGGCGCACAGACCCCTTTGAATGTGTTGTCGGGCGGCCATATACAGACACGTCAAATCCTTCGATGTAGCGTGGTTCTGACGCAGGCTGAGATAGGACTAAGCCCGTGCAAAGTTTTTTCTCAACAATTACTTAATCAATCGTATCGAATTTGGGCTCTATCGAAAGGGTTTCGCGTAATTAGTCTCCATGTCAATTTTCAGGTCGCTAGACGACTCCTGGGCTTTACAGTTAGCTGAAATGTCATCGAAATTTTTTTTCCCACCACCGCGAATCGTTTTACTACGAGAAAGTATAGACTCGGCGAGCGCTCGGGACAAGCAGACGTCGCACAGCTGTTTTCAAATGTACTTGTCCCGAGACTCTGCCGAGTCTCTTGATAGAAACGATCGAGAAAGCAGTTTTCCTGCTTATCCAGATGAATCCAGGATAGATTACGGTATCCCACAGCTACTTGGGCCATTTTCTTTCAGAAATTACTTCAGGAATTGATGGAATCACCTGGCCAAGGTCATCGGGAATATTGTCATTACTCCAAAGCTCGTAGAACAGTTCGATCGATGAAACGAGTGAACTGTGACCAAAAAACTCATCAATCCAACCTTGGGGTTGATGGTTTCCACGAAGTAACCACGTTTCGAACCTGGTCCACCAGCTTTTCCAATTGGATTCATCTGGAGATCGAAAGAATGCCACTCGATAACAGATTAGCACTCATTCCCTCTTTAAAAATTCGAATTTTCAACAGTCACGTATGAAATATCGAATTGACTGCTTTCCCAGATGATCTCAAAGCAACGGATGATAAGATGCGTATACCGTGTTTGGGCAGACATGGAGGCAAGGCAAGACCTTTGCCTCAAATTAGTTAATTCAATGCCCGACCGTATGCGGTGTGTCATCGAGAACGACGGATTGTGGATCCCGTATTGAAAATCCTCCCCTGTAAGCATTGCAATCGTTTCGTAAATTTCATTTTCAGTATCGTAAGAATCGGATATTTTTTCCGTGGAACCTTGCTACGAGTGTATTTTTATTAGATATTTACAGAAAGAATGTCATTTTCCAGAAAGTTAACGTCGTCGCTGCTTTTTTTTCCGCTAGATGAGAAGTTCGCCCAAAATTGTTATTTTTTGGAAACGGACGATGAGAGGCTAGCCCAACGTCGTTCAGTCACCGCCGAGCGGTACTGACGCTTATATCTATGGCCGTCTCACTCAATGCTGCGGCTATTGTGGTGATAGGCCAAGCAATAGAGCTCTAAAATCACCAGATTTTGTAAAAAATACTAATGGCAAACCGCGAGTGCCATTCGACGCGGAATCGCTCCCCGATCACAACTGCATACTTTTCCACTCGAGATTTTCACTACTTATTTTGTTATTAACAAAATAGTGAAAAAAACAGCACTTTTTTTTGTTTTTTGCTTATAACAGACAAACTATTAAAGGAATGTTGTTTGTTCCAGAGGACGAATTATAAAAAATTGAAAAACGAAAAAAATGAGAGGTCAAACAATTTGATCGCTCAATTATTAAGGGAGAAAACTGCAAAAAACCAAAAAAAAAGCGTTTTTTCAAAAATTTGTTACGTCGCCATTTCTTAACTTATAGTGATGGCTCTTCGCGAGATAGTTTATTATGATACTTACTTCCTGTGTGCGAAACCCAGACGCTGTCCGATAATTAGTTTTTGCGTAATTGCAATAACAAATTTTTTATGCCATATTTTTCCAAGTCCCTCCTTGCCCTGGAAGTCGTCCGATTTGAATTTATCGAACGGATTTGGAAAGTAGAAAACTTCAGCTACAAAACGTCAATCTTCGTTTTTTGATAAAATGCCGAAAAATAGGTGAAAATCGCGCGCAAACATGAGCGAAAACGGCCGAGCGCACGAGAGTGGTCGTAGAGTGGGGGTAGAGCAAGAGCATCGGGGAAGGCGTATAGTAATACAAGCGCGCTGCACGCAAGTTGTTGATATTCAGATACGCCTTCCCCGACGCTCTTGCTCTACCCCCACTCTACGACCACTCTCGCGCGCTCGGCCGTTTTCGCTCATGTTTGCGCGCAATTTTCACCTATTTTTCGGCATTTTATCAAAAAACGAAGATTGACGTTTTGTAGCTGAAGTTTTCTACTTTCCAAATCCGTTTGATAAATTCAAATCGGACGACTTCCAGAGCAAGGAGGGACTTGGAAAAATATGGCATAAAAAATTTGTTATTGCAATTACGCAAAAACTAATTATCGGACAGCGTCTGGGTTTCGCACACAGGAAGTAAGTGTCATAATAAACTATCTCGCGAAGAGCCATCACTATAAGTTGAAAAATAGCGACGTAACAAAATTTTGAAAAAAACGCTTTTTTTCGGTTTTTTGCAGTTTTCTCCCTTAATAATTAAGCGATCAAATTGTTTGACCTCTCATTTTTTTCGTTTTTCAATTCTTTATAATTCGTCCTCTGGAACAAACAACATTCCTTCAATAGTTTGTCTGTTATAAGCAAAAAACAAAAAAAAGTGCTTTTTTTTGCACTATTTTGTTAATAACAAAATAAGTAGTGAAAATCTCGAGTGGAAAAGTATGCACTTATGATCGGGGAGCGATTCCGCGTCGAATGGCACTAGCGGTTTGCCATTAGTATTTTTTACATGAAAAAATCTCTATTGCTTGGCCTATGAAAGGAGCTGCTTCTACAGCTGACACAGTTGGACGTCTTTTTCGGGAGTTGCTTTCAGCGGCCGGCGGTTGTTCTTCCGATTATCTCTCAGAGACGCGTCACCCTTTGCAGTCTAAACTTGTTGATTCAAAAAGCTACTGTTTTTCCATCAAAATAAAATAAAAATTTGAATTTCAACACTTCTTCATTCATTCTTTCTTTATTGAATTTACTTCATTTCCAGATTCTACACATGAATGACCAGCAAATAGTTCCCGTAAAAGTGGTGCCTATAATTTGATTTCAATGAACAGTCCACAAAAAAAGAAATCATCCTCGTTGTCGGCGCCCTCTTCCTCGTCGTTGTCATCCTCCTTCATCGTCGTCGTCGTCATCTTCCTCCTCCTCGTCGTCGTCGTCGTCCTCGTCGTCATCGTCGCTGTTGTCGTCGTCGTCGTTCTCCTCGTCGTCGTCGCCGTCCTCCTCGTCGTCGTCGTCGTCGTCGTCCTCGTCGTCGTCCTCGTCGTCTCGTCCTCGTCGTCGTCGTCGTCGTCGTCGTCCTCCTCGTCGTCGTCGTCGTCGTCGTCCTCGTCGTCGTCCTCGTCGTCGTCGTCCTCGTCCTCGTCGTCGTCGTCGTCGTCGTCCTCGTCGTCGTCCTCGTCGTCGTCGTCCTCGAATATAATTTCATATTTTCGCGTTGATACATCCTTCAGTTTTCTATGTGGTTCAGGGTTGCTAATAGCAAAAGACAAATGACGGTGTTGTCAACACATTGCATGTTTTCCTCAGTCACTATCTCACTGTCTGGAATGATGGATTACATTCGCGGGTTGATCTCAAAATTCGAGAAAAATTTAGCAAACATGCCGGAAATTTTTGGGCGCATAATTGTTGCGCTTTCGGGGATTTGCGGGGACGAAGAGATCCCGAACTTTATAAGTTTGCAGGACGTGGACAAAATTATTCTGGCGGCGTACAAGAAACGTTAAAATTTTCGCAGACGGGATTACATCCGGAAATTTATCGATAGGAACCGAGCTTTTTTGATAAATTTTATCGAAAAAAAGGATTTGCGCCCTCAAAGGACCGAAAAATGCAAATAGTAAGTGAAAATGCTTTATTGTGTAAAGGATGTGATTTATTATTCCCAATAGCGATTTTCTGTAAAATGGGGAGAAACGTTGTGTTTATTTTTTTTCCGTAATTGCTCGGACTTTATGGTGTCGGAACGTAACAAATAATCCAAATAAAATAAAACTAATGTTATTTTTTCAGTGAGTCTTTCTTCGAAATAGGAATCGCAGCCCGGACGGATCTCCTCGCGATGACGGAAGGTGGGGTCGAAATGGTTTGGTAAATATTTCCGAAACATGTTTTTTTTTCACAATTAGTTAGCTTTTATACTAAGTATGATGTGAATGAAATTGAAAATGTCATTCATATATGAAATTCAACGTGAATTGGAATTGACAGTTTTTCTTTTATTGTTATTAGTGATGAAGAACAACAACAAAATTCGCCAGAAAACGGGACGAATCAACTGGAGGAGCCAAATATTCAGGTAAATTTTATTCACAAAATCGCGATATCGACTCGAAGCAGAGACGGCATTTTATTTTTCTTTTTTTACAGATTGATGAACAAGAGGCTCATTTTTCCGGAGAGGCAGGTGCAATGGGACTTGCGAAGGCGAAGAAAAGGAAGCGAAAAACAGAATTAGAGCGACTCGTACAAAATTAAAATGGAAAAATCAATAAATTCTTCATTATTATATTCTTCTCTATATATTGTATTATTATTATCTATATATATAAAAGAGTCGCGTGACTGACTGACTGACTGACTGACTGACTGACTGACAGACAACGCACAGCCTAAACCAATGAAGTTAGGATCGTGAAATTTGTCACGGTTACTCCTCTCGCATCGTAGACGCTCACTAAGAACGGATTTTGTTCGTTCTCTATCCAAAAAAAAATTATCGAATTTTTTTTTTTTTTTCAAATTTCAAAAACAAAATTTTTTTTTTTTTTAAAATTTTTTTTCTATACTCTTCTACCTCAATAAACGTTCACCGAGAACGGATTTTGTTCGGTCTCCACCAAAAAAAAAATGATAAAAAAAATTTATCAAAATTTTGTTTTCTCATCTACATATATGAAAGAGTCGCGTGACTGACTGACTGACTGACTGACTGACTGACTGACTGACTGACAGACAACGCACAGCCTAAACCAATGAAGTTAGGATCGTGGAATTTGTCACGGTTACTCCTCTCCCATCGTAGACGCTCACTAAGGACGGATTTTGTTCGTCCTCTATCCAAAAGAAAATTATTGCGAATTTTTTTTTTAGACAATTTTTAGATACATTTTTAGATAATTATCTAGATTTTTTAGATAATTTTTAGATACATTTTTAGATAATTATGTATCTAGAATTTTGAGATAATTTTTAGATACATTTTTAGATAATTATCTAGATTTTTTCGATACTTCTTTTTTAGATAGAGGACGAACAAAATTCTAAAAAAAAAATTTTTTTTTCAAATTAAAAAAATAATCCGTTAGAGAAATTGAGTGTTTACCATGGCAACGGTTACCATGGCAACGGTTACCATGGCAACGGTTACCATGGCAACGGTGACCATGGCAACGGTTATCATGGCAACGGTTACCATGGCAATGGTTGCCGTGGTAATCGTTTCCTTAGCAACCACTGCCATGGTAATCTATATACAGGGTGATTCAGAAAGACTTGCTGTCCGGGTATCCTCGGTTCCGGGACGGTATCAGGAGCAATCCTACTTAACGGTTTTTCAAAATTCACAACAGGTTTTAAATGGCAAGCAATAGAATTTTGGATTTTTAAGCCAATGAGAAGGTCGCTGGCGGCCATGATGTGCGACGCCTCACTGCCGTCTGACATAGGGGCTAAGACGGGGCTCTCGCTCACATTCACAGCAGAAACGTTTGTCGATTCTTTCGGCGGCAATGTCACACGACTCGACTTTTGCGCGAGAAACATGAAACTGTCGAGTGACGTTAGCAATGTGTCACGACGAATGTTTTGACTGTTTTGACAGATTGAAAGCGGTTGGAAATGCGAACATCAGCTGACGTGATCGCACAATGATGATTTTTTTCCCGATAAAGTCGTTTGTTTGATGAAACCGAAGCGAAAATTCTCGCAGTCATCTTAATCTTAATAAAATCGATAACTCCCATATTTCGTACCAATGACATTCTTAACGACTTTTTTATTCATGCAATTCAGAGATGAAAATCCTGAAAATTCATAATTTTTTTTGAAAAAAGTTCCCCTCGACGAAGCCGTTTATTTCACAAAAACGCACCAAAAATTATTGCAGATGTCTTAATCCCTCGCCGGGATAAGATTTTTGGCATATTGGTTAATTGCAACGATTTTGAGCGAAAAAAGACGTTATTTATCAATTTCGAAACGAAAATTGATCGTCTTCGATCCACCACACGAAAATGATGACTTTTTTTCGACAACGTGTCGTTTTTAGCCAAAACGAAGCGGGAAATTGTGCCATCGTCTCGATCTCTCGTCGGGATAAGATTTTTTGCATTTTACTACGCATTGCAGGGAAAATAACGCTTTTCCGTGCAACGTGAGACGATAATTTGTCGTCATGGATTGACCAATGGACAGTTCTATTGTGTTTCCTGAAATCATGAAAATTCGATCTACGTTGGATCTAAAACTGGTTGAATTCTTTTAACCGCTCACCGAGGTGCGATTATTGGTTCATTGCGACGATTTTGAGGGGAAAAAGACGTTATTTATCAATTTCGTAACGGAAATTGAATGTCTTCGATCCACCATACGAAAATGATGACTTTTTTTTCGACAACGTGTCGTTTTTAGCCAAAAAGAAGCGGGAAATTGTGCCATCGTCTCGATCCCTCGCCGGGAAAAGATTTTTGGCATTTTATTGCGCACTGCATGGAAAACAACGCTTTTCCGTGCACCGTGAGACGGTAATTCGTCGTCACGGATTGACCAATCGACAGTTCTGTTCTTTCTCCTGAAAGCATGATTATTCGATCTACGTTGGATCTCAAACGCGTTGCATTCTTTTAATCGCTCACCGAGGTGCGATTATTGGTTCATTGCCACGATTTTGAGAGAAAAAAGACGTTATTGATCAAATTCGTAACGAAAATTGATTGTCTTCGATCCACCACACGAAAATGATGACTTTTTTTTCGACAACACACGTGTTTAGCCAAAACGAAGCGGGAAATTGTGCCCTGTTTCCTGAAATCATGAAAATTCGATCTACATTGGATCTCAAACTGGTTGCATTCTTTTAATCGCTCACCGAGGCGCGATTATTCGGTAATTGCAACGATTTTGAGCGAAAAAAGACCTTTTTCCAATTTTGAAACGGAAATTGATCCTCTTCGATCCACCGCACGAAAATGATGATTTTTTTTTTCGACAACGTGTCGTGGTTAGCCAAAACGATGCGGAAAATTGAGCCATCGTCTCGATCCCTCGCCGGAATAAGATTTTTGGCATTTTTATGCGTACTGCATGGAAAACAACGCTTTTCCGTGCACCGTGAGACAGTAATTCGTCGTCACGGATTGACCAATCGACAGTTCTGTTTTTTTGCTGAAATCATGAAAATTCGATCTACATTGGATCTCAAACTGATTGCATTCTTTTAATCGCTCACCGAGGCGCGATGCTCGGTTGATTGCAACGATTTTGAGCGACAAAAGACCTTTTTTTTCAATTTTAAAACGAAAATTGATAGTCTTCGATCCAGCACACGAAAATGATGACTTTTTTTTTCGACAACGTGTCGTTTTTAGCCAAAACGAAGCGGGAAATTGTGCCCTCTTTCCTGAAATCATGAAAATTCGATCTACGTTAGATCTCGAACTCGTTGCCTTCTTTTAATCGCTCAGCGAGGCGTGATTGTTGGTTAATTGTCGCGATTTTGAGGGAAAAAAGACGTTATTTATCAATTTCGGAACGGAAATTGATCGTTTTCGATCCACCACACCAAAATGATGACTTTTTTTTCGACAACGTGTCGTGTTTAGCCAAAACGATGCGGAAAATTGAGCCATCGTCTCGATCCCTCGCCGGGATAAGATTTTTGGCATTTTACTGCGCACTGCATGGAAAAGAACGCTTTTCCGTGCACCGTGAGACGGTAATTCGTCGTCACGGATTGACCAATCGACAGTTCTATTCTGTTTCCTGAAATCATGAAAATTCGATCAACATTCGATCGCAAACTCGTTGCATTCTTTTAATCGCTCACCGAAGCGCGATTATCGGTTGATTGCAACGATTTTGAGCGAAAAAAGACCTTTTTTTCCCAATTTTGAAACGAAAATTGATCGTCTTCGATCCAGCACACGAAAATGATGACTTTTTTTCCGACAACGTGTCGTTTTTAGCCAAAACCCCGTGAAAAAACGGCCGAATGGCCCAAGCGTTGCCCAGCGCTGTGCCAACCGTGACTGACGGTTGTCCGACCGTTGGCAAAACTGGTCGGCCAACCACTGCGTCAGCCTTGGAGTGATAACAGCGGTCCCACGGTTGGCTACAGCTTGGGAACAGCACTGGCCCAGCGTTGGTCATGACAACGGCCCGATGCTCAGCCAACCGTTGAGCCAGTACTGAAAAAAAATTATTGTTTATTTAAAATTTTATTTACACGCGCGTCAGGGCTTTTCGCCTTCTACGCGATTCAACTCGACTGTCTTGGACGCTTGCATTTTTTAATTGGGCCGAAGATAAATTTCCTGTCGATCGGGGATTCGAACCGCCGTACCCACCTACCTCCCGTTGGCAGTCGAGGACGCTATCCATTACACCACTCGTGTCTTGACAAAATCTATTCAAGAAATCTATATAAGAAGGAAAATTTTTCATGAACTATTAAATTCATCAATTGTCGACAAGATATGCCGAAAGATCTTCGCACACTCAATACATAAAAACGTATTGTTGTGCAATATTTTGAATAACTTTTATCGCGTATACACGATATGTTAGTACGCTTATAAAACTTAAAATACATTTTCATGTATTGGTCGTGGAAAATTTTTGCATATCCCGTCGATATTTAGTAATTTTGCTTCTAAAAAAATTTTCCATTCAAAGCTTGATAACGTATGTATAATGTGTTACATTATACGTATATAATACTTATTTTTTTTTGCCGCAAATGAGCAAACGAGGAGTGGATAATTTAAATAGTGTCATATAATGAGATGACTTTCCAAAATGAATGCTGGCTTAGCCCGGGCCTTTGTCAGCCGCCGATAGCGGAATCGACAACGTGGTAAACAACCGTAAAAGCAGTGTCGGCCCGATATTGGGCGAACACTGGACGCCAACAGTCGGCCGACGTTTCTAAACCAACGATTGGCCTAGGCTTGGCCGACCGTCTCAACCGATGCTGAACCTAAGCGTTGCTCAAGCATAGGCAAAGACGTTGAGACATGTTCAGGCCCAACGGTTGGTGCCAATGGTTGGCTGCCCAGTACTGTCCCGGGTATCGGCCGTATTTCAAGTGTCGGCAATTTTTTCACGGGACGAAGCGGGAAATTGTGCCCTCTTTCCTGAAATCATGAAAATTCGATCTACGTTAGATCTCGAACTCGTTGCCTTCTTTTAATTGCTCAGCGAGGCGTGATTGTTGGTTAATTGTCGCGATTTTGAGGGAAAACAGACGTTATTTATCAATTTCGGAACGAAAATTGATCGTTTTCGATCCACCACACCAAAATGATGACTTTTTTTTTCGACAACGTGTCGTTTTTAGCCAAAACGAAGCGGGAAATTGTGCCCTGTTTCCTGAAATCATGAAAATTCGATCTACGTTGGATCTCAAACTCGTTGCCTTCTTTTAATCGCTCAGCGAGGCGTGATTGTTGGTTAATTGCCACGATTTTGAGGGAAAAAAGACGTTATTTATCAATTTCGGAGCGAAAATTGATCGTCTTCGATCCAGCACACGAAAATGATGACTTTTTTTCGACAACGTGTCGTTTTGAGCCAAAACGAAGCGGGAAATTGTGCCCTGTTTCCTGAAATCATGAAAATTCGATCTACGTTAGATCTCGAACTCGTTGCCTTCTTTTAATCGCTCAGCGAGGCGTGATTGTTGGTTAATTGCCACGATTTTGAGGGAAAAAAGACGTTATTTATCAATTTCGGAGCGAAAATTGATCGTCTTCGATCCAGCACACGAAAATGATGACTTTTTTTCGACAACGTGTCGTTTTTAGCCAAAACGAAGCGGGAAATTGTGCCCTCTTTCCTGAAATCATGAAAATTCAATCTACGTTAGATCTCGAACTCGTTGCCTTCTTTTAATCGCTCAGCGAGGCGTGATTGTTGGTTAATTGTCGCGATTTTTAGGGAAAAAAGACGTTATTTATCAATTTCGGAGCGAAAATTGATCGTCTTCGATCCAGCACACGAAAAAGATGACTTTTTTTCCGACAACGTGTCGTTTTTAGCCAAAACGAAGCGGGAAATTGTGCCCTCTTTCCTGAAATCATGAAAATTCGATCTACGTTAGATCTCGAACTCGTTGCCTTCTTTTAATCGCTCAGCGAGGCGTGATTGTTGGTTAATTGTCGCGATTTTGAGGGAAAAAAGACGTTATTTATCAATTTCGGAACGAAAATTGATCGTCTTCGATCCACCACACCAAAATGATGACTTTTTTTTCGACAACGTGTCGTTTTTAGCCAAAAAGAAGCGAAAAACTGTGCCATCGTCTCGATCTCTCGCCGGGATAAGATTTTTGTGCATTTTTCTACGCATTGCATGGAAAACAACGCTTTTCCGTGCACCGTGAGACGATAACTCGTCGTCACGGATTGACCAATCGACAGTTCTATTCTGTTTCCTGAAATCATGAAAATTCGATCAACATTCGATCGCAAACTCGTTGCATTCTTTTAATCGCTCAGCGAGGCGCGATTATCGGTTGATTGCAACGATTTTGAGCGAAAAAAGACCTTTTTTTTCCAATTCTGAAACGAAAATTGATCGTCTTCGATCCAGCACACGAAAATGATGACTTTTTTTTCGACAACGTGTCGGTTTAGCCAAATCGAAGCGAAAAATCGTACCATCGTCCCAGAGTCTCGAAAGTCGCACATGATCATTTGCAGCTTACGACGATTTACATGAAAAGGAGAAAGTTTACTTATAACTTTTTTTATAAAGTAATAAGTAATATGAAATGTTATAAGTAATAAGTGAATTTCGAAACGCACATTTATCATCATTGATTGAACGCGTCACGAAAAAAATGAAGGCTACGTTGGTAGGTTATGCAACTCAAATAAATGAGGATCGAATCAACAACTGTCAGAAGCCTCTGAATATTCGCCTTGCCTCCGTGTCCTCTGAAAAAAAAACTCATTTTGTGCTAATTTCCAATTATTAATAAAATAATATTGTTTTGTCCGTGTGTGCTATTGTTTCATTATTTGCTTACGTGTTTGTTCATATTTCAATTCAGTGTTATAATAATTTATCGTTTTTTCCACTCTTATTAATTTTTTGCGTGTCAATTTCTGTCATTTATTTTTTCTCTTGTGTGTCGTGTGTATTTGATTCATTCATTCCGTATTTAATTTTCCGTCTCAATTCCCTTTATATTTCATTTCTTTTATTGTGTGCTATTTTTACGTTTCAATTTTTAATTTTTTTCGGTTTACAAATATTATTTCAATAATTCGAAATGGCACATTACGAGCCGCGAGAATACGCCCAGATGGTGCAAAAGTATATCGAGTCGGGGTATGTCGGTGCGCGGGCGGAGGAGGCGTATCGCGAGGCGTTCGGCAACGCACGATGTCCTGACGCCAGAACGATCATGAGCGCGTACCGTCGGTTCTGCGAAACGGGCACGGCATTGCCGAATAAACAAAATTGTGGTGCTCCGAGGACCGCGCGAACTGCGGAAGTGGAGGAAAGAATCCTCGAGGAGTTCGCAGCTGACCCCACGACCAGTATTCGCAGTGTTGCGAGGCGGCTACGGTCATCGTATGGCACGGTGCAGCGAACGTTGAAGGCAGAGAAAAAGCACGCCTTTCATTACACGCGAGTCCAGGCCTTACAGCCGGAAGATTTTCCGGCAAGGCTGCATTTTTGTCGTTTCCTCATTCGAAAAGAAAATGAGGATCCAGGATTCGTCCACAGAATAATTTATTCCGACGAATCGAGTTTCGGAAGAGATGGTACGTGGAATTGTCACAATTTCCATGTATGGAGCGGGAAGGAGGACAATCCACAAGCCACTGTTGTTCGGAACCACCAACAGCGATTTCCGTCTTTGAATCTTTGGGCCGGAATATACAACGATAAATCGGTAAGTAAATAACCAATAAAAACTTTCGAAAAACGAAAAAAAAAACAAAAGGATTATCGATTTTATATTTTTATCTTTCAAAATTCCAGTCGAAATTTAAGTTTTATCGAACAAAGTCAATATTTTGTTGAACACGGTGAACTAAATATTTTTGGATAATTCCGAAGTTTTCATCATTTTGACAATATTTTTCATTTCCAACGGAACTGTCGACAAAATTTAGGATTGAAATGAGAAAAAATTTACTCTGGGAAGAGACTTTCCAGAATATTTCTTGCTGTGACACAAAATTTTTGTGATGTAAAAAAAACGGTTTAGTCGACGTACCCAACAAAATATCGATCTTTTCCAACAAAATTTTCTTTCCAGTGGCATCATTTTACACTGAATTATGAAAAATTCTGTCCCTCTCCTCTCACGCTTCAGACCAGATCCTTCCCCTTTTCTTCCACCCTCGTTTTCTTTCCATATTTGCAGATTGGTCCATTTCATTTTGACGGGAACCTCACGTCGGAGAGGTATTGCGAATTTCTTCGGCGGTGCCTTAGGAGATTATGCATCCGCGCAGGGATGACGTTGGATGAATTCAACGGGGCTCATTTCCAACAGGATGGGGCGCCTGCACATACCAGCAGGCAATCACAGAATATGCTGCGCGAAATATTTGGCGAACGTGTGATCGGACGAGGTGGCGTCGAGGATTGGCCTCCGCGATCCCCGGACTTGAATCCTTTGGATTTCTTCCTCTGGGGCCACGTCAAATCCATGGTCTACCGGGAACCCGTTGCAGATCAGGCAGACTTGGAGGCTCGCATTGAAGCAGCGCTGCAATCGGTCACTCCAGAAATGTATCGGAGTTGCGGTGCGAGTCTTTTGCGACGTGCTCGGCTTTGTGTCGAGATGGCGGGGGGCCATTTCGAGCACCTCCTTTAATTAAAAAACATTGGAAAATAAAGAAAATTTCGAGACAAGGATTCGAAAAATACTTTGCTGTTTTTAATTTACTTGTCCAGAATGTCCTTCACCGTCTCTAATACAATTCCTGTATTTCCATTTCATTTATCGAACCTCAATTAACGCATATAGAGATAAATTATCACGTGTACGCTCTTCGGAAATTGGCTGCAAATATCACAAACAACTGCGTCAACGTTTTGCTGGAGATTTCACCGAGTAACGATTTAATTACGTTCAATAATTATTACGGCTGGAAAAAGTTGTCGAAAGATTTCAAATTTATCACGTGCTCGTGAGATATTGAGCGGTTTTTCCGATCGACTAATTGGGTGGGGCCTGCAGCTCCTAATTCATCGTTAAATTAATTAGTAACTTGAAAAATATGATTTTTAGAAAAAAATTGCGTTTTTTTTTCGAGCATCGGTCCTGGGGAAATTTTTTTTGAGAATCGAGGTCAAATATTTCTCGAAAACAATTGTGATGGAATGAACATTAAGCTACCACGTTACGTGTCGCGCTTCTCAAATGCGAAACAGGAAAAAAAAGTGTTTCGAGTCTTGAAAAGTCCAAGAATTGTGCGATTTGTATACGATCAGACAGCATAGACCTTTTCGTGTTAACGCGCGATGAGAAGATCGGGGTTTCTCCCCTGCTGCGATCTTACGCATAAGCCGCCGGTGTTTGCTGCTCTAAGGGTTTCCCTTTACAGTTAGTCCTTCGCACGACGAGAGAATTATAATGCTGCGGCAGAGTACACAGAATGAATTCCGGGTGAGAATATAACCCACGACCTCATCTCACCTTCTTGTTCTCCTTTTCTCAGTTTTTTCAAACCCCGCACTCCTCTCTCTCCCTCTTGATTTTAACTTCTCTATTCATTTCCCTGGTCTTTTGTCCCTCGGACCTCACGGTTTTTTCTTTAGATCGATGTAAAGGACATTTGACGCGTCGACGCGGTCTAACGAATCATTTGTTTCGTACGAAAACGAAGAACGCGAGCAATTTATGATTTTTCGAAAAATTTCAATTTTATTCATAAATTGGTGAAAAAAAATGAAAGAAATCAAAATTCCGGCGATTATTTTGGCAAATAATAGAGCGCAAAAAAAATGAAAACTTCAAAAATCAATTTATATAGAAAAAAAATGTCAATTCGGAACGTAGACGCCCATATACGTGTACACTGCTATTCATTAATGCCTGGGCAAAGCGAAAAGTAGCGATTTTACCGACCGTGTACCGTCATTTGTCGAAGTAGCTTGAAGTTCGGAGGAGTTTCAGACTCATGTGTCAAGCGTAATTCTTAACCACCAAATTATTATCTAACCTAGCGAATACATGACAGCGCTGCAATAAGGTTACCGCGGCAAGTTGACACAGCGACCGGCAGATCCAAATTGGAACAAGGGGTTAAGTGGGATGAAAAAAGCTACGAGAAAGTGATGCTTTATCGAGTAATGAAATTAATTGAGAATTTTGATAGAAATGACAATATAAAAAATGAAAATGACATAAACATCATGCATCTTGAGGAAGCAATTTGCAATTTTTAATTTGCAGCCTTTTTTTATTTGCATTTTAATAATAAAATTCACAATATCTTACGAAATTTGCAAAAATCGGAGCGGTCAGACGATTTTTAGAAAAACTCACATTTTTGTAAAATTCGACAAATCGTAAAATTTAAAACGCTCAACCGATAGTTCCCAAATTCAATACCAACCTTCCTATTATGATACTCTAATTATAAAAAAAAAATTAGCAATAAATCTTGAAATTTGCGAAAGTTAGAGCGTCGACATCCTTTTTTTTTTAATTACAAAATGCTTCAGAATTTGAAATGTTCTAACGATCCCGCCAAAATTTTCAGCAAACGAAGAGCTGGTATCGATTAACATCTGTGCAGAACAAGAGCCATGTTGCTCAAACCGTTGTCACAGACGATGATTCGCGCATGACTCTTGCCTTAAATTGAGCTCCACAAAGTATTTTTGAAGGGAAAAAATCAGCATTTCATTCGCATGGAGAAAGAATAAAAATTCTTCGCGACAAATCCATGTTGAAACTTTGATTTTTTCCAACTCGTGATCAAAAGTTGAAAATTGAATTCTCGCGATAAATTGAGACTTTGGCGCGTGTTTTCTCTTCTTTTCAGCGTATCGAACCGAATAGCTGGAAAAAAAATCATAAAATATACGATTTTTACTCGGAGAAGAGCGATTTTCGTTTGGAAATTGTCGAAAAATCGTCATTTTCAAGCGAAAATCATGCTCGTGAGCAAAAAATCATATCTCGATGAAAAATTGAGATAGAGACATGACTTTGGGCTTGAATTGAGCTCCACAGAGTCTAGTTGCAGCGAAAAAATCAGCATTTGATTCTCATCGAGCCAAGAAGATAAATTCTCGGCGACAACTTCATGCTAAGATATTGATTTTTTCCAACTCGATGTAAAAAGTCGAAAATTCAATTCTCGCGATAAATTGAAACTTTGGCGCGTGTTTCCTCTTTGTTTCAGCGTATCGAAACGAGGGGCTGGAAAAAAAATCATAAAATATACGGTTTTTACTCGAAGAAGAGCGATTTTCGCTTGAAAATTGTCGAAAAATCGTCATTTTCAAGCCAAAATCATGCTCGTGAGCAAAAAATCATATCTCGATGAAAAATTGAGATAGAGACATGACTCTGGGCTTGAATTGAGCTCCACAGAGTCTAGTTGCAGCGAAAAAATCAGCATTTTATTCTCATCGAGGCAAGAAGATAAATTCTTGGCGACAACTTCATGCAAAAATATTGATTTTTTCCAACTCGATGTAAAAAGTCGAAAATTGAATTCTCGCGCTAAATTGAGACTTTGGCGTGTGTTTTCTCTTCGTTTCAGCGTATCGAACCGAGTGGCTGGAAAAAAAATCATAAAATATACGTTTTTTACTCGGAGAAGAGCGATTTTCGTTTGAAAATTGTCGAAAAATCGTCATTTTCAAGCAAAAATCATGCTCGTGAGTAAAAAATCATATCTCGATGAAAAATTGAGATAGAGACATGACTCTGGGCTTGAATTGAGCTCCACAGAGTCTAGTTGCAGCGAAAAAATCAGCATTCTATTCTCATCGAGGCAAGAAGATAAATTCTTGGCGACAACTTCATGCAAAAATATTGATTTTTTCCAACTCGATGTAAAAAGTCGAAATTTGAATTCTCGCGCTAAATTGAGACTTTGGCGTGTGTTTTCTCTTCGTTTCAGCGTATCGAACCGAGTGGCTGGAAAAAAAATCATAAAATATACGGTTTTTACTCGAAGAAGAGCGATTTTCGTTTGAAAATTGTCGAAAAATCGTCATTTTCAAGCAAAAATCATGCTCGTGAGTAAAAAATCATATCTCGATGAAAAATTGAGATAGAGACATGACTCTGGGCTTGAATTGAGCTCCACAGAGTCTAGTTGCAGCGAAAAAATCACCATTTTATTCTCATCGAGGCAAGAAGATAAATTCTTGGCGACAACTTCATGCAAAAATATTGATTTTTTCCAACTCGATGTAAAAAGTCGAAAATTGAATTCTCGCGCTAAATTGAGACTTTGGCGTGTGTTTTCTCTTCGTTTCAGCGTATCGAACCGAGTGGCTGGAAAAAAAATCATAAAATATACGATTTTTACTCGGAGAAGAGCGATTTTCGTTTGAAAATTGTCGAAAAATCGTCATTTTCAAGCAAAAATCATGCTCGTGAGTAAAAAATCATATCTCGATGAAAAATTGAGATAGAGACATGACTCTGGGCTTGAATTGAGCTCCACAGAGTCTAGTTGCAGCGAAAAAATCAGCATTTCATTCTCATCGAGGCAAGAAGATAAATTCTTGGCGACAACTTCATGCAAAAATATTGATTTTTTCCAACTCGATGTAAAAAGTCGAAAATTGAATTCTCGCGCTAAATTGAGACTTTGGCGTGTGTTTTCTCTTCTTTTCAGCGTATCGAACCGAGTGGCTGGAAAAAAAATCATAAAATATACGATTTTTACTCGGAGAAGAGCGATTTTCGTTTGAAAATTGTCGAAAAATCGTCATTTTCAAGCAAAAATCATGCTCGTGAGCAAAAAATCATATCTCGATGAAAAATTGAGATAGAGACATGATTCTGGGCTTGAATTGAGCTCCACAGAGTATATTTGAAGGAAAAAAATCAGCATTTCATTCGCATGGAGCCAAGAATAAAAATTCTTCGCGACAAATTCATGTTGAAACTTTGATTTTTTTCAACTGGTGATCAAAAGTTGAAAATTGAATTCTCGCGATAAATTGAGACTTTGGCGCGTGTTTTCTCTTCTTTTCAGCGTATCGAACCGAGTGGCTGGAAAAAAAATCATAAAATATACGATTTTTACTCGGAGAAGAGCGATTTTCGTTTGAAAATTGTCGAAACAATCGGCATCGTGATTTCGCGTTGCTCGATCACGATGCCGACTTTTCGAAAGCAATGCCACACGAGATTATAAAACAAATGAAAGCTTTGTGTTCCTTCACTACGGAATTGTCATCCCAAAGACTCATTTTCAGTCTTAACATTCATTCACAAAAATGGTGCGCAGGAGACATTATACCGATTTATTCAAAAATCCTCATCAATTGGGAAAGCTCATCGCGTGTCTCGGCCTGGAAAAATATTCTTTGCAATTGAAAGCAAAAAAAGTGTTGCCTCGTCGGATTGTTCGGGAAATTTGTGATTCAGTTTTCAAGGGAGCGTATTACAAGCACCGTGCCGAGTACGTCCGGAGTTTTGTGAGGAATAACCGTTTGCCAATAATAGCATTTTTCGGAAACACTGGACTGAACGCGTAAGTATTATTATTGTTATCTGTAATAATTACTAGCTTTGTCTTTGGAGGTTAAATACGTTTTTTTTTTCATTATCAAAAGTACAGACTTACACAAAAAAAATGTCTTGTCAAAATTGCAAAAATTGAAGCGTAGAGAAGATTTTTCGGAAATTTTCGAAAAACTCAGATTTCCGTAAAATTCGAAAAATCATCAAATTTGAACCGTTCAACCGATATTTCCGAAATTCTTTTCTTTGGATCAATTATCCCCCCCCCCTCCCTTGCCCGTTCATTTTTTTCGTTTTTTAATGCAGAATCACGTGAGCCTGGGGAAATTTTGCTCGAAGTGAAAAAAATTAGTCAAAAATACGATGAAATGATAAAAAAAAGGGAGAACGAAAGGTAAAAGGGCGCCAGAGAGAAGGGAGAAATCTCCTCGGGACTTTTTTGAAGGATTGGCGGAGAGTCTGGCCGCGATTTTTTAAGGGATTGACCAGTGGTTTCGACGGATCTTTTTTAAGGGATAAAGTCAGAGTCCCATTGAGATTTTTTTAAGGGATTAACGAAGAGTCTTGAGGGGATTTTTTTTAAAGGGTTCACCAACGATCTTAACGAGAGTTTTTAAGGGATAAAGGAATAATCTTGCCGGGACTTTTCTGAGGGATTGGCCAACTGTCTGGACCGGATTTTTTAAGGGGTTGACCGGGGTTCTCGACGCAAGTTTTTTGACCTTGGAACGGTAGCCTTATTTGATTCAACCTATTCTGGTAACATGGGGTCATACATGACCCCAATTTTGATAGATTCATCTCTTTGGTAAAATTCAACGAAAAAAGTCCAACTTAGACTCATTCTTATCGTTTTTTAATGCAGAACTACGTGAGCCTGGGGCAGTATTTTGCTCGGAGTTAAAAATCTAGTAAAAAATGCGATGGAGCGATAAGAAAACGGGAGAACGAAGCGAGAAATCTCGCCGGGACTTTTTTGGGGGATTGGTAAAGAGTCTAGACGGGATTTTTTTAAAAGGGTTGACCAATGATCTCAATGGAAGTGTTTCAGGGATTAAGCAGGAATCTTGCCAGGACTTTTTTAAGGGATGGGCCAAGAATCTGAACGGGATTATTTTTATATTTCAAAAGTATTTTTCCACAATTCTTACGAATGGCAGAAATTTGTTGCTTTTGCAAAATTAAAATTCGTGAAAATGGATGATAATAATGAAAATCGATGAAAAATCATGGAAATCGATAGAATTAATGAAATTCGATGAAAATTAATAAAAAAAACTAATAAAAATCGATAAAATTTATGAAAATCAATAAAAAATTAATAAATACTGATAAAAATCGAGAAAAATAATGCTAAGTTATTAAATTTCATTACAATACATGGAAATAAACTAAAGTAATTAAAAGTTAAAGTATGGACTTATCCACAATCTCTTGTGGAAATTGCAAAAATTGAAGCGTTTAGACGATTTTTCGAAGATTTGCGAAAAACTCAGATGTCCGTGAAATTCGAAAAATCATAAAATTTGAACCATTCAACCGATAATTCAAAAATTCAATACGAACCTTTCTATTAAGTTACTGTATTTATAACATGCAAAAATAGTAAAAAATCTTGAAATTTGCGGAAATTAGAGCGTCAACGCCCCTTTTTGGGAATTTTCACAATGCCGTAGGATTAGTATTTCTTGAGCTATTCCACGTAAATCTCAGACAACGAAGAGCCTGTATAGATTTAAATCTGTATTAAACGGAACACAGTAACACACGCACGCACGCACACACACACACGCACACGCACGCGCGCACACACACACACACACACACACACACACACACACACACACACACACACACATTTTTCGTATTTTTTGGGACATTTTAAGCAAATTGACATTGAAAACTGGAAAACGACGATTTCACCGTCACATAGCTGCCTCTATGAGGGAGCAAAAAAATAATAATTCTCCTTTTCCAGCGAGGATCCGTATGAAAACGTTGCCAGGCGGTTCCAGGCCTTTATCGACGAATGGGATGCTTCAGGCAAATCAAAGTCGGGAAAAGAGCCACGGTAAGCAAATGCATAAAAATTCACCGATGAAGACGATGTTGAAGTTTGCATCGTTGAAATGCAACAAAGTTCTGTTTTTTTTTCCTTCAGCGGTGCTAATGATTCTCATTAAAGTACTTTGTCAGGATAAGATAACGGTCTTTTTTCAAAATCGGTACGAAACATGTCATGGTTTTTGAAATTGATCGAACAATCAATCGAAAAACGTGTTTGCCATTGGGTCCAAACGATGCAAACTTCAGTGTCACCAATTTACTAGGTGCTTTACAATACGATGATTCCTTACGCCTCAGTAACGTTAGAGAAGTTATAATTTTCACATTTTTTCACATTATAGGCCCCTCAAGTTTTCGAGAGAAGTCGGAGGGCATGCCGAAAGAGTGGATGCTGGCGGCGCGCTAGAAAGTGGAGAAGAAAAAGGAGGGGACGCAGAAGAGGGAGGAGAAGGAGAAGGACAAGAAGCGGGAATGATGGAAGAAGAAGTTGAGGACCGGGAACGTGAGGCCAGTTCGACAGCGGGTGTTGAGGATCAGGGAGACAAGGAGGGAATGGTGGATGATCAGGGAACCGAGGGAGGAAGTGAGCAAGAAGGGAGAGAGGAGATAAACAAGGAATGTGGGGCTCAGGAACGGGAAGACAAGGTACTTGAAAATGAGTTAAACTGCGCCCTTTGCAAGTGATTGCAGGAGGCGCTTCACGCACTATACCTTCCGTTGATTACGAATATCTGTTAATACGGAACGAATGTTTGAATAGATGGACCGGAACGACAAAAATATTGCAGCGCCGGAGAAGAAGAGGAGGAAGAGGAGATCACCGGAAGAGATGGCGATGGAAGAATATCGTGCATTTTGTAGCCCACGATACATGGGGGTCGCATTGAATAAATAGTTTTTTCGATTTTTACGTCTGCTGAGATCATTTTGCGTTATTTGCGGTTAACATCTCCATCTCCGTTTCTGCATCTCCGTTTCTGCACTCCATTAACCGATGGATGCAATCTTGGCGCGGGCTGAACAACGGTTCCGATGCTAATGACCTCTGAATTTGAATCGCCATTTCCTGCGATTAGTTTTCGAATTCAGACGTCATTAGCATCGTAACCGTTGTTCAGCCCACGCCAAGATTGCATCCATCAGCTAATGGAGTGCAGAAACAGAGATGCGACTAGGTTTGAACGTGGGTTAAGCAAATTTTGCACTCCGAGTGCGAAGATGCTCACCCTGCATGCGAAACGATGACTCGTTCGAGACTATCCAAACATATCGAGCTGCACTTTCTTTACTGTTGTATGGACCGCGTGCAGCACACATCACTAGGTTGATCGATCTCAACCGGATCGAGTGAATCGCTTTTCAATGTGGGTTAGACCCTGAAATATCGCACTTTAAAAAGTTTTAACCTATTACCGAATTTGAACTGGGGGTGATTGGTTTAAACTGTTTAGGCTGCAATATTTCGGGGTCTAACCCACATTGAAAAGCGATTCACTCGATCCGGTTGAGATCGATCAACCGAATGATGTGTGCTGCACGCGGTCCATACAACAGTAAAGAAAGTGCAGCTCGATATGTTTGGATAGTCTCGAACGAGTCATCGTTTCGCATGCAGGGTGAGCATCTTCGCACTCGGAGTGCAAAATTTGCTTAACCCACGTTCAAACCTAGTCGCATCTCTGTTTCTGCACTCCATTAGCTGGTGGATGCAATCTTGGCGCGGGCTGAACAACGGTTACGATGCTGATGACCTCTGAATTTAAATCGCCATTTCCTGCGATTCGTTTTCGAATTCAGACGTCATTAGCATCGTAACCGTTGTTCAGCCCGCGCCAAGATTGCATCCATCAGCTGATAGAGTGCAGAAACAGAGATGCGACTAGGTTTGAACGTGGGTTAAGCAAATTCTGTACTCCGAGTGCGAAAATGCTCACCCTGCATGCGAAACGTAAACTTGTTTTAGACTATCCAAACTTTTCGAGCTGCACTTTTTTCGCTGTTGTATGGACCGCGTACAGGACGCACCATTCGGTTGATCGATCTCAGCCGGATCGAGTGAATCGCTTTTCAATGTGGGTTAGACCCTGAAATATCGCACTTTAAAAAGTTTTAACCTATTACCGAATTTGAACTGGGGGTGATTGGTTTAAACTTTTTAGGCTGCAATATTTCGGGGTCTAACCCACATTGAAAAGCGATTCACTCGATCCGGTTGAGATCGATCAACCGAATGATGTGTGCTGCACGCAGTGCATACAACAGTAAAGAAAGTGCAGCTCGATATGTTTGGATAGTCTCGAACGAGTCATCGTTTCGCATGCAGGGTGAGCATCTTCGCACTCGGAGTGCAAAATTTGCTTAACCCACGTTCAAACCTAGTCGCATCTCTGTTTCTGCACTCCATTAGCTGATGGATGCAATCTTGGCGCGGGCTGAACAACGGTTACGATGCTAATGACGTCTGAATTTGAAATCGAATCGCAGGAAATGGCGATTTAAATTCAGAGGTCATCAGCATCGGAACCGTTGTTTAGCCCGCGCCAAGATTGCATCCATCGGTTATTGGGGTTCAGAAACAGAGATGCAACTAGGTTTGAACGTGGGTTAAGCAAATTCTGCACTCCGAGTGCGAAGATGCTCACCCTGCATGCGAATCGTAAACTTGTTTTAGACTATCCAAACTTTTCGAGCTGCACTTTCTTCGCTGCTGTATGGACCGCGTACAGCACTCACCTTTCGGTTGTTTGATCTCAGCTTCATCGAATGAATCGCTTTGCAATGTGGGTTAGACTCAGAAATATTGCACTTTAAAAAGTTCTAACCAATTACCGAATTTGAACTGGGGGTGATTGGTTTAAACTTTTTACGCTGCAATATTTCGGGGTCTAACCCACATTGAAAAGCGATTCACTCGATCCGGCTGAGATCGATCAACCGAATGGTGCGTCCTGTACGCGGTCCATACAACAGTAAAGAAAATGCAGCTCGAAATGTTTGGATAGTCTCGAACGAGTCATCGTGTCGCATGCAGGGTGAGCATCTTCGCACTCGGAGTGCAAAATTTGCTTAACCCACGTTCAAACCCAGTCGCATCTCCGTTTCTGCACTCCATTAACCGGTGGATGCAATCTTGGCGCGGGCTAAACAACTTTTACGATGCTAATGACGTCTGAATTTCCTGCGATTCGTTTTCAAATTCAGACGTCATTAGCATCGTAACCGTTGTTCAGCCCGCGCCAAGATTGCATCCATCAGCTAATAGAGTGCAGAAACAGAGATGCGACTAGGTTTGAACGTGGGTTAAGCAAATTCTGTACTCCGAGTGCGAAAATGCTCACCCTGCATGCGAAACGATGACTTGTTTTAGACTATCCAAACTTTTCGAGCTGCACTTTTTTCGCTGTTGTATGGACCGCGTACAGGACGCACCATTCGGTTGATCGATCTCAGCCGGATCGAGTGAATCGCTTTTCAATGTGGGTTAGACCCTGAAATATCGCACTTTAAAAAGTTTTAACCTATTACCCGAATTTGAACTGGGGGTGATTGGTTTAAACTTTTTTGGCTACAATATTTCGGGGTCTAACCCACATTGACAAGCGATTCACTCGATCCGGTTGAGATCGATCAACCGAATGATGTGCATAGCTGCACGCGGTCCATACAACAGTAAAGAAAGTGCAGCTCGATATGTTTGGATAGTCTCGAACGAGTTCATCGTTTCGCATGCAGGGTGAGCATCTTCGCACTCGGAGTGCAAAATTTGCTTAACCCACGTTCAAACCTAGTCGCATCTCTGTTTCTGCACTCCATTAGCTGATGGATGCAATCTTGGCGCGGGCTGAACAACGGTTACGATGCTAATGACGTCTGAATTTGAAATCGAATCGCAGGAAATGGCGATTTAAATTTAGACGTCATTAGCATCGTTACCGTTGTTCAGCCTGCGCTAAGATTGCATCCATCGGTTAATGGAGTGCAGAAACAGAGATGCGACTAGGTTGGAACGTGGGTTAAGCAAATTCTGCACTCCGAGTGCGGAGATGCTCACCCTGCATGCGATACGTAAACTTGTTCGAGGCTATCCAGACATTTCGAGCCGCACTTTCTTGACTGTTGTATGGACCGCGTACAGCACACACCATTCGGTTCATCGATCTCAGCCGGATCGAGTGAATCGCTTTTCACTGTGGGTTAGACCCCGAAATATTGCACTCTAAAAAGTTTTGACCAATTACCGAATTTGAACTGGGACTGATGGGTTAAAACTTTTTAGGCTGCAATATTTCGGTGTCTAACCCGCATCGAAAAGCGATTCACTTGATCTGGCTGAGATCAGTCAAACGAATGGTGTGTGCTGTACGTGGTCCATACAACAGTCAAGAAAGTGCGGCTCGAAATGTCTGGATAGTCTCGAACAAGTTTACGTGTCGCATGCAGGGTGAGCATCTTCGCACTCGGAGTGCAGAAATTGCTTAACCCACGTTCAAACCCAGTCGCATCTCCGTTTCTGCACTCCATTAAGCGATGGATGCAATCTTGGCGCGGGCTAAACAACTTTTACGATGCTAATGACGTCTGAATTTCCTGCGATTCGTTTTCAAATTCAGACGTCATTAGCATCGTAAAAGTTGTCAAGCCCGCGCCAAGATTGCATCCATCGGTTATTGGGGTTCAGAAACAGAGATGCAACTAGGTTTGAACGTGGGTTAAGCAAATTTTGCACTCCGAGTGCGAAGATGCTCACCCTGCATGCGAAACGATGACTCGTTCGAGACTATCCAAACATTTCAAGCCGCACTTTCTTCACTGTTGTATGGACCGCGTACAACATACACCATTCGGTCAATCGATCTCAGCCGGATCGAGTGAATCGCTTTTCAATGTAGGTTAGACCCCGAAATATTGCAGTCTAAAAAGTTTAAACCAATCACCCCCAGTTCAAATTCGGTAATTGGTTAAAACTCTTTAGGCTGCAATAATTCGGTGTCTAACCCACATTGAAAAGCGATTCACTATATCCGGCTGAGATCGATCAACCAAATGGTGGCATGCTGGACGCGGTCCATACAACATTGAAGAAAGTGCAGCTCGAAACGATCGGATAGTCTCGAACGAGTTCACGTATCGCATGCAGGGTGAGCATCTTCGCTCTCGGAGTGCAGAATTTGCTTAACCCACGTTCAAACTCAGTCGCATCTCTGTTTCTGCACTCCATTAACCGGTGGATGCAATCTTGGCGCGGGCTAAACAACTTTTACGATGCTAATGACGTCTGAATTTCCTGCGATTCGTTTTCAAATTCAGACGTCATTAGCATCGTAAAAGTTGTCAAGCCCGCGCCAAGATTGCATCCATCGGTTATTGGGGTTCAGAAACAGAGATGCAACTAGGTTTGAACGTGGGTTAAGCAAATTTTGCACTCCGAGAGCGAAGATGCTCACCCTGCATGCGATACGTAAACGCGTTCGAGACTATCCGAACGTTTCGAGCTGCAATTTCTTCACTGTTGTATGGACCGCGTACAGCATGCCACCATTCGGTTGATGGATCTCAGCCGGATCGAGTGAATCGCTTTTCAATGTGGGTTACACCCCGAAATATTGCACTCTAAAAAGTTTTGACCAATTACCGAATTTGAACTGGGGGTAATTGGTTAAAACTCTTTAGGCTGCAATAATTCGGTGTCTAACCCACATTGAAAAGCGATTCACTATATCCGGCTGAGATCGATCAACCAAATGGTGGCATGCTGGACGCGGTCCATACAACAGTGAAGAAAGTGCAGCTCGAAACAATCGGATAGTCTCGAACGAGTTCACGTATCGCATGCAGGGTGAGCATCTTCGCTCTCGGAGTGCAGAATTTGCTTAACCCACGTTCAAACTCAGTCGCATCTCTGTTTCTGCACTCCATTAACCGGTGGATGCAATCTTGGCGCGGGCTAAACAACTTTTACGATGCTAATGACGTCTGAATTTCCTGCGATTCGTTTTCAAATTCAGACGTCATTAGCATCGTAAAAGTTGTCAAGCCCGCGCCAAGATTGCATCCATCGGTTATTGGGGTTCAGAAACAGAGATGCAACTAGGTTTGAACGTGGGTTAAGCAAATTTTGCACTCCGAGTGCGAAGATGCTCACCCTGCATGCGAAACGATGACTCCTTCGAGACTATCCAAACATTTCAAGCCGCACTTTCTTCACTGTTGTATGGACCGCGTACAGCATACACCATTCGGTCAATCGATCTCAGCCGGATCGAGTGAATCGCTTTTCAATGTAGGTTAGACCCCGAAATATTGCAGTCTAAAAAGTTTAAACCAATCACCCCCAGTTCAAATTCGGTAATTGGTTAAAACTCTTTAGGCTGCAATAATTCGGTGTCTAACCCACATTGAAAAGCGATTCACTATATCCGGCTGAGATCGATCAACCAAATGGTGGCATGCTGGACGCGGTCCATACAACAGTGAAGAAAGTGCAGCTCGAAACGATCGGATAGTCTCGAACGAGTTCACGTATCGCATGCAGGGTGAGCATCTTCGCTCTCGGAGTGCAGAATTTGCTTAACCCACGTTCAAACTCAGTCGCATCTCTGTTTCTGCACTCCATTAACCGGTGGATGCAATCTTGGCGCGGGCTAAACAACTTTTACGATGCTAATGACGTCTGAATTTCCTGCGATTCGTTTTCAAATTCAGACGTCATTAGCATCGTAAAAGTTGTCAAGCCCGCGCCAAGATTGCATCCATCGGTTATTGGGGTTCAGAAACAGAGATGCAACTAGGTTTGAACGTGGGTTAAGCAAATTTTGCACTCCGAGAGCGAAGATGCTCACCCTGCATGCGATACGTAAACGCGTTCGAGACTATCCGAACGTTTCGAGCTGCAATTTCTTCACTGTTGTATGGACCGCGTACAGCATGCCACCATTCGGTTGATGGATCTCAGCCGGATCGAGTGAATCGCTTTTCAATGTGAGTTACACCCCGAAATATTGCACTCTAAAAAGTTTTGACCAATTACCGAATTTGAACTGGGGGTAATTGGTTAAAACTCTTTAGGCTGCAATAATTCGGTGTCTAACCCACATTGAAAAGCGATTCACTATATCCGGCTGAGATCGATCAACCAAATGGTGGCATGCTGGACGCGGTCCATACAACAGTGAAGAAAGTGCAGCTCGAAACAATCGGATAGTCTCGAACGAGTTCACGTATCGCATGCAGGGTGAGCATCTTCGCTCTCGGAGTGCAGAATTTGCTTAACCCACGTCCAAACTCAGTCGCATCTCTGTTTCTGCACTCCATTAACCGGTGGATGCAATCTTGGCGCGGGCTAAACAACTTTTACGATGCTAATGACGTCTGAATTTCCTGCGATTCGTTTTCAAATTCAGACGTCATTAGCATCGTAAAAGTTGTCAAGCCCGCGCCAAGATTGCATCCATCGGTTATTGGGGTTCAGAAACAGAGATGCAACTAGGTTTGAACGTGGGTTAAGCAAATTTTGCACTCCGAGAGCGAAGATGCTCACCCTGCATGCGATACGTAAACGCGTTCGAGACTATCCGAACGTTTCGAGCTGCAATTTGTTCACTGTTGTATGGACCGCGTACAGCATGCCACCATTCGGTTGATGGATCTCAGCCGGATCGAGTGAATCGCTTTTCAATGTGGGTTACACCCCGAAATATTGCACTCTAAAAAGTTTTGACCAATTACCGAATTTGAACTGGGGGTAATTGGTTAAAACTCTTTAGGCTGCAATAATTCGGTGTCTAACCCACATTGAAAAGCGATTCACTATATCCGGCTGAGATCGATCAACCAAATGGTGGCATGCTGGACGCGGTCCATACAACAGTGAAGAAAGTGCAGCTCGAAACAATCGGATAGTCTCGAACGAGTTCACGTATCGCATGCAGGGTGACCATCTTCGCTCTCGGAGTGCAGAATTTGCTTAACCCACGTTCAAACTCAGTCGCATCTCTGTTTCTGCACTCCATTAACCGGTGGATGCAATCTTGGCGCGGGCTAAACAACTTTTACGATGCTAATGACGTCTGAATTTCCTGCGATTCGTTTCCAAATTCAGACGTCATTAGCATCGTAAAAGTTGTCAAGCCCGCGCCAAGATTGCATCCATCGGTTATTGGGGTTCAGAAACAGAGATGCAACTAGGTTTGAACGTGGGTTAAGCAAATTTTGCACTCCGAGAGCGAAGATGCTCACCCTGCATGCGATACGTAAACGCGTTCGAGACTATCCGAACGTTTCGAGCTGCAATTTCTTCACTGTTGTATGGACCGCGTACAGCATCCCACCATTCGGTTGATGGATCTCAGCCGGATCGAGTGAATCGCTTTTCAATGTGGGTTACACCCCGAAATATTGCACTCTAAAAAGTTTTGACCAATTACCGAATTTGAACTGGGGGTAATTGGTTAAAACTCTTTAGGCTGCAATAATTCGTTGTCTAACCCACATTGAAAAGCGATTCACTATATCCGGCTGAGAGCGATCAACCAAATGGTGGCATGCTGTACGCGGTCCATACAACAGTGAAGAAAGTGCAGCTCGAAACGATCGGATAGTCTCGAACGAGTTCACGTATCGCATGCAGGGTGAGCATCTTCGCTCTCGGAGTGCAAAATTTGCTTAACCCACGTTCAAACCTAGTGGCATCTCTGTTTCTGCACTCCATTAACCGGTGGATGCAATCTTGGCGCGGGCTGAACAACTTTTACGATGCTAATGACGTCTGAATTTCCTGCGATTCGTTTTCAAATTCAGACGTCATTAGCATCGTAAAAGTTGTCAAGCCCGCGCCAAGATTGCATCCATCGGTTATTGGGGTTCAGAAACAGAGATGCGACTAGGTTTGAACGTGGGTTAAGCAAATTTTGCACTCCGAGAGCGAATATGCTCACCCTGCATGCGATACGTAAACGCGTTCGAGACTATCCGAACGTTTCGAGCTGCAATTTCTTCACTGTTGTATGGACCGCGTACAGCACGCCACCATTTGGTTGATCGATCTCAGCCGGATCGAGGGAATCGCTTTTCAATGTGGGTTAGACCCCGAAATATTTCAGCCTAAAAAGTTTTAACCAATCACCTCCAGTTCAAATTCGGTAATTAGTCAAAACTTTTTAGACCTCAATATTTCGGGGTCTAACCCAAATTGAAAAGCGATTCACTCGATCCAGCTGCGATCGATCGACCGAATGGTTCGTGCTGTACGGGGTCCATACAACAGTGAAGAAAGTGCAGCTTGAAAAAATCAGATAGTCTAAAACGAGTTTACGTTTCGCATGCAGGGTGAGAATCTTCGCACTCGGAGTGCGGAATTTGCTTAACCCATATTCAAACCTAGTCGCCACTTCGTTTCTGCACTCCATTAACCCATGGATGCAATCTTGGCGCGGGCTGAACAACTTTCACGATGCTAATGCTGTCTGAATTTGAAAACAAATCGCAGGAAATTCAGACGTCATTAGCATCGTAAAAGTTGTTCAGCCCGCGCCAAGATTGCATCCATGGGTCAATGGAATGCAGAAACGGAGATGCGACTAGGTTTGAACGTGGGTTAAGCAAATTCCGCACTCCGAGTGCGAAGATGCTCACCCTGCATGCGAAACGTTAACTCGTTTTAGACTATCCAAACTTTTCGAGCCGCACTTTCTAGACTGTTGTATGGACCGGGTACAGCATGCCACCATTCGGTTGATCGATCTCAGCGGGATCGAGTGAATCGCTTTTCAATGTGGGTTACACCCCGAAATATTGCACTCTAAAAAGTTTTGACCAATTACTGAAACAGTTATCGCCGTCCCCGTCGTCCTCCCCACCATCATCGTCGTCCCATCGTCTCCGTAATCGTCGTCGTCTTCTTCAATTTCCCCTTGCTCTTTTCATTTTTTTAATATTACAATTCATTTTCAATTTCAATATTTAATTCATTCTAATTATAGAACAATAAAATAATTCACAATAAAACTATAAATTTATTAATCAAGAAAGTACAAATATTTTCAACCTTTTTTTTATTTTCACACGTTTACATTTTTTTTCACAGTTTTAATTTTTTCAAAATCATCGTCGTTTTCATTAATATTTGTCTTCCTCGACATCCACTTCGTCTCCACTGCATCGTCACCGTCATCCTCGTAAACGTCTTGGTATCCTCGCTGTCTTCGTCGTTTTCGCCTTCCTTCCGTCTCAATCTCCCGCGTCCTTGTTCCAACATTTAGTTCGCGTACATTTCACGCCCTTTCAAATCCGACTTTCGATGTCGTCGGCGCGAATCATCGTCTGTCACTTTTTTGTTCTTCGAGGGTTAGAAAAATCCGAGCGATCGCGTCAGCTGACACATGCCTAACGTCACACGACAGCCAGATACTTTTTGCGCGAAAGTCGTGTCCTGTGACATTGCCTCCGAAACAATCGGCAAAAATGTTTGCTTTGATCGCGAGCGAGAGCCCTGTCTTAGCCCCTGTGAATGCCCCTTAAATTTCTCAAAACGGCTAAGTAGGAATTCTTTAAATATCGTTCCGAACCCGAGGGTACCCGGACAGCAAGTCCTTCTGAATCACCCTGTATGATCCATCATTCTATTGACTACAGCGTAGTAATAATGCGTTGTCTTTTATTCGTGTTTATATTCATCGCTACCTTCAAGGCAATAGTGAATATGGCGGAAGCAAATGAAGAGGAGCGCAATCTGTTTGCGAATTATAATTCAGGGACTCGGGGACGGATCGTCGGTCTGTATCAGGCAGGCTGTCCTCGTGATCGTATCCGAGCTATGGTTGGGTGCAATCGAAAAACGGTGGATCTTTGGATTAACAAGTTTAGGCTAGGTGGTGACGCGGCTTTGAGAGATCATCGGAAGAACAACCGTCGGCCGCTGAAAACAACCCCCGAAGAAGACGTCCAACTGTGTCAAGCTGTAGAAGCAGCGCCTTTCACCACAGTAGCCGCAGCATTAGATGAGACGGCGATAGACATAAGCGTCAGCACTGCTCGGCGGCGATTGAAAGACGTTGGGCTAACCGCTCATCGTCCGTCTCGTAAAACGCCACTCACCGAAGAGCACCGTGAGCAGCGACTCCATTTCGCTCAAGAACATTTACAGTGGACGCCGGAACAATGGGCCACGATTGTATGGTCTGACGAAAAGGTATTTCACTCGAAATTTTCGTCACTTTTTTTTGAGATGGCAGTTGCTCCGTTAGGTGACTGCTTAACCATGCACTGGCTCGCAAGTCAATCGCTGGGTGGGATGCAGTTTTGCTGATGATGACAATCCACTGAATTTTGGTTAAAATATAGCCACCTGTATGGGCCAAGGTTTTCCACAGTTCCCTTTGGCCCTCGTGAAAATGCGATTCATGCATTAGAAAAGAGTGGCTGTGGGCAACACTCTGGGGAGTCTCTTAGGAACAGGAACGATAACACTGCAGGGGAAATCAGGGTCAAGTAATGAGATAGGGTCGTAAAATCAAGCAAGGGTATACACGCGAATAACATGAATAGTAATAAATGTTACTAGAAGTCCGGCTCTTTCGCTACTTGCGCTCTCTTTTTTCTTTTAGTTTAGTTGCCCAATAATAGCCTCCCTCTTTGTATAGGTTTTCAAGACCTCAGACGACAGCCGGCGGAATGTTTACCGTCCACGGGCCCGGCAATTCCAACTGGACCCACGTTATGTGGTTGAAAAACAGTGGGCTGGTAGGATTTCCGTCGGCTTTTGGGGCTGCATGTCAGCGGCTGGACCCATAAGCCTATGCGAAATCCCGGCCAGGATGAATTCAGCTGATTACGTTGACGTCCTTGAAACCACCATGCTCCCCGCAGCCAGAGCGCGCTTTCCCGTTGATGTGTACCCGCAGATCCATTTTATGCAGGATAATGCTGCGGTGCACACATCACGGGAAACGATGGCGTGGTTTGAACAACACCCGGACGTCAATGTAATCAACTGGCCTAGCAAATCTCCGGACTTGAACCCGATCGAAAATCTGTGGAGTATGTCTAACATAAAACCCCTATTTTACTGTATATAGGAGTACGGCAGCTCTCGCGCTACGCTTTTTCTTTAATACTTGGCGGTGTTGTGCCCGTGCAAACCGTCACGTGGGGGCGAGTTTGCTTGGGACCGGTTTATTCGGGATATTGCCAAGATTGAGTTAAACTCCAACTCAATACTTTCAGTTTTAACTACTAAGGTTTATTGTGGATAAGTTCGTTACAATTGAGTGTTAAATGCCTCAAGACCAATCGGTGTAGTTAATGATTTGATAATTCGGTATCTGATCGCAGAGTGCCTGATTTGGGCGTTGCGTTCCCTTTTTATGAACTAGGGGTTTTCGAATGATTTGTGGAGGTGGTATTAATTGGAGGTGGTAATTAATGGTGGTGGGCAGTCGATCGTCCGACGCCTTGGGGTTATTGTACAGGTGCATCGCGACGGTCGAGTGCTGAGTTTAATTGTCAGCGTTTTTGGTTTGGCCTCGAAGTTGGAGCAAAGTCCACGAGACTTGCTGAGGGATGCGTTTTTGAACGGCACGTGCACGACTTCCTGTCGCTGATTATAATATGATAGTTTTATGGAATTGGTTGCTATGCGGGCGCAACAATCCTCCCCCCTTGGGAAGACGAAACTTCGTTTCGACTCTTTATGTGTAGCAACTAAATTCCGTAAAATTGGTCTTTTGGCTTACAATTTGCGTTTACATGTTTTTTTTGTGTAATTGTTATAGGTTTGTGTGTTTTTTTTTTTTTGTTTTACAGAGAATCTGTATTAATTCGTCTTTGTGTTGGTGTATATATTACTTTTAGGTCTGTAGCTTGAATTTCATTTTTAGCTCGCGTCGACGAAATTGTCGTCGGGCGCTCAATGTCGGAAATTGTCCGAGCGCATCGGGCTTTACAGAATTTTCGAATGACAATGATTATTGCAGAAATTATTAGTACTGTAATTGTTATGCCATGAAGGGAATAATTTCCCAAAATGTGGAGGTATGGATCTGACCAAATGTCAGGTTCTTCGTTTAATTTATTTTGTAAGTTTTCAATTCTTTCGCCAAGTTTGTTGACTTCGAGCGAATTTGTAATGGTTTTGTTTGGAGTATTTAGATTCAATTTTAAGTGGTTGACAATTGTTTCTCCGATCTCGAATGTTAGATTGTGTGGTGGTATAAAAGTTACGGTTTCTTTTTGTGTATTTTCTACAATAGTTGTTAATTTAAAATCGGCGGCAGTGACGGAACATTTCCCGTCCAAAACCAGTATTCCAGTGTCGATGATCGTTGTGTACGCAGTTTTTTCGTTTTTACATTTTATTATGAGGGATTCTGGGTTCGGGGCTACGTAGAGCCATTTTCCGGGTTGTTCTAGTGTTATTAACATGATTTCCTCTAGTTTTACTATTCGTGGCGTACAGTTACTTTTTTCTGGTTTACTGCCTAGGAATACGGATACTTCGCAAGGGATTGATTTTCCTATTACTTGCGTTGCCTGTTTTGGTTGGCAATAATATTGTTTTTCCAATTTTTTGCATTCTTTTAGGTTTTCTTGTGACAATGAGAGATAGTTTCTGTTGTCTGTGTCTACCGTAATTATTTTTTCTTTCGTTTCTAGGAATTGAAACGTGTTTAATTTTGTTCTAACTGGTAACGGATAGACTTTGTTTATAGTGAATACGGTGTTTTCTATTAATGGTAGTTTTATTATGATCACTACTCGTGATTCGATGCTGTAAGATCCTAAATCGCATGTTTTCAATATATCTTGAATTTTTTCCGGTGTTATTTCAACTGGGAAGCTTAATCCAGGCGGGATACTTCCGCGTGCTTTTATTAAATAATCTACTAGTTGTCTAGGTGAAATTATAGTGGGATCTACTATTCCTTTTTGGATTCCTACTAGGAAATTTGAAATTCGTCGTACGTCGTTTAATAATGGTGTAATTACGAAACCTATTGCGTCTATGTTTTCGTCTAGGTCTTCTCTTTGTCGTACTAGGTCTGTCTGTTCGTTAAAGGCTTTTTCTATATTTTTCGTTGCTTTGGCTAGGGCGTTTATTTCTGCATTAACTTGTGCTAAATTGTGTTGAAAAAGATTTGTCGATGATTTTAAAATTTGTAAATTCTCTTTCAATATGTTTTCGTCTGTTATTTGTCTGTTATTTATTTGTTGTATTTTTTCTTCGATTTTTTGGGCGTCGTCTGCGTCCAAATTTCCCGTTATTGATTTTATTATTGATCCTAATCCGTTTATTAGGCCTCTTTTTTGTCTTGGTTTATTTTTTCCGACGAGGTCGTGGATAGTTTGTAGTTCATTTTTTATTGATTCGATCATTGGGTCCATTGTGGTGGATAGTGTCGAACATAGGGTGTCCTGTTGCGTGTTGTTGCATACTTGTTTTAATTTTTTCATGGTTATTTCCAACGTAGATTCTCGGAGTTGGATCGGTGATAGGTTCAATTGGATTGCCAATTTCCAAACTTCTTTGATGGTATGTAGGGTTCCTATTTCTTCGTAATAGATTCCAGGGGTGGTTCGTAATTTTTCCACGTGGAATTGGTCCATTGCTGTTGTCAAGGACAGCGAGATGGCATACCTGTAATGGTGTGCTCTATTAGCTTTCTTGAATATTTCGTGGGAAAGTTCTTATCATTTTGTATTTCGCTGTTGCCTAGTGGTGGATTTTGCTGACGCTATATCCGCCTAGGTGCACTTGCACTGGGCTGCGAGTATGTCTCGTGAATTTGTCTGTCTTTTTCTGGATCACGGTCGGAGTCTGGGGTGTCTTTTTCTAAGATCTGTCCTCTCTGTTTGCTAATCTTTTTTCTATAAAATCTCGTGCAGTGGTCTGTCGCTTCATTACCACTTCTATCGTCGTCAGTGTCGCGTCGTCTTGAATTAAACGGTGAGTTATTTTGTGATTGGTATTTCTATTTATTGTTTTGTTATTTTATTTTGTTTTATTTTATTTTATTTTGTTTTGTAATTTATTCGTTTATTTCCTTCAATTCGTTTTACTTTCCGTTTCTTTCGTTTGCTTTTGTTTTTCAATTTATTTCATTTAAATTTCCTTTAAAAAAATTTTTTTTTTTTGTTAGTTGGTTATTTCTTCATCCGTTTATTTCTTCTTTCCCTATGTGTGTTGTCGTTGACTATTTTTTCGTTTATTTTATTTTATTTCGTTATATTTCGTTTTTTTTTTTTTTTTTTTTTTTTGTTATGTTATTTTGTATTTTGTTGTTTTCTCCTCTTCTTATGTGCGGATTATGTGTGCCTTTTTCTTTCCGCTTTTTCGTGTTATTTGTTGATTATTTTTTTATTTATTTATTTCTTTCCCTTAAAATTTTTTTTTTTTTCAGAAAATGTCCGGATTTGGCAAGAAGAACCGTTCGGCGTCATACGGCGCAATCGCGCACTGTTGGACGGGCTACAAGTTTTATCTGATGGTAAGTGTCTTGTTTTGTGTTTTTTTTTTTCCTATTTTGCCCTTTTTTCCCTTTTTTTCATTATTCTTTATTTTTTTTTGTTTCGGAATTTCATTTCTTTTCATTTGTTAATCCTTATATTATTATTCTCTCTTCTTTCGTAATAATCGGTATTATTATTATTATTATTATTATTATTATTATTATTATTATTATTATTTTTTTTTTTTTGTTTCCAGAGGGTTCCCAAAACGGCGTATCGGGGACCGATCGACCGTTTATGGATCGCGCCGTTCGTCGCGGCGGCGAAGGTCGCGAGGAATCGGCGGTTCGAGTCCGCCATGGCGTGGGCGCGGCTTTGGCGCGAGGACCCTTGGTCCCTCGAGGTCGACGCCTGGAATCCGGAGTCGATTCCCGGGGATGTTTTGGGGCTCCGTCGGTTATTCGAGATGAGCCCTTATCCTGGCCCAGTCATGGCCTCCTCTGACGTCGAGATGTGGGACCTTTTTGGTCCCGACTATTTCCGACGAGGTCTCCGTCGTCGAGTTTAAATTTTTTTGAAAAAAAATTTTGTATTTAAAACCGTGTTTTTTTTTCTTTTTTTTTTGTGAATTTTTTGTATTTTGCATTACGTTATTTGTTTGTAACAATATATTCAAAAATTTTTAAATTGTGTTTTCTAGCGGTTATTTACGTCGTTCCTTTTACCCTCTCCCTGCTTTTAATTATTATTTATTACCATTATTTTGTTGTTTCATTTTCATCTTATTATTTTTATTGGAGTTTATTATATTTTTTTTTTTGAATTTATTCCTATTTTATTTTTATCGAAGTTTGCATCAATTTTCGTTCGTATTTGAATTTTATTGTTTTTATTTATTCATGATTATATTGTTTTCCGTATTTTCCGTGTATTCACTTCATTATTTTTATTATCTTTATTTTTTCTTTTATCTTCTTTCTTTTGTTAGGGTTTTATTCAAATTTTCCCTTTATTTGCGCTGGCGTCAGCGTTTTTTTTTTTTTTTTAGAAAAATTCCTTGTTTTGCTTTATTTTCCGTTTTGTTTCAATACCTTTTTTCGTAGTTATTTTATTTAATAAAGTTGTTATAATATTTTAAAATATTAAATAAAATTTAGTTTTCTTCTCTCTTTTTTTTTTGTTATTATTGAAATTTTTTTTTTTTTTTTTGATATTATCATTATTTTATCTTTGTCATTTTCGTTATTCTTATTTTATTATTTTATTTTCTCCTTTTCTCTATTTCTTTGTGAGTTTTATTTTTGCGGACATCGCGAGTCCGTGTGTGAGCGTCAGCGTTTTTTTTTTTTTTTTTTTTTTTTTGATATTTCGTTGCGCTGAAAGACTCGCACGTTGTAATTGGGTCAGGTGTCGGCGGCCATATTGTCGGTGGCCATGTTGTCGGCTAGTGGGCGACGTACGGCTTAATGCGGTCGACGTGTACTCGCATCGTACGTCGTCCGCGGTTGATAACGTAGTTAACGTCCGACTCTTTACTTTTTATCGTGTAGGGCCCCGTCCATTTGGGAGTCAGCTTGGCTGATCTGCCTCGCCGCACCGTAGGATCGTGCAGGAGGACTTTGTCGCCAACGCGGTACTCTGGGTTACCGGCGGCTTTGTCCCTGCACTCTTTTGATTTTTCCTTTCCCGTAATTAATTGTTCCTTTGCGACTTGCCAAGTCGCTCGCAGCCGTTCCCGTAATTCGGCGACGTAATCGTCGTACGTGTATGTTGTACGGGGGGGCCGTTTAAGGGCTGTCGGTAACTCTGCTCGTTTGCCGAAAACGAGTTCGTAGGGGGAATATTTGGTCGCGGTGTGGGGGGTGGTGTTGTACGTGAACATCGCGTACGGTAGCCACTCATCCCAATCCGCTTGATCCTCCTGTATAAAGTTTTTTAAATATTCCGCTAATGTACGGTGAGACCTTTCAAGGGCTCCGTTTGATTGTGGATGATATGCCGTTGTTTGTATCTTTTTAATTTGCAGGAGTTTACACATTTCTTTGAACAGGTCGCTGAGGAAATTTGTCCCTTGATCCGATAAAATTGTTCGCGGGGTCCCGAATTTACAAATGATTTCGGTAATTAGACCCTTTGCGACTTCCTTTGCCTCCTGATTTTTCAAAGGTACAGCGGCGCTGTATTTTGTAAGCGCGTCCTGGAAAGTTAGAATGTATTTATTTCCTCTCTCTGTTTCGGGTAAAGGTCCTACAATATCTTCCGCACATTTTTCAAACGCTTGATCAGGGGTGTCGGTAATTACCATGGGTGCATCTTTTGTTCGCGTTAATTTATTTCGCCGACACTTATCGCATGCAGATACGTAGTCTTGGATCTCTTTTACCATTCCAGGCCACGTGTATTTCTCTCTTATTCTTTCTGTCATTCTTTTTATGCCTGGGTGTCCGCCGAGTGGAGTGTCGTGGTATTCTTTTAATATTATTTTTCTTTCCATCTCGCTCGGGCACGCTCGCTCGTGGCTGGAGTCAGATGACTCGTCTTCGCTCTCGCTCTCTCCTTCGTCTGCCTCCGGAGATGCATTTTCTGCTGACAGCTGTTTCTTCGCTTTGTTTTCGCTCTGTCCTTCTTTGCGATCGCTCCGTTCTTTCGTCTTCGTGACGTATTGGGGGGCGGATCCTGTTGCGCATGATGGCCGCCGTTCCGCGACCTTGCGCGGCCTTCCCCGTCCTCGCTTCTCGGTCGGATCGCGTTGCTCGGCATGAGTCAGCATGATTTCATAAATTCTGCTCAGTGCATCCGCGTTTGTGTTCTTTTTTCCTGCTTTATACTGGATTTCGTACGTGTATTCTTCCAGTTTAATTCTCCATCGCATTAGCCTTGAACCTGGGTCTTTTACGTTAAAAAGCCAGGTGAGAGGTTTGTGATCGGTGACGATAATGAATTTCGTACCGTAAATATATGGGCGAAATTGTATGACTGCCCAAACGATGGCTAACATTTCCCTTTCCGTGGTGGAATAATTTCTTTCCGCCTTATTTAGGGTTCGGCTGGCATAACAAATAGGCAAATCCTCTCCTATTTTTCCTTGCGATAAAATTGCTCCGATTGCTTTATCCGAAGCGTCCGTGGTAATTATGAACGGCTTCGTGAAGTCTGGATATTGGAGAATCGGTGCTGTGCTCAGCGTTTCTTGGAGTTGTTCGAATGCTTGTTGTGCGCTCTCTGTCCACTCGAATTTTTTCTCCTTTTTTATGAGTTCTGTGAGTGGTTTGGCGAGTTTTGAGAAATCCTGTATGAATTTTCGGTAATACCCTGCAAGACCCAAAAAGGATTGTACTTCCTTGACGTTTTTTGGGATAGGAAATGATTTTACAGCTTTTATTTTTTCAGGATCGGGTTTCACTCCCACTTCGGTGATGACGTGACCCAAATATTGTGTTTCTTTTCGCAGGAAATGGCATTTTTTCGGCTGAACTTTTAGGTTGGCTTCTCGTAGCCGGTCGAATACTTCTCGTAGTCGATCGTTGTGTTCTTCGAAGGATGATCCGTGGATAACGATGTCGTCGAGGTGGACGTAGCATTTTAATCCTTGTAGTCCGGCCAGGACCGCGTCCATCAGTCGTTGGAACGTCGGTTCGGCATTTTTGAGTCCGAAAGGCATGCGGTTGTATTCGTAGTGTCCCATGGGTGTCGAGAAGGCTGTTTTTTGTTTATCCTCCTCGGCCATTTGAATTTGGTGAAAACCAGAGGCGAGGTCGAGCGTGGTGAAATATTTTGCCCGACCCAATTGGTCTAAAATTTCGGAAATGTTGGGGAGGGGGTATGAATCTCCCTCTGTTACTTCGTTTAATTTCCGAAAATCCACTACGACCCGTTTGCGAATGTTGCCTTCGGCGTCGGCCTTTTTTGGAACGACCAGTAACGGCGCATTCCAGGGACTTTTGCTCGGACGTATGATTCCGTCTTTGAGCATTTCTTTTGCTTGCCTCATCACTTCTGCCTTGTGCGTTTCTGGCAACCGATATGGCCGTATATTTACCGGCACGGTGCCTTCCCGTGTGTGTATACGGTGTTTCACAAGATCCGTTGTTCCTAGTATTTCTCCCTCGAGATGAAATACGTCGGAATATTCGCTGCTAAATTCCCTTAGGAATTTTTCTTCGTCCGGATTGAGATGTGCTTGATTTCCCAATTCTTTCCAGAGTTTTTCCTGTCTTTCCTGTCTGCTTAATGCGTTGATTTCAGGAGTTTTTTCTTCCGGTTTGGTTTCCGGTGTGGACTCGTTTGGGAACTCTTCGATTTCCACTGTGGGCCGGTTTATTTCGACCTCTTTTTCCAGGGAGTTCCTCAGGACAATAGGGCATGCGAGTCCTGTTGTGACGGTATTTCCGCCCATAGTGATGCCTGGAGCTATTTTCGTGGCAATTACGCAACCTACTCTTGATTGCTTGTTTTTAGCGTAGTGCACGCTTTCGGAACGGGGTGGTAATTTCAGTTTCCCGTCTCCGTAGATTAGTGGTTCGGTGTGCCCGTACATCTTGATTGAACGGCCACCTAAAATGTCCACGTTGTGCTTCCTGATGAAATCCATTCCTAGGATTCCGTCGGTGCCGATTCCGATCGAGTCGTCGATGACAAAAAATCCATGGCGGATATTTACTGCTGGTGTTTCCAACACCAGGTCTACTTTGCATATGGCGTAGAATTTGTTTCCCCCGACCCCTTTCAGCTCAATCGTCTCGTTGTACGCCTTGGTGTCCGGGTGGATGGCACTTCTTTTTATTAAACAACACTGTGCCCCTGTATCTCCTTTGAGGGTGAGAACCTTCTCCCTAGCCTGGAGTGATGCGATGTAGAAATCGCTCGCCGAATCCTCGGGATTTATGGCTAGAATTTGGATACCTGCGTGGGTTACGTTCGACCCATTAATTTTGAGCTGACCTGTAGCTCGTTGCTCGGCAATGGTGCTGACGGTGAATTCTTGGCCGGCCTCGATGGAGCTGACCGTGAATGACCCAACTGTCGGTTTCTGGTCGTTCGACGTTTCACCTGTCGCGTTGCGGGAACCGTTGTTGCTTCCGTTGTTGCTTCCGTTGTTGTTTCGGTTGTAGTTACGGTTGTTGTTGTATCGGTTGTTGCTGTTACGGTTGTTGTTGTTGTTTCCGGCTCGTCCGTGGAAATTTCCACGATTTCTTCCGGAATTCCCTTGCTGAGAATTGTTTTGGCTTTGTCCAGAACCGTTTTGGCTCTGATTTCGTTGCCTAAGCCTATTGCGACAATCTTTCCAGTGGTGTCCCGGTTTTTTGCAATAGGTGCAGGTTATTACTCCTATGTTACCTGTGGGAACGGGTAAATTGTTTCGTCCGTTCGACGGGTGCGAGCTTCGGCAGTCTTTGGCCGAATGCCCGGGTTTTTTGCACCTTTGGCAAAATTCTTGACGCCTCTCGGGGTGCGTCTGTTTCGATACTGATTCGTAGCCTTTTAAGACCGTTTCTTCATTCTGGGCCCCTTTTATTGCCGCGGTTAAATCTGGGTACCCTTTAGCTTTGACGAGAATTTGATACTCCTTTTTGAGTCCTCGTTCGAAATTGGATAACGCTAGTTTTCTTACGTAACGTTCTACCGCGAGTTTTTCCACTGGTGAAGATTCGGATTCTATACTTGCTTCTACTAGTTCCATTGTAAGAATTTGCAATCTTTTTCCAAAATCGGCTATGCTTTCATTGTGATTTTGTCTGCACGTGTGCATCTCTACTTGTAGAGCTTCTACGGTTCGTTTTGTCCCATATCGTTCCGTTAAGTGTTGTTGGAATTGTTTGAATGTTTCTATTTTTTTATAACGGACGTCTTCCCGTGCGTCGTCTGTCAGTTTTGTCGCAAGTACGAGTTTTAAAAGGATTGGTCTGTCACATTCGTCTACTAAACTATGAGCTATTTCGTACGCGTCAAGTAAACTTTTTGCGCGTCTAGGATTTTCTCCGTCGAAAACGGGAATTAAAGCTCGTGCCTCGTTTAAAGGCATGCCTCTCAATCTCCTTGGGGGAGAGGGCACGTTAGCGGGATCGTTATTTGAGGCACCAGCACCACCTGCGGGTGGGTCGATTTCGAGTACAGATTGGTCCGGCATATCGTCGTTATGATGTGGGATAATGGACAAAGAGAGATCTGGCAAATCGGTTCTATTGAAACTTTCGGTTTCTTCCGCGTCTCGAAAGGATTCTTCGGAATCAAGAGACTGGTTTAGGGTGTCTGTGCTTTGACTGCGCTTGATATTTTTGACTGACGGGGAATATTCTATTTTTGGGGGACGCGTAAAAGTAAGATTACGATTGAAAAACGAGTCTAGGGATCGAGATATTGTACGTACGCCTGGTAGTCTTAGACGATTTACGAGCTCGTCGTTGGACATGCGTAGGTGTTTGGTTCGCTATTTTCGCGACTGGTTTTGGCGGGTTACAAATGAAATTGTTCCGTCACTTACAGTAAGATGGTCTGGTAGATCTGCATGCTGCTGCTGTTGCTGCTGCTGGTTGATCCGCTAGCTGGCTTCCCCTCGAATTTGGTGAATCTGCTTGGCTGATTGGTCCGCTCTTTGGGTTGACGGTTGTCGTTCTCCGGTTGTCGAGTTTGAACAGCTTTGGGCGCCCGTTGTCCTTGTCGACTTTTTCCGGATACTTGGCTGATGTCGTCCTTCTTTTGGCGTTGTGTGAAACTTCCTTTTCACCTCAGAGTTGTAGTCGAGTTCTTGAGTTGTGGCAATCCCACCGCTGCCACCAATGTTGTGCCCGTGCAAACCGTCACGTGGGGGCGAGTTTGCTTGGGACCGGTTTATTCGGGATATTGCCAAGATTGAGTTAAACTCCAACTCAATACTTTCAGTTTTAACTACTAAGGTTTATTGTGGATAAGTTCGTTACAATTGAGTGTTAAATGCCTCAAGACCAATCGGTGTAGTTAATGATTTGATAATTCGGTATCTGATCGCAGAGTGCCTGATTTGGGCGTTGCGTTCCCTTTTTATGAACTAGGGGTTTTCGAATGATTTGTGGAGGTGGTATTAATTGGAGGTGGTAATTAATGGTGGTGGGCAGTCGATCGTCCGACGCCTTGGGGTTATTGTACAGGTGCATCGCGACGGTCGAGTGCTGAGTTTAATTGTCAGCGTTTTTGGTTTGGCCTCGAAGTTGGAGCAAAGTCCACGAGACTTGCTGAGGGATGCGTTTTTGAACGGCACGTGCACGACTTCCTGTCGCTGATTATAATATGATAGTTTTATGGAATTGGTTGCTATGCGGGCGCAACAGCGGCGAGCCGCTGCCGCGTCTCTTGATCAGCATATGTTGGTATTAACCTTGCTACTACTGTCAGTAAATATTAAATACCAATTCATAAATCCTAATAGGCGTAATGGTTCGAGAATGGAGATCTGGCGAGGATCGAAATCGAGATGCTCTCGTGGCACACGTGTATCGTGTTTGGGCGGAAATGGAGGCAAGGCAAGACCTTTGCCTCAAATTGGTCAACTCGATGCCCGACCGTATGCAGTGTGTCACCGAGAGCGACGGATTATGGATCCCGTATTAAAAATCCTCCCCTGTAAGCATTGCAATATCACTTTTTTATCTTCATTTTCAGTATTGTAAGAATCGGGTATTTTTCCGCGGGAACTTTCTGCAATCGAATTTTTATGGGATATCCTCAGAAAAAATGTCATTTTCCAGAATGCTAATGTTGTCTTTGCTTTTCTTCCCGCTACACAAGAAGTTCGCCCAACATTGTTGTTTTTCAGACGGACGATGAGTGGTTAGCCCAACGACTTCCAATCACTGCCAGGCGGTGTTGCTTCTACAGCTTGACACAGTTGGACGTTTTCTTCGGGAGTTGTTTTCAGCGGCCGACGGTTGTTTTTCCGATGATCTCTCAAAGCCGCGTCACCACCTAGCCTAAACTTGTTAATCGAAAAAGCTACTGTTTTTCAATGAAAATAAAAGTTTTAACAATTCTTTATTCTTATTGTGTTTGATTTCCAGATTCAACATATGAATGCCTAGCAAACAGTCCTCGCAAACAGTCACTACATTACATGAAGTGGTGCCTATAATTTGAATGAACAGCCTACAATAAAATGGAATCTTTTTCGGTGTCGGCGTCCTCCTCCTTGTCGTCATCGTCGTCCTTGTGGTCGTCCTCCTCGTCCCCGTCATTATCGTCGTTGTTTCACCGTAACTTCTTTCGAAGCGGGTGATCCTGTTCGCCTTTTTACGGGAGAAACAGGTAGTTGGTGTTAGAATGAATAAGTAATTGAAAATGCGTCTTTTCTTAAAATAAGTTCACAAATTTATTGAAAACGATGATTGTGAAAACTTAACAAAACGAAAAAAACGCGGAGTTAGATAGGTGTAAGATATTTTGGAGTCAAGCTCGAGGTCTCCGAAGTGGACACTCGAGGCTTCTGGTTCGATCTTATTGATTTTCCGAAGTCGCCAGCGACGCGAGCCTCGCTGGTCAACCCCTCCTTTCTTGCAAAAAGGTAAAAAAAAGTTTGAAAAAATGGAAAATTCCAGCATGGGAAAATTCACATCTGCGTGCAGCATGCACGCACGCAGATGTTCAGCGGAAGGCTTGAGAAATAGTCAAAAAATAAAAGTTAAAGTATCGTAAAAAGAAAAAAAGAGCAGTAAACGCTCGGACTTTCGGAATTATCCTGCCCGATCCTGGTGATGCGGGCGGAAGGCCCGGGAGCTCGAGCCAGGCCGCGATCTTTACCTGCGACGGTCGCAACAGTCGTCTTCGTCCTCATCCTCGTCGTCGTCCTCGGAATCTTCGTCGTCGTTTTCACCGGCCCCGTCGTAGTCATCAGCGTCCTCATTGTCGTCCTTGGCATAATCGTCCCCATCGTCATCTTCCTCGTTGTCATCCTCAGCATCGTCGTCCTTGTCGTCCTCGCCCCCAACGTCCTCTTGGTCGTTCTCGTCTTCTCCATCGTCGCGATCGTCGTCTTTCCCGTCGCCATCGTCTTTTTTTGCCTTTCTCTCCCGGGTCCTTATCGTTATGCTCGTTCCTATATTTATTCGACCTCATTCGCTTAACCCATGTTCCAACCTAGTCGCATCTCTGTTTCTGCACTCCATCAACCGATGGATGCAATCTTGGCGCGGGCTGAACAACGGTTACGATGCTAATGACGTCTGAATTTCCTGCGATTCATTTTCAAATTCAGACGTCATTAGCATCGTAAAAGTTGTTAAGCCCGCGCCAAGATTGCATCCATCGGTTATTGGGGTTCAGAAACAGGGATGCAACTAGGTTTGAACGTGGGTTAAGCAAATTCTGCACTCCGAGAGCGAAGATGCTCACCCTGCATGCGAAACGTAAACTCGTTCGAGACTATCCCAACATTTCAAGCTGCACTTCCTTCACTGTTGTATGGACCGCGTGCAGCACACACCATTTGGTTGATCGATGTCAGCCGGATCGAGTGAATCGCCTTTCAATGTGGGTTAGACACCGAAATATTGCACCCTAAAAAGTTTTAACTAATCGCCCCCAGTTTAAATTCGGTAATTGGTCAAAACTTTTTAGAGTGCAACATTCCGGGGTCTAACCCACATTGAAAAGCGATTTACTCGATCGGGCTGACATCGATCAACCGAATGGTGTGTGCTGCACGCGGTCCATACAACAGTGAAGAAAGTGCGGCTCGAAATGTTGGGATAGTCTCGAACAAGTTTACGTTTCCTATGCAGGGCGACCATCTTGGCACTCGAACGTCAGAATTCGCTTAACCCACGTTCAAACCTAGTCGCATCACTGTTTCTGCACTCCATCAACCGATTGATGCAATCTTGGCGCGGGCTGAACAACGGTTACGATGCTGATACGTCTGAATTTGAAAACGAATCGTAGGAAAATCAGACGTCTTTACCATCGTAACCGTTGTTTAGCCCGCGCCAAGACTGCATCCATCGGTTAATGGAGTGCAGACACAGAGATGCGACTAGGTTTGAACATGGGTTAAGCGAATTCTGATGTCCGAGTGCCAAGATGCTCACCGTGCATGCGAAACGTAAACTTGTTCGAGACTATCCCAACATTTCGAGCTGCACTTTCTTCACTGTTGTATGGACCGCGTGCAGCACACACCATTTGGTTGATCGATGTCAGCCGGATCGAGTGAATCGCCTTTCAATGTGGGTTAGACACCGAAATATTGCACCCTAAAAAGTTTTAACTAATCGCCCCCAGTTTAAATTCGGTAATTGGTAAAAACTTTTTAGAGTGCAACATTTCGGGGTCTAACCGACATTGAAAAGCGATTTACTCGATCGGGCTGACATCGATCAACCAAATGGTGTGTGCTGCACGCGGTCCATACAACAGTGAAGAAAGTGCAGCTCGAAATGTTCAGATAGTCGAACAAGTTTACGTTTCGCATGCACGGTGAGCATCTTGGCACTCGGACATCAGAATTCGCTTAACCCATGTTCAAACCTAGTCGCATCTCTGTGTCTGCACTCCATTAACCGATGGATGCAGTCTTGGCGCGGGCTAAACAACGGTTACGATGGTAAAGACGTCTGATTTTCCTACGATTCGTTTTCAAATTCAGACGTATCAGCATCCTATTGCAGGGTGACCATCTTGGCACTCGGACATCAGAATTTGCTTAACCCACGTTCAAACCTAGTCGCATCTCTGTTTCTGCACTCCATTAACCGATGGATGCAGTCTTGGCGCGGGCTAAACAACGGTTACGATGGTAATGACGTCTGATTTTCCTACGATTTGTTTTCAAATTCAGACGTATCAGCATCGTAACCGTTGTTCAGCCCGCGCCAAGATTGCATCCATCGGTTAATGGAGTGCAGAAACAGAGATGCGACTAGGTTTGAACGTGGGTTAAGCAAATTCTGATGTCCGAGTGCCAAGATGCTCACCCTGCATGCGAAACGTAAACTCGTTCGACTATCTGAAGATTTCGAGCCGCACTTTCTTCACTGTTGTATGGACCGCGTGCAGCACACACCATTCGATTGATCGATGTCAGCCGGATCGAGTGAATCGCTTTTCAATGTGGGTTAGACCCACATTAGTGGGTTAGACCAATCGCCCCCAGTTCAAATTCGGTAATTGGTCAAAACTTTTTAGAGTGCAATATTTCGGGGTCTAACCCACATTGAAAAGCGATTCACTCGATCCGGCTAACATCGATCAACCGAATGGTGTGTGCTGCATGGTGTCTGAATGGTGTCTCTATCTCAATTTTTCATCGAGATATGATTTTTCGCTCACGAGCATGATTTTTCGCTCACGAGCATGATTTTTGCTTGAAAATGACGATTTTCCGACAATTTTCAAACGAAAATCGCTCTTCTCCGAGTAAAAATCGTATATTTTATGATTTTTTTTCCAGCCACTCGGTTCGATACGCTGAAAAGAAGAGAAAACACGCGCCAAAGTCTCAATTTATCGCGAGAATTCAATTTTCAACTTTTGATCACGAGTTGGAAAAAATCAAAGTTTCAACATGAATTTGTCGCGAAGAATTTTTATTCTTGGCTCCATGCGAATGAAATGCTGATTTTTTCCCTTGAAATTGCATCCTCAAGATGCTCAAGATGCATGATGTTTATGTCATTTTCATTTTTTATATTTATTCGTCATTTCTATCAAAATTCCCAATTAATTTCATTACTCGATAAAGCATCACTTTCTCGTAGCTTTTTTCATCCCACTTAACCCCTTGTTCCAATTTGGATCTGCCGGTCGCTGTGTCAACTTGCCGCGGTAACCTTATTGCAGCGCTGTCATGTATTCGCTAGGTTAGATAATAATTTGGTGGTTAAGAATTACGCTTGACACATGAGTCTGAAACTCCTCCGAACTTCAAGCTACTTCGACAAATGACGGTACACGGTCGGTAAAATCGCTACTTTTCGCTTTGCCCAGGCATTAATGAATAGCAGTGTACATCCACAATTCTCTCCAAGTAAGCATTCTTGACTCCTCCCCATCTTTGTTCTCTAACTCACCCGAATATATTATGTTAGAAATTCGACCCCAGAACAGCGACTTCACGGTCATGTACAGGAGGCCAAAAGGCAAATTATTTGGTGACTTTATTGCAGCCTTCGATCGCTTCTCTCACCACTACAAAAATATTATTATTTCCGGTGATCTCAATTGCAACATGCTCACTAGCAACTTTGAAGCCACCTTTCTCAATGATTTTATTTTCTCGCGTTCACTCTTCCTAGTTCCCTCCGATGCCACCTATCACACCTCTTACTGTGATACGTGGCTCGATGTTTTCATTATCGATACAAAGGATAAGTTGGTCGACTTCAAAAAATCTGATGCCCCATTTATTGCTGGCCATGACGCTCTTGAGATCACTGTCAACTTCGCGATCGAGGCATTTATTCCTCATACTCTTAAAAGAAGGCGGTTAAAAAACTTCAATGCTGAATCATACAACCTTGACCTGTCCAACACTCTCTCAACACTTCCAACATCCCCTTTCCTTCTACCTAGCGACCTTGACTCGTCTCTCGCTACCTTCACCTCCACTATTGTACACGCCTTTAACAGACACGCTCCGCTCTACACTATCTCTGCTGCAAAACCCCCTACGCCCTGGATCACTCCAGAACTCAAAACCATGATTAGGGAACGTAACGCTCTATATAAGCGCGCGAAACGCACTCGCAATCTCCTTGCGTTCACTATTTACCGTCGGGTTAGAGATCAAACCACCAGATTAATTAGGAACTTGAGAGAGACATACCTCCTTGGCAAACTTACCGCCACCAAAGATGCCTCTCAATTATGGAAAGAATTAGCTTTTCTGGGTCTCGTCAAGACAAAATCCTAATCGCCGTTCCATTTTTTTACCCCTGATCAACTCAACTCCTACTATGCCACCATCACCTGTGCTGACCCTTCGCTCAACCTTCAAACCTTCACCTCTTCGATCGCCCAAGTCGCTCGTGCTGACCCCCCCTTCTGCTTTGCTCTCATCTCTGTCGACGAAACCGACAAACTCTTGTCTTCCCTCTCCTCTTCCTCCCTAAGCCACGGCTATGACGAGATTTCTCCCTTCGCAATTACAAACTCGCGAAGCACATTATCTTCATTCCTTACTTTCATCTTTAACCAGGCGCTATCTCTCTCTCACTTTCCCTCTCTATGGAAGCGTGCACTGATTAGACCTCTCTCCAAAACCAGCCTCCCCCAAGTCCCTTCCGACACGCGACCGATTGCCAACTTATCTACTTTCTCTAAACTCTTCGAGCGTGCGCTATATAAACAAATTTACAACTTCCTCGTAGTGAACAATCTGCTTGATCCACATCAGTCCGGTTTTCGCGACAATTTCAGTACCCAAACAGCTCTTCTTCGTGTAACTGACGATATTCGACTTGCAATCGACCAACGTAAACTAACTATTCTCGTCCTATTTGATTTTACAAAGGCTTTTGACACTGTGCCTCATCTTCAACTTTTAACCAAACTTAAACTTCTTGGCTTCGTGGATTCTGCCTTATTGTTCATCTACTCATACCTCGTCGGGCGAACGCAAACCGTCATAAATGAGCGTGGTGATCTGTCTGCCTGGTGCAATGTCACTCGGGGGGTCCCGCAGGGATCTGTTCTAGGCCCACTTCTCTTTTTACTGTACATCAATGACATTGGCTCAAACCTGCGGTACTCTAACCGAATGATTTTTGCCGATGACACCCAGATCTACCTTCACTGTTACCCCTCCGAACTCAATGCTGCTATTGCACAAATAACATTCGACGTTAACATTGTAAATGAATTCGCTGTCTCCAATGGTCTTTTACTCAACGCCACAAAAACGGAAGCTCTTATCATTGGGAGCAATGCTTTCATTCATACACTCGACCTCAACGTCTGTCCCCCAATTCGCGTTGGGTTAGGAAATTCTCTTCCGTACGTTACCCATGCTCGCAACCTTGGGGTGATAATATCTTGCGACCTCTCTTGGAATAAACAAGTTAACCTCTTATCTCAAAAAATCCATCTGGCTCTACACAAGCTCAAGTTTAATATCAACATCATCCCAGTTGCTGCACGGGTTACGTTAATCCAATCTCTCGTACTTTCGCACATAGATTATTGTTGCCTTGTTTTTAATGATGTTACTGGCGAGCTTAATACAAAACTGCAACGGCTTGTGAATTCCTGTGTCCGTTTCATCTTCAATTTGCGTCGGGATTAGAGATGTGAATGGTAAACGTGACCGGTAAATTTACCGTATTTTTACGGTCATTAACCGGTAATTAACCGCGAATAAAAATTACCATTTTCGTCACAACAGTCGAAAGTCGACGATCGATAAAGACGATTTCATTTTTACATACAATGATAATTCAGTTGCGTCAGTGAGCGTGGTAGCGTGGTGGCAAAAAAAGTAAGTAAGTCAATTGAAGCAAGAAAGTGAGGTTAAAGTGATTAAGTCTATCAAGAGACTCGGCGGTACAGATTTACGAAATAAAATAGGTATTTTGCAATAAGTTTCGGTTTTCGGTTCAACATTTATTGTGGAACAGTGGAACTATTATTCTGTTTTCTTTTTATTTTAAGTATTTTTCCAAATCCATCAATAATTCTTTTCTAGACTATCGAGATTCAAGAGTCAAGAGTGTCAAGACACTCAAGACAGACGATGCGGGTTCAAGTTCAAGCACTCGTGAAAAAGCATTTCACAAGGCTTGGTATTCAACCAAATCAAAAAATGGTACACTACGCCTGCAATTACTGTAAAAAAAAATATGCTCTAAACAGCACAAGGATGGTGAAGCACCTCAAAGATGGCTGTAAAAGTTGTCCCAAAAAATAAAAGATTCTCTCAAATCTCCGGCGAAGCACAGCCGACTGAGTCGACACAAAAAAGCGAGGCGAAACTGTTACAGCTCGGAAACAAGTCGCAGCGAAAATTCTTTCATCGTTGAAGATGTCGAGGTTGCTGGAAAACCGTTGACTGATCAGAGTAATCAGACTGATCTTCCGAGCCGTGGACAAGCGAGTGACACCAATGACACAAACACAAGCGAATCAACTTCATCAAAGCAACAGAAAGGTAACCCGCGTGACCGTGAGTCAATGGCAAGATTTTGTGATACTATCACAAAAACCGAAGAAAATCATCTTCAAACTCAGCTCGCCTTGGCAGTATTTGCATCGGGTACTCCTCTCTCCATTACGGAGAATGTTTACTGGCAAAAGTTCTTCGCAGCAGTTCGCCCTTCCTTCAAATTGCCTACGAGATACGAATTATCGAATCCTCTGCTCCACAACGCTTATGAGAAAGTTAAGAAAGATGTCGAGGGAAAAGTGGCATCTGCTTCGACCGTGGGCATTCAATGCGATGGATGGAGCAATATTCGGAACGAAGGTATTATCAACTTCATTGTGACTACACCGCAGCCAGTATTCTTCGAAACTATCTCAACTGAGACCAACTCACAAACCGCAGAATTCATGGCAGAAAAGATGAGTGCGATAATCGATGAAGTCGGTGCTAATAAAGTTCTCAGCGTTTGTACTGACAATGCGGCTGTTATGAAGAAATCTTGGCAACTATTAGAAGATCGATATGCGACGGAGAAAATTGCGTTTTACGGTTTTACGGTTTTACGGAAGAAACGCATATTCTTAATTTGTTGATCAAAGATATCGCAGCTCTACCAGCGGTTACACGTCTCGTGAAAAACGCAACGGCGATAGTCAAAGAAATCAAAGATGGTCACGTAATTTCAGCTCTATTCGCTGAAGTCCAAAAGGAAGATGAGGCCGCAGTACGAACTACTCTCAAGTTACCGATAAAAACTCGGTTTGGATACATTATTCACTGTCTCGAAAGTTTGCATCAGAACAAACATAATCTTCAAGCACTCGCGATTCTGCCAAAAGCTCAAGCGTATTGGAAACGAGACACGAGACAAGTTGTTCTCGGAGAAGAATTTTGGAGTCTACTTGACAAAATTCTCACTTTCTTCAAGCCGATCGGTATGTGGATTACCAAGTTGGAAAGCGATGAGCCGAAACTTAGTTTGGTTCCTCAAATTTTCCACGAATTAGAACAGCACTTCCACCAGGAACTGGAGCTATCGACTCTGCGTCCCCTTCCCGTCGCGGAAACTGAAAAAGTTAGATCTGCGTTGAAGAAACGACGAGATATGACACTTCATCCAATCCATTTCGCGGCAAATATTTTGGACCCAGTGTTCAAGGGTAAACTGTTGTCTGACGAAGAATCGATGGTCGGAAATCAACTCATTTTCGAGTTGGCAATAAAATTCGAGTTGGATGATAATCAACTTTTGGCTGAACTGAGTGACTATATAGCTGATCAAGGAGTTTGGGGCAAGAACTACGTGCAAAGGGCCGTTTCCGTAACATCCGCTGTTAACTGGTGGAAAGGAATCTGCAATAAAACATCTCTGAGCAAAATAAGTGTCGCAATTCTGAGTTTGCCACCCACATCAGCAGCGACTGAGCGATCCTTCAGTACCTATGGATGGATCCATTCAACGAAGCGTAACCGTCTAACAATAAAACGTGCGGGCATGTTGACGTATATTGCTCACAATTTAGCTCTAAAAAATAAGAAGGCGAACAAACCCAAACCGAGAGCAGCTGTGACATCAGACAATGACGAGTCGAACGGGGAACTATCTGAGGAACTTGAAGAAGACTTCGATCAAGCTCGATATGAACCACGAGATGAAGAGCCAGAAGATCACGACGATACAGAAACAGAAATGGACATGAGAATGGAATTTTGAGTTTGGACGTTTGACGAGACAATAACAAGAAAAAAAAACGGTAGTCAAAAGAGTCAAGACTAGTCAAGAGTCAAAACTGAGTTCTTAATTTTTTTTATATCATTATCGCACTGTTATTATTCTTTAACAAAAATGTTTATGTGATACTATTATAATAATAATGTTTATGTTTAACGTGTCGATGATAATAACGATTGAATTTTCAACAATAATGATATTCATGCTCGATATGAAAAAAAAATAAAAAAAAAATCAATGTTCATATTTTAGCTGTTTTCTATTGCTTTTTAACTAAAAAAAAACGAAAATTATGATTATGAGAAGTGAAAACATGACGCAACTCACGCAACTGCTATCTAGTTGTAAATAACCGGTCATATTTTTTTGTGACCGTTAATTTACGAAAAAAAATGTGACCGGTATTTTTTGCATCTAAATAGATGTTATTACGCCATTTTTACCGTCAAATGACCGGATAAAATTGTGACGGTAATTTTGCAACACAAGATTGGAACAAAAATAGTGACGTCAATTTACCGTAAATTTACGGTCATATTTTGGTAATTTGTCATAAAATGTTAATGACGGTAATTTTACATCTCTAGTCGGGATGTCTCTATCTCTCCATACCGTCTCAGTCTGAAGTGACTGTCAACAGCAAACCGTCGGCGTTATTTCCTGGGCATCGCTGCTTACCGCATCTCTCGTAATGATGCACCTGCGTATATTCTCAAACTTCTATCTTGCGATAACTCTGCCGCACGACGATCGGAAAGGACCAACGATCGCTCGTCGATCATTTTCCACATCCCTACTCACCGCACCTCCACTTTCCATAATTCCTTTCGTCTTTCCTCAGCCTATTTCTGGAATTCCTTACCACCTGAACTCAAGGCCTCCGCATCTCTTCCCATCTTTAAAAAAATCTCCATCGTTACCTCTTTGACAGCGAGCTTCGCGACCAGCTGCCCTAATCTTCGGTCTTTATCTCTGACTATGTAATTACTTTATCTACTGCGTCTAACCACTTGTATCTTACTGATTTCTACCTACTATGCTCTTCGATCTATCGCTTTTGTATCATCGTCCTCTGCTTTGTACTCTAATTATCATACTATCTTATTTTATTCTAAATCTTCGCACTCCCTTTCATTTTTTTCTTGTGTCTTTACTATCATTTCTTTTTCTTGTATATCACACTGTTAGTCTTATCTTATAATATTCACTGTGTTTTCTTCTTGCTTATGTTTATTATTTATTTTTCATTTAGTTATATTTTATTTTTATTTTTATTTTTTTTTCTCTTACTAATGCTTTGCTGAATTCCACAGCATCAATCTCTCTGGATATGCGCGCCCTTTAGCTTGCTTGGGCGGAAATAAATATCAATCAATCAATCACTGCCGCCGATTTTAAATTAACAACTATTGTAGAAAATACACAAAAAGAAACCGTAACTTTTATACCACCACACAATCTAACATTCGAGATCGGAGAACCACTTGTCAAGCATTTAAAATTGAATCTAAATACTCCGAACAAAACCATTACAAATTCGCTCGAAGTCAACAAACTTGGCGAAAGAATCGAAAACTTACAAAATAAATTAAACGAAGAACCCGACATTTGGTCAGATCCATATCTCCACATTTTGGGAAATTATTCCCTTCACGGTATAACAATAACAGTATTAATAATTTCTGCAATAATCATTATCATTCAAAAATTCTGTAAAGCGCGATGCGCTCGGACAATTTCCGACATCGAGCGCCCGACGACAATTTCGTCAACGCGAGCAAAAAATGAAATTCAAGCTACAGATCTAAAAGTAATTTATACACCGACACAACGACGAATTAATACAGATTCTCTGTAAAACACAAAAAAAAGACACAAAACAAAAACACAAACCTATAACAATTACACAAAAAAAAACATGTAAACGTAAATTGTAAGCCAAAAGACCAATTTTTACGGAATTTAGTTGCTACACATAAAGAGTCGAAACCAAGTTTCGTCTTCCCAAGGGGGGAGGATTGTTGCGCCCGCATAGCAACCAATTCCATAAAACCATCATATTATAATCAGCGACAGGAAGTCGTGCACGTGCCATTTCAAAAATGCATCCCTCAGCAAGTCTAGTGGACTTTGCTCCAACTTCGAGGCCAAACCAAAAACGCTGACAATCAAACTCAGCACTCGACCGTCCTCGAGACACCTGTACAATTCCCAAGGCCTCGGACGATCAACTGCCCACCACCATTAATTTCCACTTCCAATTAATACCACCTCCACAATCTATCGAAACCCCGAGTTTATAAAAAGGGAAGCAACGCCCAAATCAAGCACTCTGCGATCAAATACCGAAATATCATATCGTCAATTACACCGATTGGTCTTGAGGCAATTACACTAAATTGTAACGAACTTATCCACAATAAACCTTAGACGTTAAAACTGAAAGTATTGGGTTGGAGTTTAACTCAACCTTGGCAATATCCCGAATAAATCAGTCCCAAGCAAACTCGCCCCCACGTGACGGTTTGCACGGACACAACACCACTCAGTTACTCAGCCACTCAGTCACACAGTCATTCAATCACTCAGTCACTCAATCACTCAGTCACTAGGCCACTCAGTCACTCACTCAGTCACTCATTCACTCAGTCACTCAATCAGTCAGTCATTCAATAAGTCAATCACTCAGTCACTTAGTCACTCAGTCACTCAGCCACTCAGTCACTCAGTCAGTCACTCAATTACTCAGTCACTCAGTCAGTCACTCAGTCAGTCACTCAGTCAGTCAGTCAGTCAGTCAGTCAGTCACTCAGTCACTCACTCAGCACTCAGTCAATCAGTCACTCAGTCACTTAGTCAGTCAGTCATTCACTCAGTCACTCAGTCACTCAATTACTCAGTCACTCAATTACTCAGTCACTCAGTCAGTCAGTCAGTCACTCACTCAGTCACTCACTCAGCACTCAGTCAATCAGTCACTCAGTCACTTAGTCAGTCAGTCATTCAATAAGTCAGTCACTTAGTCAGTCAGTCAGTCAGTCACTCACTCACTCACTCAGTCAGTCATTCAGTCACTCAGTCACTCACTCACTTTCACTCAGTCAGTCAGTCAGTCACTCACTCACTCAGTCACTCAGTCACTCAGTCACTCACTCAGCACTCAGTCAATCAGTCATTCAGTCACTCATTCAGTCAGTCATTCAATAAGTCAGTCACTCTGTTCGGAATTGAGCGTTATTTTTGATCGATAGCGCGAGCATTTGGGTCGGGGTTCGCGCCTTGCCGCGAATGTCGCCACAGGACGGGCGACACATGGGATCGACAGGCAACGCGAGGTCCTTTAGGCTAATTATCGCGCTCTGCCACGGGCGTCGCTACAATTCGGGCAATTATTGATTTTTCGGGGATAACGGTCATGCGCGTGATCGATATTCATCGATTACGCCATGATTGATCCCTCAGTCTTGGATCACCGGTGGGAGCGCAAACACGTGGGTCATTGTCGCTTCGGGTCTTTGCCTTTCTCGCGGTACTTCGCACCATGAGGTCAATTCGAGCCTTACAACCTCGAATTGAGCGGGTTTCGGGGAATAACACGTTCTAATTCATTACTGGGATGCGCTCTCACCACGCACGGGAATATTTTCCTTCTTTACATCGGGATCGTCAAGATAATTCGGGATTACGTTAAACGCGGATCACGCGCACGGGATTCAAGCGCACACGGTCTTTGTCGGCCACGAGGTCGACGAAATACACGGGTCTAGCGGGTTTTCGCGCTTTTTGGGTGACTCGAGACTCACGATCTCGAGTCTCGGGAATTACCTCGCATATTTGCACCAGGCAGGTTATAATCAACATTATTACACGCATTCCGGGCGGGTTTTTATCAACAACGGTTTACACGCACCACGGGCGGGTATCGGGCCAAATTTCACGGCACCAAATTTCCAACTGATGTATTTTATAATAAATTCACACATTTTAATAATCGCCCGGTCTTATTCTTCACCTTACCACCAACACCAGATCCCGCATAAAACACACTCAGTCAGTTACTCAGTCACTCAGTCAGTCAGCCAGTCGGTCACACAGTCTCTCAGTCACGTAGGCAGTCACTCAATAAGCCAGTCACTTGTCAGTCATCAATAAGTCAGTAACTCAGTCATCCAGTCAGTCACTCACTTAGTCATTAAGTCACTCAGTCACTCACTCAGTCACTCATTCATTTAGTCAGTCACTCAGTCTCTCAGTCAGTCATTCAGTCAGTCAGTCACTCAGTCACTCAGCACTCAGTCACTCAGTCACACAGTCAGTCACTCACTCACTCACTCACTCACTCACTCACTCACTCACTCACTCACTCACTTACTCAGTCACTCACTCACCACTCACTCACCCACTCACTCAGTCACTCAGTCACTCAGTCAGTCATTCAATAAGTCAGTCACTCAGTCACTCATTCAGTCACTCAGCACTCAGTCATGCAGTCACTCAGTCAGACACTCAGTCAAACAGTCACTTAGTCAGTCAGTGACTCAATCAGTCATTCATAAGTTCAAGTTATAGGACGCCCGGTTTGCACAGATGTTGATCTCTGCCGGCTCTGAAAATTTTGAGGGAATTGCTCGAAAAATACGAATGTCACGGAATTTTTTCGAAGGCAATAGCAATCGCGCACATTTTGATGTCCAAAAAGATGGAATGCAGCTATACGGCTGTCTTCGAGACTTTCAACGCCGTTGTGATCGCTGGGAATGCGATAACGCTAATTATGACCGATTTTGAACAAGGTCTGAGGAACGCATGCAGAACAGCGTTTCCCAACGCCACTATTGCCGGGTGCAGCGTACACTACGATCGAGTGAGTGAAGTTTTCTTATCGAATGTTCTCCATTATTTTATTCGATGTCGATTATTGCCCGAGTATATTATATGTCGATTTGAACTTTTCTTTTTAATACTCGGCGTCAAGAAGCTACTGCGTCTCTAAATATTTTCATTTTTCAGGCTCTACCGAAAAAAATAAAAACCTTGCGATTGACGCATCTGACGAGGCAAGAGGAGGTTAAATTATTTATAAAAAAAATAATGGCCCTCGCATTTCTACCGGCTGAAATGATTTCGGTGGAATATGCTGCATTGAAGAATGCTCTCCCAGCTCCAGTACAACGTCACCTAGCTGATTTCTTCACCTATTATGAGCGCCAATGGCTGCAAAGGGTGAAGCCTACGGGATTTACGGTGTATCAACTATCCCGGAGGACCAACAATGTAATTGAATCTTATAACAACGTCCTGAAGACCAAAATAGGCATACACCCATCAGCTTTGGTATTTATCGGTAAGTCTTAAAATTGTTGTGTACACTGAATTTTGAAAACCTGAAAATGTTCGTGATCATGGAGAATAATAAAAACGTTTTTTTTTTGCGCCACATGAACTTTCATAAATGCCAATGCATATGTGTATAAGTTAACTCGTCAAGCTGACGTCAAGTGCTCGGGATGACGTCCAAAGTTTAAGGCTGCACAAACGAATCAGGCGACATCCGCGGTTCGCAACTACATTCAGGCGGAAAGAATTATCGGAAGGTATGTTGATTCCAATAATGCGAATAAGCACCGAGGTACAGTGCCTTCATTTAATGCCTGGTAGTATGATAACTAGGCGGGTTTTGACTCGGGCCACCACGGGGGGGTGAGGGAGCGGGGAAGAAAATTCGGGGTGCGGGTTATGGGAGGGGGAGCGGGGAAGGAAGCGTGGGTGTTGATTTATGGCCCTCCCCCCTCAAATTTGATGTCACCCCTCAGATTTTCCATCGTTTGTGAGGCTAATTATAGATTTTTAATCTGTTCCATAATTTATGGCCGAGTGTTGAGTGTTGTTCGAAGAATTCTCAGAAAGGAAAACTTTTAGATCTATTTTATGTATATTAATAGAAAAATTAAAAGTCGGCTGTGACATCGGCGTGCGCGGAAGAAGGGGGAAAATTTACTTCCGTTGTGGCTGGATGAAACTAATTTTAGAATATTAGGGCATCTGGAAACACTTGGAAAATTTCCCCCTCTCCACCATATAAAAACCCAATAGGTTGATGATACATTTCGGAAATCGGCACATTTCGAGTGAAGATAGGTTGGAGTTCACATCGTCTTTCACCATGTCACATCTTACGAACATTGTTGCTGAAGAATTGTTGCGCGAGCGAGCAATGTTAGTGAAGAATTTGGAAGGATATTTTTCGTGGGAGCAAAGTTGTGATGAACTAATTGAATCCTTGGAAGAGCAAGTTTCATCGAAACGTATAAAATTGAGTATAGGATATCGTCACTCGATGACTGCTCAAATAATACGTTTAGAAGGTTTGAAGCAAGCTACGAGACGTAGATTTGTGCACATTGGCGGGGAATTGAACCACCTTACATTGAAGTGGCGAGAAGTTGATACTGCTTTCGACAATCGCATATGCACTGGCGCTGTGATTAATCAGAGTCACATGATACCACGCGAATTTTTGCAAGATGCACATGGACTTGTTATGACACATGTAAGCAATGCTATTAGCAAATACAATAGTGTAAAAGTGAATACTGAGTTCAATGCTGAGTTTGCTGGAGCTGATCAGCGCACGCATAAAAGTATCAATACGGCAAATGTGGAACTTTATGAAACGTCGGATCTGAATGAGTTAGTAGGAGAGCCCATGACACTAAACCTAGTTCGATAAGACTACCGGATGAGATATATATAATTAGTCACGTCATTAATGGGGGAACACGAAATGGCGATGCTGCAATGCAAAAAACCTGGCGGCGACATAAAAAAAAAAAAAAAAATTATTAAAAAATCCGGTTTCTAGTATGATAAGACTCCCAATTTTTATTTGTTCCTCGAAATAGGGGAGTGATAGGACTATACGATAGTGCAGTGCTGCAAGCCCCCCTGATTGGTCTAATCAGTGGCAGCAGCATGATAAGCGGCGCCTCGTATCTAGGTATCTAGTATGATCGATCTCCTCAAAAAACCCAAGCTCATCCGAAAGTTTATCAATTTCTGTGTGAGAAAAACCACTGCTGCATTTTCCAAACAGTGGAGAAAGTGGTTGCTGCAGCGATTGAAGGTCGCCGTCCGCGCGGCTGCATTCGGCGTTTCAATTTAGTTTTGTCAGCAATCGACCGGTTCCTTTCAATTTTTACCGGTTAAATACGCGTCCCGCGGTCACATATGAATAATTTTACGTGTCGTTGATTGTTTAAACAAATAATTTTGAATGAATATGAAGGTGAAATGATATTTTTAAGTTTGGATGCGGGCAATAAAAAAACGAAGATTGGTTTTTCCAATAATTTGATCATCTTATCAATATATTTTTTTATTTTACAAGTACGACAACATGACGTGTCAAGAACATGAGGTGTGAAAAAAAATACTAATAACAAGATTAGTCTTAATTAAAAATTCTTATTCTTATAAACTAATTTTTATTTTTCCTGTAAACTATTTCTTTCTTATCAGTAATTATTCTCACGCTACTTTTCGTCATCCGAATCGAATATAACGAAATCGAATTCATCTTCACCGTTTTCTTCGGTGTCAACCGACATAGCTAATATATTGTCCACGAATGGAGGATTACAATATGTACTATCGACGACTTGATTTCTGCTAGAAATAAATAGCCAAGAAATCTTCATGTCTTGGGTACAGAATTTTCCATTAGTTCAAACGATTTCCGCGATGGTAAATACATATCATGGTTTGATTAAAAAATAAAGCGGAAGAGATTGGTACGTGCCACGCGAAATAATACATATCCAAAAAAAGGCTGAAAAATCCGGAACCTTGGAATAATTAATAGAATCTTATTCGTTGAAACAATGATATGTGGTACTTTTTCAGAAAAAAAAAATATTACTATAAAATGTTACGAAAGACTTTTGAGAAAAAATTAAAAACAACACAATGAAAATGGCTAAAAAATCGAACAATATCACATAAAATACACTACCGCTCAAAAGTTTGGAAACGCTTGTCCAAATTTCTTTCCGCACTCGAAGTTAGATAACTCTGCCGAAAAAAAATATATTCAAATTTCCGAAGCGGGGTTTTGAAAAGGATAAATTAGGCTTTGATTTGCCGCATTTTAATATTTTTTTTTTTTTTCGTCCCGGTATGGTCTTATGGTTTGTGGTCGTTTTTCGGTTTTTTTTCGACCCACGCGAATCGCGCGCACAATTGAAGGAAACGTAATTTTTTTTTTCACAATGAAAAACTCAATAAGGACGGCAGAATCTCCATCTTTGTTTTTGGAAAAAAATTTTGCGATTTTTTTTTCGCAAAGTTATCGTATTTTTCGCTAAAAATGATACATTTTGAAAAATTCAAAATAACACAAGATCCATATGGATCCAGAAAAAATGGTAAGGATACAAAAACTTGCGGATTTTTCTGATAAAACATCTGGAATTTTTTCAGAATTTTTCAGGGAAAATTTTTTTTTTTAGTATTTTTTCTTCATATATCACGAGTGAAAATTTTTTTTTCTCTCGATAAAATGTTTGAAGTCACTCACCGCGTTTAAACAAGTTTTTCATCGGAAAAACCGCCTTGATCGAGCTCGATCGGAAAATCAGAAAGGCGCCAAAAAGGCGGTTTTTTCGATGGAAAACTTGTTTGAACGCGGTGAGTGCCTTCAAACATTCTATCGAGAGAAAACGAAAATTTTCATTCGTGATATATGAAAAAAAACGCTTAAAAAAAAAAAGTTTCCCCGAATAATTCTGAAAAAATTCCAGACGTTTTATTCGAAAAATCCGCAACTTTTTGTATTCCTACCATTTTTTCTTGATCCATATGGTTGTTGTGTTATTTTGAATTTTTCAAAATATATCGTTTTTAGCGAAAAATACGATAACTTTGCGACAAAAAATCGCAAAAATTTTTTCCAAAAACAAAAATGGAGATTCTACCGTCCTTTTTAAGTTTTTCAAGGTGAAAAAAAAAATTACATTTCCTTCAATTGTGCGCCTGATTCGTGAGGGTCGAAAAAAGACCGAAAAACGATCACAAACCAAAGACCATACCGGGGCGAAAAAAATTATTAAAATGCGGCAAATCAAAGCCTGATTTATTCTTTTTAAAACCCCGCTTCGGAAATTTGAATATCTTTTTTTTTGGCAGAGTTATCTAACTTTAAGTGCGGAAAGAAATTTGGACAAGTGTATCCAAACTTTTGAGCGGTAGTGTATGTCGATTTAATTTGTTTAAACAATCAACGACACGTAAAATTATTCATATGTGACCGTAGGACGCGTATTTAACCGGTAAAAATCGAAAAGAACCGGTTGATTGCTGACAAAACTGAATTGAAACGCCGAATGCAGCCGCGCGGACGGCGACCTTCAATCGCTGCAGCAACCACTTTCTCCACTGTTTGGAAAATGCAGCAGTGGTTTTTCTCGCACAGAAATTGATAAACTTTCGGATGAGCTTGGGTTTTTTGAGGAGATCGATCATACTAGATACCTAGATACGAGGCGCCGCTTATCATGCTGCTGCCACTGATTAGACCAATCAGGGGGGCTTGCAGCACTGCACTATCGTATAGTCCTATCACTCCCCTATTTCGAGGGACAAATAAAAATTGGGAGTCTTATCATACTAGAAACCGGATTTTTTAATAATTTTTTTTTTTTTTTATGTCGCCGCCAGGTTTTTTGCATTGCAGCATCGCCATTTCGTGTTCCCCCATTAATGACGTGACTAATTATATATATCTCATCCGGTAGTCTTATCGAACTAGGTTCAGTGTCGTGGGCTCTTAGACTAAGTGGTATGAACAGCGAGTCGTTGAGCCAACGATAGCTTCACTCGACGAGTTTCAGGAGCGTGACAGTGGATGGACATTAGTTTCAATATGAAATTTAACTGTTAATATCAATAAATATAATCCGATGCGTGTGGGATGTCACATTACATTGCCGAGAACAATAATTAATAAACATGCCACTGTTAATGTTGAATCGAAGGATGATTCATGTTTTGTCTGGGCGGTGGTTGCTGCTCTGTACCCAGCAAAACGTAACACTGAGCGATACACATCATACCCACATTATGAAACGGTGTTGAATGTTCATGGCTTGGACTTCCCCATGACAATGGGTCAAATAAAAAAATTTGAACAATTGAATAACATTTCAATTAATGTTTATTGTAACGGCACGGAAACGCGACAGCTGACGATCCGCCCGGCGCGGCGTCCGTCGCTCGACTACGGTGGCGCCAAGCGGCCGATAGTCGAACCATCTCGCGGCTCGCGAAGACGCGAGCGAACAAAGTGGGGGAAAGTGATAAATTTGTGACAAAGGAGTGGGGATCACGCGTGCCTCATTCGATAGCGCGTCGAAGAGTAGGGACAAGAAGGACTGTGCGAAAGTTATGCGCAAGCGCGATGAATGTTGAACGAATGCGAGCGAAGGATGAATGAGTGGGAGAAATTAATCTCCAATAACGTTTTGGCAAGCGCCCCACCACAAAGAACTCGAGCGAATAAGACGGCGAGTTATTTTTAGAATGAAGAACAAAGGATTCTGACAGTATAAAAGCCGGTGCAGAACAGCACTCGGCACTCATTCTTCTCCAAGAATTCAAAGCAGAATCTTGGACAGTAAGCACGGAGCTCTCTTCGCTCCTACAACGACAAATATAACCTTTCCAAATTTTCCTTTTGTGCATCGGCCACGGAGCAGTTCGGTTTCGTTCGGCTCCCGCAACCGGTGCGCATTTCCTACATAAATCTTTCCTGTGTGCATCGGCCACGGAGCAGTTCGGTTTCGTTCGGCTCCCGCAACCGGTGCGCATTTCCTAAGCAAACCTTTCCTGTGTGCATTGGCCACGGAGTAGTTCGGCTCCGTTCGACTCCCGCAACCAGTGTGCACTTCCTAAAAACCTCAAGGGGATTTCGGCCACTGAATTGTTCGGCTCCGTTCAATTCCTGCAACCGGGATTTCCAACCCTTACCTTTCATTCTCTCTCCAATCGTACAATCTCTCGTTTGTAGGAGTGAAGGAGTTCAACGCAATTAAATTATTAAAATAAATTTATTGGTCAGAATTCTAATTAAAAACTTGTCAAAAATCAATTAGAGTCAAAAGCGTGCGAAAAACTTGTCTAATTCAAGAAATTGAATTGTAAAACCGAAATAAGCGTGCGTTTTCAAATAAAAATTGTCCAAATCGATTATAAAGCAAGATTAGTGCGTTTTATTCTTAGGATTAATTAATTATAGTGTTGAACGAACACACATGCGTGCAGATCGTAAAATAAATGCGTATAAAACAGATCAAAAATTAGCATCTCGTCAAACGAGCATCTCTCGCATTTTCTTTAAGAAAAATAAAGTTATCCGCGTAATCTAAGCGTTATTAATCAACGGAAAAATAGTCTAGATTAATGAAACAACTTAAGATTGTATAGAATCAACGAGTTTTACTCGAATTTCAAATAAAATAGGAAAGAAAAACGTAAATTACCGTAAATTTCCATAAATTACCACGTAAGCGGTAAAATGACCGCATAAATTTCCATAGAGATTTTTATGTCTAAAAATTCGTTTATTTTTTGCCGTTCGATTTATATACAGGAAACACATGCGAAAAAAACAAAACACGTATAAATTTGTAAAATAACACGTAAAAATTGAATAAATCGTTTTTATTTGTTAAAATTTAAATAAAACTCTCGTTTTTTCTTCACACCTGCTCCTTTCTCTCAAAGCTCGAACCGACGCGTAACGAGAAGCGTCTTTAAGCTATTTCATATCGTTACATTATACTCCAGTGAAAGATAAAATTCAACCATTGCGCGTTAGTAAATACAAGGAAGAGAAGCACGTCAATTTGCTGTACGTTAAAGAACAAAGGGGGGAAAATAACGTCGCACACTTTGTATGGATCCAAAATCTGTCTCGTCTAGTGAGCTCCCAGCTAAATAACAAGAAAAGTCGAATGTCTATTTGTGATCGGTGAGTACATTTCGCAACTGCTGATTTTACTATGAAAAATTGCAAAAAATCTTTTTTTTATTAATAATATTATTATAGGTGTCTATACTATTTCTACACCGAAGGAAAGCTGCAAGCACACGTGGTCGACTGTAGGCAGATGAACGACTGTGCAATTACTTTGCCGCAAGAAAACGATAAATGGTTGGAATTTAAAAATTTCAATCGAAAAGAGCGTCTTCCATTCGTTGTTTATGCTGATCTTGAGTGTGTTTTGGAGAAAACCAATGAGAGCGAACGCGAAAAGAAACAGCATCAATATCATTGAGTTTTTAGCTTAGGTTATTATGTGATCTGCTCATACAATAGTTCCTTATCGGGTTACCATACCCGCCGCGCAGAGGATTGTGTAGAATGGTTTGTAAAAGAGCTTGAGACATTAGCGTTGAGTGTGAGGGAATTTTTATTGACGAATGTTCCCATGAGGGAATTGACACCGCAAGAGTGGAAAACTTTTCAAGAGGCTAAAGACTGTCACATTTGTGAGAAGCTTTTTCAGGTGAATGCTGAGCGTGTGCGTGATCATTGCCATCTGACGGGGCAGTTCAGAGGTCCAGCTCATTCCAACTGTAATTTAAATTTTCAACAAAATTTTTCCATTCCAATTATTTTCCACAATTTATCCGGATATGACGCTCATTTCATTATAAAAGAAGTAGCTACAGCTTTTGAGGGGAGAACCGATTTGCTTCCCATAACTAAAGAAAAATATATATCGGTCTCAAAGACGGTGCAGTCTTCTTCGGAGAACTTTAGAAAACAGATTAAACTTCGCTTCATCGACTCGTTTAAATTTTTGAATACGAGTCTCGATAAATTAGCGGCTCTCCTCTCGACAGATCAACTAAAAATTACAAAGTCTCAATTTGGAAATGTACAACAAAATGATTTTGAATTATCAACTCGCAAAGGTGTTTCCCCCTACGAATATATCGATAGTTCTGAAAAATTGAGTGAAACGCAACTTCCACCGCGAGATGCTTTTTACAGTTCTTTGACTGATGAGACGGTTTCCGAGGATGACTATAAACATGCTCAAACGGTATGGGAGCGGTTTTCATCCAAAACGCTCGGAGAATATAGCGATCTTTACCTCAAAACGGATGTGTTGTTGTTGGCCGATATATTTGAAAACTTTCGAGATAAATGTCAACAAAGTTATGGCCTTGACCCAGCCTATTATTTCACTCTCCCAGGATATACTTGGGACGCCATGTTGAAATACACACAGATCAAGTTTGAACTGTTCACCGACATCGATATGGTGCTGTTCATAGAGAGAGGTGTACGCGGGGGTTAAAGTCAATGCTCAAAGAGGTATGCATGTGCAAATAACAAGTATATGGAGTCCTTTGATCCATCGAAAGAATCATCATACCTGATGTATTATGATGTAAATAATTTGTATGGTTGGGCGATGAGTCAACCATTGCCTTATGCAAATTTTGAATGGATTGAAAATGTCTTGAGCTTCAATATTGACTCTCCAGATCCATCGAAAGGATACATCCTTGAGGTTGATCTGGAATATCCTACATATTTGCATGATAAGCACATGGACCTGCCTTTTTGTCCAGAACATGGTAAACCTCCGGGTAAGCGTCAAGAGAAATTGCTCGCAGGCCTTTCAGATAAGAAACGCTATGTCATCTATTACCGAACTCTTCAACATTGTTTACAACATGGCTTGAAATTACAGAAAATTCATAGAATTCTACAATTCACCGAATCACCATGGTTATCAAAGTATATTGACTTGAACACGCAATTAAGGACCCGTGCAACAAATGATTTCGATGAAACAATGTATAAGTTAATGAACAATGCAGTTTTCGGAAAAACAATGGAAGACGTTCGCCAACATAGAAATGTTAAATTGTTGACTAAATGGGAGGGTAGATATGGTGCTGAAGCAATGATTGCGAAACCAAATTTTCACAGTCGCAGCATTTTTGCTGAAAACTTGATGGCTGTAGAATTACGAAATCTCGAAGTCAAATTCGACAAGCCCATTTATGTTGGCATGTGCATTTTAGATATTTCAAAAGCTTGCCTGTACAAATTTCATTACGAGTTTATGACACAAATGTATCCTGATAAATGTAAGGTCGCTTATACAGATACTGACAGTTTAATATATTATATCGAGTGCGAGGATGTGTATAGTGATATGAAACGAAATCTCGATAAATTTGATACGAGCGACTACCCCGGCAATGATGTGTATAATATTCCACTTGTCAACAAAAAGGTTCCCGGTCTCATGAAAGATAAAAATAATGGAGCCATCATGACGGAGTTTGTGGGATTAAGATCGAAAATGTATGCAACACGCGTCGTGGGGAAAAAATATGTGAAGAAGGCAAAGGGTGTTAAAAGCAACGTTGTTTCAAAGACTATAAATTTTGATGATTATCTGAGATGCTTGAATGAGGAGGTTGAAGTGACGCGTTGCCAGTCGTCAATTCGATCGACATTAAATCAAGTGTACACTATCTCAGAAACGAAACTTGCTCTTAGCCCACATGATGACAAGCAGTATATTATACCCGGGACTGTGGAAACCCTGCCATGGGGCCACTATAGTATTCCTCGGTGACAGAATCTATTCGGGGAAAGTGTGTGTGACGGGCCATCTGTATATTTTCATGTAATAAAAATCTCTTACTCTACAACCATCACTCGTTTCCATTTTTTTCCAGAAAGAAAAGTTGACCTGCTCTACCGTCTGACAGGATGGGGTTACGGAAAAAAAATGGACAGACTTTTTTCACACTCGTTTATTGTTTTGCAAATCATTCTTGCTTATCCAACTATTGTAGGTGTTGTCGAAACCGAGCCATTTTACAAATAGTTTCTGCCCGCGTCTTTTCAAAATTTTTTCCACGAGATATATATCGGGATACTTGACTCGAAGTAACTCTGGTTCATAAATGCCGCCGGCAATCGGTTCATCTTTATGGTCTTTCAAATTATACGTTACGGGATTGGTTTTTTTCACTTGATAAATTGTAAATATTTCCGTCGTCCAGTTTGGTGTATAACCTTTTTCGAATACACTCTTATATTTACTAATGCGTACTTTATCGCCAATTTGGAATTTGGGTAGTTTTCTGACCACCTTACGTCCGTTGAAAACATCGTGGAGCAATTGTTTTTCATTACCAGCATTAACATTTTTTGGTTTCATTTTAATAGTACGATGTTTAGTATTGTTATACTTGGCGATTAACGTATCAAGAATATCAATCCATTTCCAGTTTCCAGGAAAACTGAATTGAATCCACATTTTGTTTTTGAGAGTACGGTTAAAGCGTTCACAAATTGATGCTTTCATAATGCTAAAAGTAGAATACATGTGAATATCAAATTTTTTCATCAACGCCTTAAAGTTTGAATCATAAAATTCTTTTCCACGATCGACATGTAGGTTTCTCGGTATGCGTCCCTGGGCGAGTATTGACTCCATTGCGGCAGCAACATCTTTACCACTCTTTGATTTCAATGGTTTGGCCCAGGCAAATGACGATCGGATCATTTCGTCGGGCTTGTTTATGCAACTCCTCCACCACAGCACGTTTCCTCGCACTCATTTCTTCTTCACTATGGTATATTCGTCTTTCTCTGCAGGTATACGTGGAGGATCGCGCTTAAGGGGTCTGGCCACCCTGAATTTCTATTTTTTGTCATTTTTTTTTAATTTTTTTTTATGAATCCGATACTGATCGTATCTGATCACTCATCGCACATATTGGTCTTCAGGGTCATACCCGATTGTAACAAACATCTTTAATAAACTTAGAGTTAAGACTGAAAGTATTGAGTTGGAGATTTACTCAACCTTGGCAACATCCCGAACTATTCTCGTCCCTGGCAAACTCGTCCCCACGTGACGATTTGCGGGCACAACATTGGTGGCAGCGGTGGGATTGCCACAACTCAAGAACTCGACTACACTCTGAGGTGAAAAGGAATTTTCACGCACCGCCAGAAGGACGACATCTATCAAGTATCCGAGGATCAACCGAACGAGGACAACAGGCGCCCAAAGCTGTTCAAATTCGACAACCCGGAGAACGACAACCGTTTACCCAAAGAGCGGACCAATCGACCAATCGACCAAGCAGATTCACCATTTCGAGAGAAAATCAGCTAGTGGATCAACAGCATCAGCAGCATGCAGATCTACCAGATCATCATCCTGTAAGTGACGGAACAATTTCTTTTGTAACCCGCCAAAACCAGTCGCGGAAAAACAGCGAATCAAACAGTTACGTATGTCCAACGACGATTTTGTAAACCGTCTAAAATTACCAGGCGTACGCGCAATATCTCGATCCCTAGACTCATTTTTCGATCGGAATCTCACTTTTACGCGTTCCCCAAAAACAGAATATTCAGTCAAGTCAGAACAGTCAGTCAAAAATATCAAGCGCAGTCAAAGCACAGAAACCCTAAACCAATCTCTTGACTCAGAAGAATCTTTTCGAGACGCGGAAGAAACCGAAAGTTTCAATAAAACCGACTTGCCAGATCTCTCTATGTCTATTATCCCACACAACGACATTATGCCGGACCAATCCGTACTCGTAATCGACCCACCCGCAGGTGACGGTTCTGGTACAACCAACGGTTCCCCTCAATCTCCTCCAAGGAGATCAAGAGGCATGCCTTTAAACGAGGCACGAGCTTTAATTCCCGTTTTCGACGGAGAAAATCCTAGACGCGCAAAAAGTTTACTCGACGCGTACGAAATAGCTCATAGTTTAGTAGACGAGTGTGACAGACCAATCCTTTTAAAACTCGTACTTGCGACAAAACTGACAGACGACGCACGGGAAGACGTCCGTTATAAAAAAATAGAAACATTCAAACAATTCCAACAACACTTAACGGCACGATATGGGACAAAACGAACCGTAGAAGCTCTACAAGTAGAGATGCACACGTGCAAACAAAATCACAATGAAAGCATAGCCGATTTTGGAAAAAGGTTACAAACCCTTACAATGGAGCTAATAGAAGCAAGCATAGAATCTGAATCTTCCGTACCAGACAAACTCGCGGTAGAACGCTACGTAAGAAAACTAGCGTTATCAAATTTCGAACGGGGACTCAAAAAAGAGTATCAACTCCTCGTCAAAGCCAAAGGGTACCCAGATTTAACTTCTGCAATAAAAGGGGCCCAAAACGAAGAAACAGTCCTGCAAGGCTATGAATCCGTAGCAAAACAGACGCACCCCGAGAGGCGTCACGAATTTTGCCAAAAGTGCAAAAAATCAGGTCATTCGGCCAAAGACTGCCGAAGCTCGAATTTCAACGGACGAAGCAATTTACCCGTTCCGACAGGTAACATAGGGGCAATAACTTGCACCTACTGCAAAAAACGAGGACATCACTGGAAAGAGTGTCGCAGTAGGCTTAGGCAGCAAAATCAGGGTCAAAACAACTCTGGTCAACGCCAAAATAACTCGCAACGAGGTTCCGGACGAAACCGGGGAAACTTCGACGGACGAGCAGGTTACAACAACCGTAACAACAACAGCAACAACAACAACAACAACCGTAATAACAACGGTCCCCGCGCTTCAACAGGTGAGAACACCAGCAACCAGAATAAGACCACAGTGGGGTCATTCACGGTCAACGCAATCGAGGCTCACCAAGATTTCACCGTCAGCACAATTATCGAGCCGCGAGCTACAGGTCAGCTCAAAAGTACCGGGTCAACCGCAACCCCGGCAAGCGTTCAAATACACGCTTTAAATCCCGAAGATTCAGCAAGCGATTTCTACATCGCATCACCGCAGGCAACTGAAAAAATTCTTACATTAAAAGGCGACACAGGAGCACAATGCTGCTTAATCAAGAAAAGTGCCATCCACCCGGATACCAAGGCGTACAACGAGACGCTGGAGCTGAAAGGGGTCGGAGGAAAAACTTTCCACGCTTTATGCAAAGTGGAACTGGTGTTGGAAACACCAGCTGTCAACGTCCGCCATGGATTCTTCGTCATCGACGACGGGATCGGGATCAATACCGATGGAATCCTGGGAATGGACTTCATAAAAAGGCACAATGTGGACATATTAGGTGGCCGTTCAATCAAAATTTACGGACACACCGAGCCACTAATCACCGGAGACGGGAAAATAAAATTGCCAGCCCGCTCCGAGACCGTGCACTACGCCAAAACCAAGAAATCTCAGAAAGTAGGTTGCGTAGTAGCCACGAAAATATCGCCAGGCATCACAATAGGCGGAAATATCGCCGCAACAGGACTCGCATGCCCGATTATCCTGAGGAATTCCCTGGAAGAAGAGGTCGTGATAAAAACCGACCCATCGTGGAAATAGAAGAATACCAAAACGAGCCTGAAACGGACTCCAGAGCAGAAGAAACAATTCCAGCGATCAACACGATCAGCAAAGAAGAAAGGCAAGAAAAACTGTGGAAAGAACTGGGAAGCCAAGCGCATCTCAACCAGGAGGAAGAAGAATTCCTAAGAGAATTCAGCAAAGAATATTCTGATGTATTTCATCTCGAGGGAGAGGTACTCGGAACCACAGATCTTGTGAAACACCGTATACACACACGGGAAGGCACCGTGCCGGTAAATATACGGCCATATCGGTTGCCAGAAACGCAGAAAACCGAAGTGATGAGTCAAGCACAACAGATGCTTAAAGACGGAATTATACGTCCAAGCAAAAGTCCATGGAATGCGCCGCTACTGGTCGTTCCAAAAAAGGCCGATGCCGAGGGCAACATCAAAAAGAGAGTCGTAGTGGATTTCCGGAAGTTAAACGAGGTTACAGAAGGAGACTCATATCCACTGCCCAATATTGCCGAAATATTGGATCAGCTGGGCCGAGCCAAGTACTTCACGACGCTCGACCTTGCCTCTGGATTTCATCAGATCCAGATGGCTGAGGAAGACAAACCAAAAACAGCCTTCTCAACACCTATGGGTCACTACGAATACAACCGAATGCCCTTCGGACTAAAAAACGCTCCACCTACATTCCAACGATTAATGGACGCAGTTCTGGCCGGACTTCAAGGGTTGAAATGTTACGTCTACCTAGATGACATCGTCATCCACGGCTCGTCCTTCGAAGAGCACAATAAACGATTACGAGAAGTATTCGACCGGTTGAGGGAAGCCAATTTAAAGGTTCAGCCGAAAAAATGCCATTTCTTACGAAAAGAAACGCAATATTTGGGTCACATCATCACCGAGGTGGGAGTGAAACCCGATCCAGAAAAAATAAAGGCAGTAAAATCATTCCCTGTTCCAAAAAACGTCAAAGAATTACAATCATTCTTGGGACTGGCAGGGTATTATCGAAAGTTCATACAGGACTTCGCAAAACTAGCAAAACCGCTCACCGAACTCATAAAAAAGGAGAATAAATTCGAGTGGACAGAGAGCACACAGCAGGCTTTCGAAAAATTACAAGAAACGCTGAGCACAGCACCCATATTGCAATATCCCGATTTTACCCAGCCATTCGTGATTACCACCGATGCTTCGGATAAAGCAATTGGAGCTATCCTTTCACAAGGGAAAATAGGAGACGATTTACCAATTTCCTACGCCAGCCGAACCCTAAACAAGGCAGAAAGAAACTACTCCACGACAGAAAGGGAAATGCTAGCCATTTTATGGGCCGTCGCGCAATTTCGCCCATACATATACGGTACGAAATTCATTATCGTAACCGACCACAAACCCCTCACCTGGCTCTTCGATGTAAAGGACCCAGGATCAAGGTTAATGAGATGGAGAATCAAACTCGAGGAATACACATACGAAATCGAGTATAAAGCCGGAAAAAAGAACACCAACGCAGATGCACTCAGCAGAATCTACGCGATAATGCTGACTCAGGCCGAGCAACGCGACTCGACCGAGAAACGAGGACGGGGAAGGCCGCGCAAGGTCGCGCGAACGCCGCCATCATTCGCAACAGGCCCCGCCTCACAAGACGCTGCGACTATGGGACAAAGACAGAGCGAAAACAAACAAGCAAAACAACCGTCAGCAGAAAACGCAACTCCGGACACAAGCGAAGGAGAAAGCGAGAGCGAGGACGAGTCATCCGACTCCGAACAAAAACGAACGTGTCCGAGCGAGACGGAGAGAAAAATAATATTAAAAGAATATCACGACGCACCACTCGGTGGACACCCAGGCCAAAAAAGGATGACAGAGCGAATAAAGGAAAAATACAAGTGGCCGGGAATGGTAAAGGAGATACGAGAATCCGTATCGGCATGCGATAAATGTCAGCGAAACAAATTAACGCGCACGAAAAATGCACCGATGATAATTACCGACACCCCAGAAAAAGCTTTCGAAAAATGTGCAGTAGATATAGTAGAGCCTTTACCCGAAACAGAGAGAGGAAACAAATACGTCCTCACCTTTCAAGACTCGCTTACAAAATACAGCGCAGCCGTGCCTTTAAAAAATCAAGAGGCAAAGGAAGTAGCAAAGGGCTTAATAACCGAAATAATTTGCAAATTCGGTACTCCAAAAACAATCCTGTCCGACCAAGGAACCAATTTCCTCAGCGATCTGTTCAAGGAGATGTGCAAACTCCTCCAAATAAAAAAGATTCAAACAACGGCATACCATCCGCAATCGAACGGAGCCCTTGAACGATCTCATCGCACTTTAGCGGAATACCTGAAAAATTTCATTCAGGAGGATCAGACGGATTGGGATGAATGGTTGCCGTACGCGATGTTCACGTACAACACCACCCCTCACACCGCAACCAAATACTCCCCGCATGAACTCGTTTTCGGAAAACGAGCGGACTTACCGACAGCCCTCAAACAACCCCCTCGTACAACGTACACGTACGACGATTACGTCGCCGAACTGAGGGAACGATTACGAGCAACTTGGCAGGTAGCAAGAGAACAATTGTTGAAGGGAAAAGAAAAGACAAAAGAATACAAGGACAAAGCCGCCAGTAAAACAGAATACCGCGTTGGCGACAAAGTTCTGCTGCACGACCCCACTGTACGTCGAGGTAGATCAGCAAAACTGACCCCCAAGTGGACGGGGCCCTACACGGTGAAAAGCAAGGATTCGGCAGTAAACTATACTATCGGCCGCGGACGACGTACGATGCGAGTGCACGTAGACCGCATCAAGCCATACGTCACCCACTAACGAAATGGCCGCCGACACCCCGTACCCCTCAAGCCGCCGACGTACGGAATACAGCGAAAAAAAAAAAAAACTGTTTTCGATTTTAATAAAGATTTTAAAATTTTAATCAAATAGAAATAAATTGAAAAATAACGGAAATAAATCAAGAAAAAACCAGAAAAATAATAATAAATAATAATCAAAAATATATAAAACCAGAAAAGACAGAAAACAAAGTAATAAAATAGAAAAAACCAGAAAAATAATAATAAATAATAATCAAAATATATAAAACCCAAAAAGACAGAAAACAAAATAATAAAATGAAGAAAATTATAAAGTGAAAATAAAATAAGAGAAAAACTTCTAAAAACAGAAACTATGATAAAATAAAAAATAAAGAGTGGAAAAAGATAAAGAAACGACGGAAAAAAAAAAAAATTTTGTCAAAACAAATCACATTAAATCATTATAATTTGCAATAAGAAGGATATACATATATATAAAACAAACAAAATAAAAAATCGATAATAAAGAAAAAAAAACGCAGGAAAAGACAAAGGAGAAACGCAGGAAGAGAAATAAAACAGATGGACGCAATTTAAACTTTCGTACATATATTGTTACAAATAAAAATAAAAATTTTATAATAACAACAAAAAAATCAATCAATGGCGGCGACGGAGACCTCGAAGAAATTTGTCGGGACCAAAGAGCTCCCACATTTCCTCATCGCATTGGGTCCCGACTGGGCCAGGATAGGGACTCATCCCAAATAGCCGGCGCAGTCCCAAAACATCCCCAGGAATGTCCTCGGGATTCCACGCGTCCACCTCGATCGACCAGGGGTCCTCCCTCCAGAGGCGCGCCCACGCCATGGCGACCTCCACCCGTTTCGCCCGAACAACTTTGGCCGCCGCCACAAACGGCGCCAGCCAAAGTTGGCAAATCGGTCCCCGGTAGGCCGTTTTGCGGACTTTCTGGAAATAAAAAAAAAACAAAACAACAAATAAATTACTATAAATAAAACAAATAAAATAAAAATAAAATAAGTAACCAGAACTTACCATCCAATGGAATTTCCCGTCTGTCCAACAATGGGCCATCGGCCCAAAAGCGACGGAATGGTTGCGTTCACCGAACCCAGACATTTTTCTGGAACACAAAAGAAAAAAAAAACAAAATGAAATAAAATAAAATAAAACAAGGATTCAAAAAAAAATGGGTGAAAAGAAGGGTGAAATAAAACAAAAAATACAAATTTCAATCACAAAATAACTCACCTTCGTACAATTGAAGAGAACGATGTAGCAGCAACGACGAAAACTGATACAATAAAACTGTCAAACGAAAACGTCAGATTTTATAGAAAGAACCAGCAACGACAAGGAGGGAAACAGAAAGAAAGAGACAACTCCCGATTTCAAGCGCTACAGAAAAAGACAGACGGACGGACGACTTAAAAGCAACAGTCCAGGGCAATGCACCCCAGCGATACCACATCAGCTAAAAACTTAGCTAACGAATGCACCATTCACAGGTGCATGACCGTGCTGGGCCCGATAGCCGGAGAAGAACAATTCCACGTGAAAAAATTACAAACCACGCCTGGAATTTACTATGAAGAAATAGGAACCTTACACCCCATCAAGGAAGTTTGGAAATTGGCAATTCAATTGGAGCTATCACCAATCGAAACCCGAGCAGCTACATTGGAAATAACCATAACAGCTTTGAAAAAACTATGCAACAACACGCAACAGGATACCCTATGCTCAACACTATCCACCACGATAGAACCAATGATAGAATCACTAAAAAACGAAGTACAGACCATCCACGACATCGTAGGAAAAAGAAGACCGAGAGGAAAAAGAGGCCTAATAAACGGCTTAGGATCAATAATAAAGTCAATAACGGGAAATTTGGACGCAGACGACGCCCAAAAAATTGAGGAAAAAATACAGCAAATAGGTAATAGACAGGCAACAGACGAAAAAATACTGAAAGAAAACTTGCAAATTTTAAAATCAACGACGAACCTTTTTCAACACACTTTAGCACAAGTCAATATAGACTTAACACCGATAAGCAAAGCAATAGAAAAAATAAAAAAAGCGTTTAACCAACAAACAAACCTAGTACAACAAAGAGAAATCCTAGACGAAAACATAAACGCAATAGGTTTCGTATTAGCACCACTAGTAAGCGACGTGCGACGAATTTCAAACTTTCTAATAGGAATCCCAAAAGGAATAGTAGACCCGACTATTATCTCACCTAGACAACTATTAGACTACCTAACAAAAGCACGCGTAAACATCCCTCCAGGATTAAGCTTCCCAGTCGAGATAACGTCAGAAAAAACCCAAGACATACTAAAAATATCCGAACTAGGCTCCCACAGCAGCGAATCACGGGTAGTAATCGTAATAAAAATTCCATTAATAGAAAATACCGCATTTACGATAAACAAAGTCTATCCATTACCGGTAAGAGCAAATTCGAACACATTTCAATTCCTAGAAACGAAGGAAAAAATCATTACGGTAGACACAGAAAACAGAAATTATCTCTCACTATCAGAAGAGAACCTAAAAGATTGTAAAAGACTAGGAAAACAGTACTATTGCCAACCAAAACAGGCAACATAAGTTATAGGAAAATCAACCCCCTGCGAAGTATCTGTCTACCTCGGCAGCAAGCCAGAAAAAAGTAATTGTACGCCGAGAATAGTAAAACTAGAAGAGATTATGATAATAACGTTAGAACAACCCGGAAAATGGCTTTACGTAGCCCCAAACCCGGAATCTCTCACGATAAAATGCAAAAATGAAAAAACTGCGTACACAACAATTATCGATACTGGAATACTGGTTTTGGACGGGAAATGTTCCGTCACTGCCGCCGACTTCAAACTAACGACTATAATAGAAAATACTCAACGAGAAACTGTAACTTTTATACCACCACACAATCTAACCTTCGAGATCGGAGCACCACTCGCTAAACATTTAAATTTGAATCTCAATGCTCCAAATAAAACTGTTACAAATCCTCTCGAAGTAAATAAGCTAGGCGAAAGAATCGAAAATCTGCAAAACGAATTAAATACAGAGCCAGACCTTTGGTCAGATCAATACCTCCACATCCTGGGAAATTATTCCCTTCACGGTATAACAATAACAGCACTCATTATTTCCGCAATAATAATTGCAATTCGGAAATTTAGCAAAGGTCGATGCGCTCGGACAATTTCCGACATCGAGCGTCCGACGGCAATTTCGCCAACGCAAGCAAAAAGAGAAATACAAGCTACAGACTTAAAAGTTATATACTCACCGTCACCAAGACCAATCAATACAGATACCTTATAACACATGTAAACCTATGCAAACACATGTAAACGAAAAATTGTAAACCCAAAGACCAATACTACAGAATTTGGATTGCTAGAAAAGTCGAAACCAAGTTTCGTCTCCCTAAGGGGGGAGGATTGTTGCGCCCAGTGTCGCAACCAAATTCCTTAAACGAGTTCGTTCGCAACAAAGCATCGTCAGCACTCAAGCAACTGGCCACAAATACAGGTCATCGTTAAGCACACCTCGCATACAAAGTAAAACGAGGTTAAATCAAATGCTGACGATCACAGATCTCGCAATCGATCGTCCCGCTTTAATGACCTCATTGGGAAATGATCCCAAGACATCGGAACGATCGATTGACCAATAATTACAACCTCCCTTAATAATATTGTAAAACCCCTAACCCTATAAAACCAAGGACATCCTGCGACTTCAGGAGTCTGCGATCCGATACTGATCGTATCTGATCACTCATCGCACATATTGGTCTTCAGGGTCATACCCGATTGTAACAAACATCTTTAATAAACTTATAGTTAAGACTGAAAGTATTGAGTTGGAGATTTACTCAACCTTGGCAACATCCCGAACTATTCTCGTCCCTGGCAAACTCGTCCCCACGTGACGATTTGCGGGCCCAACAATCCTTTACTACAACGGACATTTTAAGACCTGTTGCGTATGGAAACACTCGATATTGGCAAAATTACAGGCACATTTTCCAAGTTTGAGCACCATTGCGGACGGCTATTTGCCACTGCGGGCTGTTTGGCGCTACTGCGGCCGATTTTGCGCTAATGCGAGCGGTTGAGTCCCACTGCGCGTGGTCGACCGCGCGCTGCGACCTTTCTTCAAAACTTGCGCGCATTAGCCCATACCGCTGTCGTATTGTGTCCTTTTATGTTATGAATCGTTTACTTTGTTACCTGAAGTACTGTAAAAAGTACCTGAAGTACTGTAAAAACACAGAGTATTCTGCTCATGATAAACGTACTCAATCTAACCGTCGGAGATCGCAGCTACAGTTTCTGCACTACAGCAGACGATGAGCGCTGCGCTACAGCGCAAATTCGCGCTCAAAACGATTCTAAGGAAGCAAGAACAGCACGAAGGGACGGTCAAAGAAGGGCCCAAGACTGGCAATCAGCTGTCGAAGGAGTTGTCTATGGTCCAGGGATCGCTGATTGAAGGTAAGACTCGCCTACTTTCTTTTGCGATTATCTCGAAACTATATTTTTTGACATCGTACCTTCGGAATCTCGGAGACTAGCCGTTCGATTGCTTTCAAATTTTCACCGAATATTCTCAGATACATTATCTACAATGTTACGTAGGATTTTTTCGATAACTTGATTAGTTTTTTTCTTATTAATGCTTTTGCTTGGAAAATATCGGTAAAAAATGATAATTTTTGTTTCGCGGCTCACCATAATTTTTCTAACGTTCGAAAAACAAAACGGCTACGTTACATTGTAGTCACACTACATTGTAATAACCTGAATTTTTATTCTATTTTTCAGATGTACCATGACCGAGTTCCAGGTGAGACAAGGACCGCGCGTATCGTGTGGAGGACCCCCGCGGCAACTAACGTCACGGCGTCATTTTTAAATATTTTCAAATAAAATTTTATGATGTTACTCTTGACACTCTTCATGATAATGACCTAAATAAGAAAAATATTCCGACCGATAGTTTCAGATTTATTAATTGAAAAATGAAAAAGTGCATTTCTCGGTTCGCCAGGGTGGCCAGACCCCTTAATCGTCGCCTTCACATATGGGTTGGTTTCCTCTCTTTGCTTCAACAGAGAATTGAAGATATTGTTTTGGACGGGTGTAGTGGACTTTTCGCTCTGGTGCACCGTTCTTCACATTCTGCACTTCCTCACGAAGCGTAGCGATCTCGACACGCAATTGATTTTCAAGAGCTGATATTTTTATCTCGAGATCATTCAAATAGTTTCTCAACACAAACAAGTTGACTGCATCGTAAAGTTCTGTTGCATCACCGACGTTACACACCCGTTTTGTCGCTATATCATAATGACCATCTGTCGTAGTCTTAAATCCAACTCCAGGTTTACCAGGAGGACCCGACGAAGCACTAGCATTCAACGACCGTCCAAACACATCGACAGTCATTCTGAGAATGTATGAAGAATGTGACTCCAGCTGCTTAATAGATTATTTTCGCTTCACGCAATTCCTCAATTATAGAAATGATTTCGTTGGAATGTGAGGAGTTTCCAGCAGCTTGCGATGCAAGTAGTATGCGAAGACGATCCACTAGCTCGTTTGGATCATCCCAATGAACATATGTGACATCTTTCCCCGTCACTTTGTACTCTGGTATGAAACCTCCGCCTTTATGTGCGCTATGGTGCGTCACAATTCTTGATATACAAGTTTTACACTTGTAAGAACTATTTTGACGCACTGCACTCTTGGGCTTGTAATTCTTTCTATGAGCATTGGTGTTGATTACAATTTTTTCATAATTCGCCAAATCGGGTGGAGCCAAATATTCCAGTTTGGGTGCTTTTTTAAACAGCAGCTCGACCAAGCCAACACTTCTGGGATATCGTTGATTACCTACATAAATGTAATCACTTTTGAAATGGATCCGTGAATCACCAATCATCAGTTTATCACCAGCGAGGTTTCTCACTCCATATGACACGTCGAGGCTTTTCTTTTCATTACTACGCAGCAGAGTTAGATATTCATATATTAAATCGTCAACGTCTTTATTCGGGTTCTCATCATCGCCCGTTAACCACCCATCATCATTTCCAACATAACTGTCTTCTTGACTCGCAAAAGTCTTGTCGATGGTTTTATCGAGAGAAATGTTTTGCAACGAATTATCCTGCATGTGATCAAACTCGAGATGTTCATCCTTTTCTTCTTGCTGCTGCTGCTGCTGCTGCTCCTCCTCCTCCTCCTCCTCCTCCTCCTCCTCCTCCTCCTTCTTGATATGCATTTTTTCATCTTTCATTTCTCGCTTCAGGTTCTTTTTGTATGAAACCAACTCTTCTAATGGCTCAGTGATTGGTTTGAATACATTTTGCATTTTCTGCTGCGTTGTATCACGATCACTCTTCAACATTCGATGTTTTCGTCTAATTGCATCACTTGCCTTGGCAAGTTGAAACAACACATTTTTTTCTCTCAAAAATTCTTCGCTCTTCATGTTGCTGTTTACACGAGCAGGCCTGAACTTGAACTGTTTCTCTCAACGCAGAGAGCCATCATTTATCGATGACACTGAGAAATGTATCGAAACCCTTTCTATATCTCCCTGAATTTATCTCACTATCTTTGTCGATCGTTATGAATCCATACCTATCAGACTTCCAGCACTCTATACACATATTTTTGAATGCTGCATAAGTCATATCGGTATTCACATGATCGTTATATACATGCTTCAGATTCATGTCATCTTGCTTGAATAGCACCACAAAATTTGCATTATCTCTCACGAGATGTTTTGGAATACGCGTATACGTCTGACAAAGATAAAAAAACAGTCTACAATCTCATGTCTTCCCATAGAAAAAAATGCTCTCACATTGTCCTGTTTTTCACATGCAATATCGTCAAAGATGAATACAGAGTTGGGGCGGGCGTCACTCGGTGATACAACTTGTTCATGCTCGTTGAATGGATACTATCCAATACCTCCCACCGATCCCTCTCACCGATCCAAGTAATTTTTCAAGTAGTTTATATTTTGGCTGTTTCAGCGATTTGGAATAAAGATAAATGTTTTCAAATCTCAAGCCATTTGGATGTATTAGAAGCGTGAGTAGAGCATTTGTTTTCCCACAATTCGACGGACCGCAAAACACTGCTCGAATGCTGTCAGGTAGTAAATTACCATGACGCTTTGACTTTTTCACCCCGCCTCCGCTCACAAATTCGTCGAAATTCATTACGGGGAGATGACCGCCCGAAACTCGCTTCTTGGGTGCCATCTTGCGTGCGACTAATTGAAAGACCCTATAAATATGTTTTTATAGTGGTTTGAATAATCAGTCGATGATTAACTGTGGCAGGGCGATGATCACAAAAGAGGGAAAAGGCATAATCAACAGCCTTATCAACAAACTCCCCGTAGAACTACACCTGCCGGGTTATCAATATTGGGGGCCTGGCACGAAATTGGCTAAGCGTCTTGCTCGTGGTGATCCTGGTCGAAATCCATTGGATGCTGCATGCAAACAACACGATATCGCATATTCGAAAAATCCGGAAAATCTGCAAGCAAGACATCTGGCCGATAAAGTTTTGGTTGAAAAGGCGTGGCAACGTGTAAAATCGAAAGACGCTAGTATTGGTGAGCGAGCAAGTGCGTGGGCCGTAACAAACATTATGAAAGCAAAAGTGAAACTCGGTTCGGGGCTGAAGGGGAAAAAACCCCCCGAGGCGACGAAAAAACTTGGTTCGAGCATGAAGCCGCAAAGGAAAAACATGAATGGGGCGCTGAAGAAGAAGAGCAAGAAGAAGAAGAAGAGTGTGTGCTTGAAATAAGTTATTGCTACTGCGCGTGAATCAATGATTAAAAGTGATGACCCCCGTAAGGTTGTCATGTCGGCGTTAAGAGGTGCACGTGCGAGTGCACGAGGGCTTAAAGTACGCACGCCTAGGATTCTGCCTGTGCCCCGAAAAACAGGTGGCTTTTTGCCCTTCCTCGTGCCCATCTTTGCAGGCCTAAGCGCAGCAGGCGCTCTCTCCGGTGGTGCCGCTGCTATAGCCAACGCCGTAAACACTGCTCAAGCTACTAAAGCGGAATTGGGGGAAAATAAACGCCATAATGCAACTATGGAGGCGATTGCTCTGGGTAAAGGCCTACATTTGAAACCGTACAAGCAGGGTCTGGGTCTTCACATTCAGCCAAAAAACGGATAATAGCACTACCACATCGACCCCTCACCGATATTGATCTGCTAAAATTGGCGAAAATCATGAAAATTCCTCATTTTCGTGGGGTTTACATGCGCGACACATTGCCAGCGTATGGATCCCTCAAACGAGAATCTGGAATTGTTAATTTGGATGAAAATGCAGGCTCTGGCACACACTGGGTGGCATACAAAAAAACGGGTCACAAAGTTGTCTACTTTGATAGTTTTGGTGATCTCCCACCGCCATCCGAACTCATGAGTTATTTCAATATTGGTAGCGTTAATTACAATTATAAAAGATATCAAGACTTTGACACAATTGTATGCGGACATTTGTGTCTCAAATTTCTGTGCGTTCAGCTGAGTCGCCGTGATAAATTTGTGCTATATAAGCATGGATAATGGAGGTATGTATTTAGTTCTGAGATCGCAAGCATCATGAATGATAGTCTCACGTTGACGATATCGGGATCATCAACCGTTCTCGATGCACAATTTTTCCCCCCCATCGAATTGTCCTCAGACAAGAATTATACGCTTGGACTTGTCGAGCTTCTGACATTCAATTTGATTCCGAATATCGACGTTGGCTGCAATAAATTTTATGTTGGAACTCATGAAGTGACTATACCAACGGGAAGTTATGAAATTGACGATATTGAAAAATATTTGCAAACTGAATTGTCATCGAAAAACATAAAAATCCACCTCAAACCAAACAACAATACTCTGCGCAGTGAAATTAAGTGTGATGAGCCAATAAACTTCTCAAAAATTGATTCGATTGGGCCGCTGCTGGGCTTTGCCTCACGCACCTTGGAACCCAATAAAAGTCACGAATCAGATCGACCAGTGTCCATTCTCAAAGTGAACGGTGTTGAGTGTAACATAACAACCGGTGCATACATAAATGGGCGAAAAGTTCATACCATTCATGAATTTTTTCCATCTGTGCCACCAGGCTATAAAATTATTGAAGTACCGTCAAACGTCATTTATCTACCAATTGCAACTCAAATAATTGATAACATACAATTGCGTATTGTAGACCAGGACGGTGAGTTGGTGAATTTTCGCGGTGAAGTCGTCACAATACGACTACATATAAAGTCTCAATGGGCATAGTGTTCAATCGAACATCCATTATTAATAACTCGAGATGGAAATTCCCGACCAGTCGTCGATCAACGCTCAAAGCGCTAACACAACAGAACGTTCTGCTGTTGAAGAATTTGGGTCTAAAAGTTTGTGGAGTACGCGCATAAGAAATTATTTACTGTGTGCATTGTGTATCTGCTGCGTACAATGGCGGAGGAAATTGTGAACATTCGAGAACCCGTCGTCTTTGACGAAGCTATCACGCATTATGAGGTTCATGCTCATCAGCCATACGCATCGTCAACGTACAACAATAGCGATGAAATACGCATTTCGATTCAACACCAAGGCTTATCAATTCTGCCGAGCAAAAGTTCTATCCACATTTGCGGGAAACTGACGAAACCGGACGGTACGCCTACGACTTTAACAAGGCTCGTCAACAATTCGATCTGCCATTTATTTGAAGAAGTGCGCTATGAACTTAATGCTGTGGAAATCGATCGCAGCAAAAATGTGGGCGTTACATCTCTCATTAAGGGATATACGTCTCTTACACTAGCAAAAAGTTCGGTGCTCGAAAATACTGGCTGGATTGATGTTGATGAAACAAGAGAAATTGTTGATACAGTGGGCAACTTTGATGTGTGCATACCATTGAGTATGTTGTTGGGTTATGCCGAAGATTATCGGAAAATGGTGGTGAACGCAAAGCATGAATTGATCTTGACTCGATCGCGGATTGACGATAATGCTGTAATACAAACAGCTGCAGAAAATTACAAGCTCACTCTGAGGAAAATTGAATGGCTTGTACCATACGTCACCGTGAGGGATCAACGAAAAATACAGCTTTTAAAATTTATCGCTGAAGACACCCCAATTTCCATGAGTTTTCGCACGTGGGAATTGTATGAATACCCGATGCTCCCCACCACGTCCAAACATGTATGGTCTGTTCAAACGTCGACACAATTGGAAAAACCACGCTACGTAATTCTCGCAATGCAAACAGGACGAAAAAAATATCAGGAATAAAAATGCAAGTAGTTTCGATCTCTGCAGTATAACCGATGTGAAACTATACTTGAATTCACAATGTTATCCTTACGGTAACATGAATTGCAATATAAATGAAAATCAGTACGCAGTACTTTATGATATGTATATGAATTTTCAACCAATGTATTACAATAAAGAGGCGGACCCATGGTTGAACAAAAAAGAATTTCTCAGACATGCACCGCTCATTGTCATTGATTGTTCGAAGCAAAACGATTCTCTCAAGTCTGGACCTGTCGATGTGCGTCTTGAATTTGAGACAAAAACAAATATACCAGCGCAAACCTGTGCATACTGCCTGATTCTTCATGATCGTATTGTAGAATATAATCCAATAAGTGGTGGGGTAAAAAAATTGGTATAAAAGGGAAGAACTCAACGAGGGGCTGACCATTAGTCGAAATGGAGTTTATCGTCGATCTCCAAGGTTTCAAGGGTCCCAGCAATCAATTCATTGTCAAGGAAATTTCAATTATTCGAGCGGATGAGAAAAATGTCGAACCTTTGACACTCTTCTTTCAATCGCCGTACGCTTGGGACTGCTTACCCACCAAATATCAGACAACAAACAAATGGTTGGAACGCAATTTTCATGGTATATCCTGGGACTATGGGGTAATACCATATGACGCTGCGAAACCGTTCATTCAAACAATTTTACAACAAGCTCGGGCTATCTTCGTTAAAGGCTGTGAAAAGTCTTTGTGGTTAGCGAGCTTTATGGACCTGTCAACGCAGATTTTTGACCTGGAGACCCTTGACTGTCCACCGTTGAAAAAGTTGCCAAAAACTCCATCGAGTTGTCCCCACCATACCAACGAAGTGACTTTCAATTGTGCAACGAGGAATGTGAAAGCTTTGAAAAGCTGGTATTACGTCTATCATGCATTTCGTAAAAGAGGGATATTTCAATAAACACTAATTTTTTTTCAACAACATGTTGCATTTATGCACCTTTCTCCTTCTCCTCTTCTCCTTCATACCGATGTTTCACAATTATATTTATAATTTTTTTCGACGCAATTTCAAACAATGTGGAATTCAATTCCATTCAACTTTCCACCAAGATACTTCATCGCTAGTTGCCCGGCACGTGCAGTTTTCAGCAATTCCTCAAACAGTGCAGAATTTTCTTCGAATGCACGGACGACTCGTGCCGGTAAGAAGACTGTGAATTCTCCTTTGATGTCAGCAACGTATTGTTCCCCATATCTCGTCTTGAGCAACCGAATATCCTCTCTCTCTCTACACGTGAGTACAGTCTGCTGTGTGTTATTCTGTCTCCTACTTTCGAACGATTTTCTGCCGCATTCTGCCTCCGGGCTCTTTGCTTATAGATTTCTGGCATGCACTTTCTTGCTCTTTTCATCGCTGCTTGGTGAAATCGGCTTTTTTGCTTGCTTGTGCGGGTTTTCTGGACTTTTTCTGTCTCGTGGTTGCACCTAACCTCACTTTCGGGAGTCTGGCTTTTCTTCCGTTCATTACCGTACGAGACGTTGGATTGGTAACGTGTGGCGCCATCTATTGGATCTGATAGTCATCACAGCCTATCTCGTCACTCGATCGATCCGTTGGATCTATTCTTCATCGACTTCATCGATCCAGAGATCGCGACGGCTGGTGACATCTCTGGGTTCTGTTTGGCACTATCCTACATTTATCTATCGATTGATTGATCCTATCTCTTTGCTCTCTCGTTCTACCTTATCTATGTACCATTCTCCCTCTTATCGACTGTTTCCCAAATTATCTATCGATTGATTGATCCTATCTCTTTGCTCTCTCATTCTACCTTATCTACGTACCATTCTCCCTCTTATCGACTGTCTCCCAAATTCCCGATTTTTCGTTCCTTCCCATTACCGTGCGCTTCCGTCCTTGCTTATCATGTCTCTCAACTGCGGGATTTGCAACGTTCCCATCAAACGCAAAGAACCCTCGATTGCCTGCTCGGGTATCTGCCTACGCGATTTTCACCTTTCGTGTGTCAAGTCCGCACTCAAATACGATCCCCTGGAGTCCGGTGCTGCGTCGTTTCGATGTGAGCAATGCATGAAGCGTAGATCAACCATCTTGGATCGCTCGCTGGAACCTTCTCTCGATCGCCCGCTTTTGGAATCATCTAGGCAGATGGATACCACAACTTCGTCCTCACGCTTTTCCATTGATGACATTATGGCCCAACTCCAGGCAAATGCTGCCTCGTTCGAAAGCAAACTGGATAAGAAGATCGGTGATCTTCAATCCGAGATGCAGCGCCAATATAGTGATCTTCAAAATTCTGTCGAAGGCGTTATTACTTCGGTGTCCTCGCTTCGCGAGGATTTCAATAATATGTCCGCCGCACAACGCGATCTCGTGGCGCGTGTCGATGATGTTGAACTATTGGCGCGCAACTCTGCAGAAGAACTTACCTTACTCAGGACGCATCACGATGATCAACTCGACCGGGTCAGGGAGAAATATGCCCAGCTTTCCTCCATCGTTTTTACGTCTATGCCCACCGGCGAGGCATCTTCATCTTCTTACTCTTCATCCTCCGAGTCAGCTGAAATTGTCATTCGTGGCCTACCTGGATCTTTTGCTCGCACCGGCCCTGAGATTGTCAACGCCGTTTTCTCTGTTCTGGGCATCCCTCATCGCACTAACGATGTTCTGGACACTCGCTTCATGAAGCCCAAACCGCCTGTTTCCTCGACCTCTCAGGCTTCCGCCGGTTCTGCGATGCCAGTCTTGAATAAGACATTCGTCATACGGCTGATGTCGTCTGTCTCTCGCGACTATGTCCTCGAGAAAGCTTTGGCTAAGCGGCCGTTGACTCTTCGTCAAGTTTTCTCGCTTGACAGTGACGATCGAATCTATTTGAGTGAGATGCTTCCTACGCATATTCATAAACTGCTACTCTTGGCTAAATCTCGCTCACGCGATTTGAAACTCAACCGAGTCTGGGCCAGAAACGGCGTCGTCAAGGTCAGGCGAGAAGGCTCTCCCGATATCTTAACTTTGCGCAGCGTCTCGGATCTGGAACAGCTTGCCTGACTCTCGAGCTCTGTCAGTCAGCCCTCCACTTTGTCTGACGTGCAAGCACCTTCTGCTCCCGCCTTACTCAAGATTGCCCTATTTAATGCTAACTCTTTACTTGGTCATTTCCCTCTATTTTGTGCCCATATCGCGGATAATTTTTATCACGTCATTTCTGTCACCGAAACATGGCTCCATGATGGTATAACCGACGATCTTGTGCATCTTCCGGATTATTTTATTATTCGAAATGATCGAGTGGGCAGGCGTGGTGGCGGAGTTGCTTGCTACGTCCATAAATCGCTTCGTTTTACATTACTGGCTAGTTCTCCCCCGGAATTCTCAAATCTTCCCGAATACTTAATTGGTGAAATTCGAAACTCTCAAGGCCGCTCCATTTTGTTTTCATCTGTTTACCGACGCCCGAAGGGCAATCTATTCAATATTTTCGCGGATGTACTATCGTCTCTGGCTATTAACTATCAAAATATAATAATATCTGGCGACCTAAATTGCAATTTACTTCTGTCTAACTTCGAGGCTACTGCACTTCGCGAATTTGCTCTTGCCAACTCATTGCATATTGTTGAATCTGGTCCTACTTTTCACTCCAATCTATCTGATTCCCTCCTTGACGTTTTCTTGGTTGATAATTCCTCTAAAATTCACTCCTTCTCTAAGTCAACTGCGCCCTTCATAGCTGGTCACGATTTATTGGAATTGACTTATAAATTCGAACTTGACATACGCCCTAACCGCACTATTGCTCGCAGAGACCTTCGGCATTTTGTACCTGATGACTATCTGAGCTCTCTTTTCTCTGGTTTGTCTAATCTCTCCTCAATTTCCGCTCTTCCTCCGACGGAGCGCCTCGACACTATCATCCGCGACTTCTCCTTCACCATCAGCGCTAGTTTTGACCTCCATGCCCCAATCAGGGAATGGACGATTAAACGTTCTCCAGCTTCGTGGCTGACTGACGAGCTACGATCCAAAATTAAACATCGAAATCGACTGTACAATCGGGCTAGACGCTCGGGTGACGTTCTCGACATGGCCATCTACCGAAACTTCCGCAACTCCCTCTCTCTTGAGCTGCGCACCACTGGGGACTCCTTTCACTGTCGCCGTCTCTCTGCCATCACTGATCCTACCAAAATGTGGAAGGAGTTGTCTTTCCTTCGGCTCACTAAACCTAGAGGCTCTTCTCCTTTCTCATTCTTCTCGCCTGACCAGCTAAACCGTCATTATGCTGCAATTTCTACCTCTTGCTCCCTGAACCCGATTTCACTTATCTCCCTCAACATCCCGCCGCTATCTCCTCAACAACCTGTTTTTCACTTCTCTCTAATCACCCCTGAATCCCTTCGATCTGCTCTTACCGTTGCTCAGTCTTCCTCACTTTCACAAGGCCCTGATTCGTTATCTATGTTTGCTATCTCCACAGCCATGCCTCTCCTATCTGATTATCTACTAGATCTTTTTAATGCCAGTCTTCGTCTGTCGCACTTTCCGTCTGCCTGGAAGCGTGCTTTCGTGCGCCCTCTGCTCAAAACCGTACCCCCTTCATCTATCTCCGATACTAGACCCATTTCCAATCTCTCGGAATTGTCCAAGGCACTTGAACGTGTTGTTCATCAACAAGTCACTGCTTTCCTAACCGCAAATTCTCTCGCTGATCCTCGCCAGTCGGGTTTCAGGCGTGGCTACAGCACACAGTCCGCGTTGCTCAGGCTTAACCAGGACATCAGGCAGGCGGTCGATGATCGTAAATTGACCGTCCTGGTTCTGTTTGACTTCAGCAAGGCTTTTGACACTGTTCCTCATGACCTTCTTCTTCTCAAACTTCGATCGCTGGGCTTTTCGGATGTTGTGCTTGCCTGGTTCTTTTCTTACCTCACGAATCGAACCCAAGCTGTGCTAGATGATACGGGTGGTATCTCTCCTTGGCAACCCACTAACATGGGTGTCCCTCAGGGTTCTGTCCTGGGGCCCTTGCTTTTTTCTCTTTTCATCCGCGACATCGGCTCTGGTCTTCGCTTTACCCAGTACCTCACATATGCGGATGATACACAAATATATCTAGCCTGCTATCCAAATGAATTGGCAAGGGCACTATCCGAACTGACTCTCGACGTTAATTACATCTCGCAGTACGCCTCGAATCATGGTCTCAAGCTGAATCTGCCTAAGTCTAAAGTTTTGATCCTGGGCAGTGGTGCGTACATTAACAAAATTGACTTTTCGATTCTCCCACGCATCCTGGTAAACGGCGTTTGCCTTCCTTTTGTTGATCACGCACGTAACCTAGGCATTATCATGCAATCCAATTTGTCGTGGCGAAGACATGTCCTACTCATCTCATCCAAAGTCAACTTCACCCTCTATCGTCTTAAATACAATAAAAATCTCCTTTCCCAAAAGCTTCGTATCATCCTCATTTCCTCTCTTGTTTTTCCACTCCTTGACTACTGTAGTATCGTGTATAATGACTTATCGTCTGAGCTAAACCTCATCTTGGAGCGCCTTGTTAACAAATGCATTCGGTTTATTTTCAATCTGCGACGCGACGAGCACATCTCCCCCTATCGCAATCGATTGGGCTGGTTAACTGTCGCAAATCGTCGCAAGTATTTCATTGGCATTTTTGTTTTCAGGCTGCTCCGGGGTGGGGTTCCTCCTTACCTGTCCGTCCTTTTCCACCTCGCGCCTCCCTTGTCTCGTCCTTCTCGGCTCCCTTCGCCCCGTGTCTTTTCTATTCCTCGTCATCGCACGTCTACCCTACGCAACTCGTTCGTTCTTTCTGCCTCTTATTTCTGGAACTCACTTCCTCCTGGCGTTACCTCTGCGGCCACCCTTCCCACCTTCAAGGGCCTCCTTCACTCTTTCCTACTCGACTCCCAGAGTCTAGCCTGATTCCTTTCTTATTGCGTGCCTCGCTACTGTCTCTGTAATCGACATTGCGCTTCTCTATCGTTATCTTTAGTTTTTTTTCTTTTTCATTACTTACTCTACGTATCTCAATTCGTTTCATTTTTTACTCTTTCTCTTAGTTTTAAGTCTTATCTTTAAGTTTTTGCTTGTATCTGTTCTACTTTGCCCACGGAAACTCTTCCAGGGCATAATAAACCTTTTCATTCATTCATTCATTCATTCATTCAATATCGGTAATGATGTAGTCACCCTCGACTGTGAGATCTGTCAGCTTTTTCGTTGGAAAAAAAGTCGGACTGCGTGGTGATTCGGTTGATTCCAGAAAAATCCATATTTACTTGAATATACGAAGATTGCGTCTTGTTTCGAGCTCGTGAAACTATGATTTGAACTCTTCCTCCGCTCGCACTATTTGTACCCATATCTCTCCTCCAGTTCATCCCTTCTCCACATAATTTTTATTTATAGAGTCGATCATGAGTTCTCTTAACTAGGTCAAATTTTTTTTCTTCTGCACAGCTGCATCCCAAACACATTAGGTGCTCTCATGACACTTTTTACAGTTGCGCCGTTGTGGTATCGGACCATCGATATGATCTTCCATTGAAGACGTATTCCAATGTTCATAACATCGACGATATGATGCGATTTCTTTGTCACAATGATAATAACTTGGCATACGATCCCATAAGATATCCGTAAAATCACTGAAGTATTTTTTAAAAACAGTTGGTGAAATAATTTGAAGCTCGCTTCTCATCAATTCTCTCGGATTTTTGGTGTGTTTAATTGCATATTCATACACGAGCTCTTGCATGATAGTGCATTTCTCACAATCTCGACGTGTAGGCCCCGGTGCATCAACATGGACCCGCTCCCACGGCTGGTTGAAATGATCATTACATCTGCGATATGACACAATCTCACTATCGCATTGCAATCTTTCCGGTAAACGATCACACAGATAATCGATTAATCCACTATAATACTTTAACAGAAAAGCCTTAGGAAGAGACTCGAGCTCGGAAGCTGTCAATTCCCACCCCTCTTTCAACGGATGAATTGTACAGAAACTCGCACATCTATTCATCTTGACGACAAGTGTCAGATTAATTCTTAATCGCAACGGAACCTAATTTAACTTGAAAGAATGTAGTGGGGGGTCACTTTCGAGGAAAACCAATAAAATCCTGAGATCGCATTGGCTAGCGGAGAAGAGCCTATTTCTCTTCCCGGTGGCGTGCTAAGTATTTTATGACTTTCGGCAACTCTTCCTACCAGGCTGAACTTTTTCTGAATGGTAGCTTAGCGTTTGTAATGTTTTATGAGTGGGGAAATTTTCTTATCCACCGCGCTACACTTTTCGAAAATAGATGGCCATGTCGTTTTACGACTTTCAAGAATCTTCTAGTCCATCAGATGACTCTTTTTTTCGAGTGTAAGACGGTGAGTGTTCTGCACATCGTTAGATAAATTTTTCTATTACTATATGAAAAATAGATCTACAAATGTTCCTTTCTGAGAATTCTACGAACAACACTCGACATTCGGCCATAAATTATGAGACGCGACACACGCTCCAGAATTAGGACTAAATTTGTAACTGAAACACTTTTGTAACCAAACGAGTATAATAGACCGACCTAGCTTCCGCTCTACTTCTGGACTGCACTATGGACTGTACGAAGCATCCGCTCATCTAATTATGTCACTACGATCTTACTTCTAAGAAAACCTATGTATAAACCCCTACCATTTTCTATATTTTAGCCCTATAAAAAAAAGAGAAAAGGCTATGGAGCATAGTGTTTACCGCTCGACACTCAAACATCCAACTTATCTTTCACGCCGTTCGGACGTCACATTAAAGTTTCCAAGTTTTCTTCCTCATGGACATTGTGAAATAAAAATCTCAATCTCTTGTGCTCTTTTCTGCGTGATCCCTATTTAAAACAAGCAAAAAAATGTCGGGAATCAATGAAAACGAAGTGATTGAAAGAATTATCTCCGGAGACGATCATGCTTACGCGTGTATGAAAATCTCAAGTGAAGGATCGCGTCGCGATTACGAGGGGCCCGAACTCATCGACATCGCGTCGGATAGCGAGTCTAATAACGACGCGTCAGACGTCGGTGAACAAGATGGAGGAGAAGAAAGAAAGCCAGATTATGACAGTGGGTACGCCGCGGATGAAAACGTTGAAGCCGATCAGCATAGCTGCTTGGATGATCATGCGCTCGAGAATACTGAAACGTTGCACAGTACAATACTGTCGCTACGCACGATGAACGAGATGACGTCAATGACTCCAACATGTGTCATCCGTTCGTGGTATGCCGGACGCTTCGACGTTCGCGCGGATTGTTTTCTAATCGATCCGAGCTATTACGATTTTTTTGGAGAATACCGCGCGTGCTTTAAGCACAAGACGGGGCCGTATGCTGAACTTTCAAATACGTGGTGTAGCAGTTGCGACCGCTCCATGAGCGTGTTCATTGCCCACAATATGTGTATGATCTGCAAATATCGTTGGTAAGTGTTCCTCATTTCTTTCCCCATTTTTTAATATAAATTATTGAATTATCTAACGGAGTTTTCTTATTTTGTGTTGCAGAAGCTGTGAATGGATTATTCATATAGATTGAAATAAAATAACTTTTATTTCCTTATAATTTTATCGGGTTGAGGCACGAAAAGAGGGCAAATTAATAGGAACCGTCAGTTTGTGAAGAATTGGTTTACAATCGTTTTATTCAAATCAACCCCCAATTATTTCGTAGTTACATAGATTTTTAAATCTATGTACGATCGATACTCCAATTATTTCGTAGTTACATAGATTTTTAAATCTATGTACGATCGATACTCCAGCGCCACAGCGGGATACCCGTAAAGGAGTCAAACTAGCGCCACGGCGGCTAGCCCATCGGACAGCTGTCCGATGCGCTGGTTTGACTGCGTCGCTCGGATCCCGCCGTGGCGCTAGTTTGACTCCTTTACGGGTATCCCGCTGTGGCGCTGGAGTATCGATCGTCACCACGTTTGATCACAGCTGTTCAACACTGCCGCGTTCGTGGGTTACTCCAGTGTTTTGTGTCTCCGTGATTCTGGTTTTATGTGACTCCGTCGTTTTGTGTACTCGATGTTGATTTAATAGTGTGTCTCCGGAGTGATTTGTTAACTGGTCTCGCAGACCACAAGTGTTTTGTTTTGTGACGTCTTGTGTTTTTTGGTGCGATGATTGTTCGTTCCCTGTCGTTGTGTTTATTCCACCCACCGCTCTCCGCGTTCCCTCGCGGTCCGGATCCTTTTTCGTGATTCCGATCGTGTTTTGTTTCCGTGTTCTGTCTCGTGAGAATTTTGTTGGTGCCGGGCTTAGCTTTAGAGCTTACCCGAGATTGCATTTATGAATTTCTGCGATTGTTTCTCCTCGCAGTGACTTCTCCTCGCGGTGCTCTCTCTTCGCTGTTGACTCTCCTCGCGGTGTTTTCCTCACTGTGGCTTCTCTCTTGAGGTAAGTTTCCTCTGTTCCTTGAACGACGAGCCTTGGTTCGTCTCCTGCAGTAACTCCCTGACAGATCTTCCAACGATTGTCGGGTTCTGTCAGTGGGCCTGCTAGGTCTCGTACCTTCGCTCAGTCTGTTCAAAAGACAATTTTTCCTTTCAGCATTGCTCCTTTTATTTCCTCTTTCCCTTCCTTTCGCTCGTGAGAAACCTTTCCCTCTGTTTGTTAGTGTCTGAACTCATGTTTATAATTTATTGGTTGTTATAATTATTGTTTTGTTATTGTTTCAGGGTTTCCTGATAGGTGGCGTTGGCAGCTGGACTCTGCAGTGGGTTGTAATGGAGCTGGCTCCGTTACAAGATATATTATCGAAAAGATTTGTACTTAAATAATTGGATATTGTAAACGTGAAATTATTTGTAATATGTTTGATAAATAAATAAATTAATAGATAAAATTGATACAATTGAAAAAAAAGAATTTCCCCCTCCCGCGCATGCCGAAGAAAATTTCCGGCCCCTGTCACACCGGAAGCAATCAATTTGTCTAACCTTATCTACGCAAACATATTAAAACATCTATATTTATCCACACATTAAAAATTTATAATTAGCCTCACAAACGATGAAAAATCTGAGGGGGGACATCAAATTTGAGGGGGGAGGGCCATAAATCAACACCCACGCTTCCTTCCCCGCGCCCCCTCCCATAACCCGCACCCCGCATTTTCTTCCCCGCTCCCTCACCCCCCCGTGGTGGCCCGAGTCAAAACCCGCCTAGTTATCATACTCCTGGTCCTGCCTTTACCAGCTCAGTTCAAGCTGGTCTTTGCCGTCATGTTTCGATTTTCGACAAATTTTGAGGCTGATATGTCGCGAGTCATTTTTAACCCGCAGGGCTATATAACCTCGCGGAAGAATGACAGCGCTGGGGCGCCCGAACTGTAGCGTGAAGGCAGGCGTTCGAAATATGATTCTCGACGAGAACTTTTTCAACGGATCGAACAAGAATGCAGCCGAGACTTTTTCAAGGAATTGGATAGGAATCTTGACGGGATTTTTGAATGGTTGGCCAGCAGTCATGACGGGATTGTTTAAAGGGTTGACTAAGAGTCTCATCGGAACTTTTTTTATGGGATTGGGCGAGAGTCTGGACGTGATTTTTGAGCGTTCATGATCATGACTCCCGGCGGGATATTTTTGAGGGTTTGACCAAGGGTGTCGACAGAAGTTCTTTAAGCAATTTAGTGACAGTATCGGCGAGACTTCTTTAAGGAATTGACCGAGAATCCCATCGCGACTTTTCAAAGAATAAAAATTCACAATAATCCCGAATTTTATTGCATTCTTGTGATATTCTCGAGCGACACTTTGGAATAATCGAATTCTACCTTTCCAGATGAATCCATCGGAAAATATGATTGCGTGTTATTATTTAGATCGGTTTGACTCCGAAATTATGTGGGTAATACCTGGAATCATCTGTCGTCACGGGTTCGAAAAAAATCTCAGTGTTCCACAGCCCGACGCTACTCGGTTCACATAATCGATGAATCCAATGTCCAGTGCAATGGCTTTTGCACACTTCAAGCAAACTGAAACCAGTTTACTCACTTTGGCACTTGGAATCATTTGGAACTTTAGAAAAATATTCATCAATCCCGAATTGTAGTACATTCATTGTTGCATACTCAAGCGAAACTTTGGAGTAATCGAATTCTACCTCTCCAGATGAATCGATCGGAAAATATGATTGCCTCCGATTGGCTAAGAGTATCACCCGGATTTATTTAAGGGATTAGCCTAGAGCTCGGGTGGGATTTTTTTGAGCGACTGACCAGCGTTTACAACGCAAGTTTATTAAGATTTAGATAAGATCCAAATTGAGATTGTCAATGAAACTTTTTTTAAGGGCCGACCAGGAGTAATGACGGGATTTTGAAAGGGGTTGACGAAGAGTGTCGTCCGAAACTTTTTTGAGGGTTTGGCCAAGAATCGGGATGGGATTTTTTAAGGGGTCGCAACGGAAGTTTTTGGAGGGATTGATCAAGAATCCCGCCGCGAATTTTAAAAGAGATATATCCAGATTCCCGACGGTCCCAAGGGTCCCGACGAGAGTTTTTTAAGGGATTGATCATGACTCTCGCCGAGATATTTTAAAGGGATCGACGAAGGCTGTCAACGGAAATTCTTTAAGCGTTAAACTCGCGTTAGAGAATTTGATTATATTTCGTGTCTTGAAAACAGCTTAGCGTTACAGTATAGCAATGAATTTTGCGTTAGTGCACTTGTTTGTTTTAAGCTGTCATGTAAGTCAGTTCAAAAATGGCCGAACCTGAAGAAGAACGCCATATATTTGCGAATTATCATCCATCCGTTCGTGGCCAAATCGTGGGGATGCATCGCGCCGGATTAGCCCGAGATGCAATACGAAACGCTATCGGCTGTAATAAGAAAACGGTGAATCTTTGGATCCGGAAATACGAACAAGGTGGCACGAATGCCCTTTCGGACCATCGGAAAAATAACAAGAGGCCATTAAAAACCACCCCAGAAGAAGATGGTCAACTGTGTCGATTCATCGACGAAAATCCGTTTGCCACGGTGCCACAGGCATTACAAGCGACAGGATTGCCGATTTGTATGGGCACGGCTCTGAAACGCTTGAAAGATGTCGGTATCACCGCCCATCGACCGGTGAAAAAGACACCACGGACGGAGAACCATCGTCAGCAAAGAATTGCATTTGCTGAGGGCCACTTGCAATGGACCCCTGAACAGTGGGCTGGCGTTGTCTGGTCTGATGAAAAGGTTTGAGCTGATAGCGAATTCCTGTTTAATTGAAAATTGAAACTAAAAAAAACGACGACGGGGACGTAGACAGCAATGGAAATAACGTGACGGGTCGGAGACACACACGGGGACGGAAACGACGGGGATGGGGACAACGAGGGAAGTGACGATGTCGATGACGATGGGTATGGGGACGGGGACGATGACGGGGACAGCGGGGAGGACGAAGGTGACGGGGACAACGTGGACGATGATCGAAGGGACGACGACGAGGACGAACGAGGGCGAACGAGGAGAACGAGGACGAACGAGGAGAACGAGAACGAACGAGGAGAACGAGGACGAATGAGGTGAACGAGGACGAACGAAGAGAACGAGGACGAGCGAGGAGAACGACGACGAACGAGGAGAACGACAACGAACGAGGAGAACGAGGACGAACGAGGAGAACGGGGACGAACGAGGAGGATGACGAAGAACGAGGAGGACGACGAAGAACGAGAAGGACGATGAGGACGACGACGACGGGGGTGGGGACGGTGACGATGACGGGGATGGGAACGATGGAGGGGACAACGGGTACGACGGGGACGTGTTGAAAAAAGGGAAGATACACATGATTGAAAATTATTGTGCATATTCATTTCTGTATTCTCCTAACATCAATTTTACCCCCTTCCATTCTTGTGATAGGTCTTCAGTTCTTCTGATGATGGCCGTCGAATTGTTTATCGCCCGCGCGCTAAAGCGTATGAAGCAGACCCGCGATACGACGTCGAAAAGCATCAGAGTGGAAGAATATCTGCTGGTTTTTGGGGGTGTATGTCCTCGGAAGGGGCAATGGTTGTCTGCGAAATTCCCCCGCGTATGAATTCCGCAGACTATGTCCAGGTGTTAGGAAATACTATGCTCCCCTGCGCAAGGGCGAGGTTCAACCCGGATGAGTACCCGACGATCCGGTTTATGCAGGACAACAGCTCAGTCCACCGGTCACGAGCAACACTCGCCTGGTTCCGTGATCATCCGGAAGTCGAACTGATGGATCGGCCCGCCAAATCGCCAGACTTAAACCCAATCGAGAATCTCTGGAGTATGTTCATCTCGAGTATATAGACACGCGGCGCAACTTGCCTTGTCGATTCGAATTTTTCTTTTTAATACTTGGCGTCAAGACGCTGCCGCGTCTCTAAATAGAACACAGGCTTTATTGCTTCAATTTACATTAATAACTTGTAACACTTTTCCAATTGGAATAGGTGTGATGTTCCGAGAGTGGGTGTCCGGACAAGATCGTAATAGAGAAGCTCATGTGAACCGAGTTTGGGCGGAAATCCAAGGGCGAGCAGATTTGTGCCAGACTCTGGATAACTCCATGCCTACTCGATTGCAAGCCGTCATTGACAATGATGGGTATTGGGTCCCGTATTAAACGCAGCTAGAGCATTTTGCATTCTTATTGAGGAAATTGATCTCAAGAGATACTACTCCGCGATCCTACTACGGGATAAGAATTGTGACACTTTCTTCTTTCTCTTTTATTGATTTCGTTGGAAATGAATGTTATTTTCTGCCTTGGGGTCAATATTGCGTACGTTTTCTCGTTCAGTCGCCTCAGATTATTATTTCAGAGCTCTCGATCGATTCGTTTCCGGGAATTGGAGAAAAAAACCCAGAGTCTCGCCCAGACTGTTTTAGTCTCACCGAGACTCTTTTTTACAATTTAGAGCGAAATTCGGAGCGACACTTTGGAGTCATCGAATTTTCCATTTTCCAGATGAATCGAACGGAAAATGTGATTGCGTTTCATTATTTGAATCGGTTTTTCTTTGAAATTATGTCGTCACTAGCTGGAATCATCTGTCGTCGCGAATTCGGAAAAATCTTAGCGATCCACAGCTCGACGCTGCTCGGTTCACATAATCAATGAATCCATTGTCCAGTGCAAATCTACAAGGAATGTTCGAGATTTTCATTTGGTCGGATGATTCCAGCTATGACTGATTGATGTTTGGAGACCAACTGATCCCAACAATCGCACGCAATCATATTATGAGTTGGAATCATCTGGAGAATGTGGATTTCGATTACTTCAAACTGTCGCTCAACAATTCTACAAGAAATGTTCGAGATTTTCATTTGGTCGGATGATTCCAGCTATGACTGATTAATGTTTGGAGACTAACTAATCCCAACAATCGCACGCAATCATATAATTAGTTGGAATCATCTGGAAAATGTGGATTTCGATTACTTCAAACTGTCGCTCAACAATTCTACGAGAAATGTTCGAGATTTTCATTTGGTCGGATGATTCCAGCTATGACTGATTGAAATTTGGAGACCAACTGATCCCAACAATCGCACGCAATCATATAATTAGTTGGAATCATCTGGAGAATGTGGATTTCGATTACTTCAAACTGTCGCTCAACAATAAAACAAGGAATGTTGGAGATTTTCATTTGGTCAGATGATTCCAGCTATGACTGATTGAAATTTGGAGACCAACCGATCCCAACAATCGCACGCAATCATATAATTAGTTGGAATCATCTGGAAAATGTGGATTTCGATTACTTCAAGCTGTCGCTCAACAATTGAACAAGGAATGTTCGAGATTTTAATTTTGTCAGGTGATTCCAGCTACGACTGATTGAAGTTTGGAGACCAACTAATCCCAATAATCGCGAGCGATCCTTTATACGGTGGATTCATCTGGAAAATGTGGAATTCGATTACCTCAAACTGTCACTGAACATTGCAACAATAAATGTAATCAGATTCTGAATTGGCGATAATCTTTAGAACGATCCGAATAAATCCAAGTAACCAACGTAGGTTAGCTGGTTTCAATATGCTCGGAGTGTGCGAGTCGTGAAGAAAATGAATACTTTTGAATACTTTTCAGGGAAATTTTATTATTATTATTATTATGTATTCTTTAGTTTTTGGCGTTGGCAGAAAGGAGTTCCAACTCCGTCTTTCTTTTCCTTTTCTTCGGACGCGCATCCTTCCTTAACTTTTCGTCCACTTTCCCCCTCGAACCGACCTCCATATCATTCCCAGCTTCGTTTCCTCGTTCCACCTGATCGCTTCTGCCTGCTTCCACCTCGTCACTGTTAACCATACAAAAGAAATTAATGTTAGTTGTGATTGATGAGGAAAAAAGATTATTGGTGGCGGTAGGAGTTTACAAATTTGCAATGCAGACTCCAACTACCCCAAAATCCCCCAAAAATCGACTCTCGTTCTCATCAATCGGTTTCTGTGTTTATGTTCGGCCATATTGCCCGTGCAAAGTTTTTTTTCAGCAATGACGACATCAGTCGCGTTCATTTATAGCTCAATCGATGAAGCACTCTATATTTAGTCTGCAGTTCAATTTTGATATCATGATATTAAAGAAAACATCTGAACATGTTGCGGAAATATTTACTCAATTGTTTCATCTTGACGCTCCGTCATTTCGAGAAGATCGGCTCTCGCTGCTAAACCAATCCCAAAGTATGACTCACTGTAATAAACATTGGTTTCTAACTTATTCATGAAAAGAAAAATATTGACAACGCTTGCATATATATATCGAGCCGTAATCTATTTAAAAGTCGAGCTCCGATAAAAGCTAAGCTACTATGATGGAGAATGTCATGATCCTGAAGTTTCCATTCTTTGAAATGAACCAAATCGATTTTTTTTCCAAAGTCCACGTGTCGTTGTTTTTATTAATAATTCGGGAAACAAATAAAAATGGTGGATACAAATTTTCCGATCAATCCAAATTATGGAAAGTTGATTTCAAGGGAGTCGAATACTTACAAAATTCGGCATCGCGTAGTATTGGGAGTTTCTTTTTTTATTTCATAAACGATGTGAAGAAAAGGCAAAAATATTGAAAATCCACGAAGTGACGATTATTTTAGTGAAAAAAATTCACTGTCACAGCTTCCTCTATGAGCAAACGAAAGGACACGTGGACTTTGAAAAAAAAATTGATTTCGTCAATTTTCAACGATGGAAACTTCAGAATCGTCAAACATTTTTACATAAGTTCATTTACTTACAATTCACAGTTTTCTCTCCGAACCGTCTGTATATTTTTTTTCCGTGCGAAATTTTCTAAGAACGACCGATTATTGTTGATAAATTTGCGATAATAATCGCGCCTGGTCGTGTTTCGCGTTTGCTTTTTCTTATATATTCTCGCCAGAAGTCCGTCAACGTCTCGCAGGCTGATTCCCTTGGCGTTGTCCTCGTCTCGGTCGAAAATTTCGACGATGAGACGGCCGAGAATCTCCGGCACATTGGCAATATTTTTTTCGAATTTGGTTATCCCTCCGCTGATGTATCCCGTCATTTTCCCGAGCAAAATGTCAATTGAAGGAAACGGAAAATCTGTTTACAACACATTCATTTGTCTTTTCCCATGAGCAACCTGAAATCATCTATAATGCGGGAGTTCGTGATAATTCAAAGCCGTGAAAAGATCGAAATGAAACCACTACAGCTAAAGTGATATATTATGATAGTGGTTCCGTTTTAATCATTTCGTAGCTTTTCATTTTGATGAGGATTACACAGCGTTACAGATGATTTTTTGTTGCCCATGGGAAAAAACAATTCAACATGAGGATGTGTTGTGAACACATTTTTCGCTTCCTTCAAAAATCATTTACCATAAAAAATTACAGGGAGAATCCGCGGCGAGGTCACAAAATACAAAAAAGAAAAAAAATATTGCCAATAGACCGGAAATTTTCGGAGCCCCATTTTGGAATTCATTCAGATGCGTCGAGCTGTGAGCCGGTGAGATTTTTCTGAATACGTGACGACAGACGATTCCAGCTATTACTAACTAAATTTTAAAGACAAACTAATCCAAATAATTGCATGCAATCATTTTCTCTCGTGGATTAATCTGGAAAATGTTTAATTCGAATATTTCACACTGTCGCTCGATAAAAGCCACAATGAATGTAATAGGATCCGGAATCGATGCGACTTTTCATAAAGCCACAAATGAATACAAACGAGGGTAAACTGGTTGTAGTGTGCTTGAAGTGTGCGAAAGCAAATGGGAACCACGTAGCATCGAGCTGCGTAACGGTGAAATTTTTCTGAAAACGCGTCCACAGATGATTCCAGCTATTACCGATAAAATTTTGTAGTCAAACCGATCTAAATAATAACACGCAATCATATTATTCGTTGGATTCATCTGGAAAGGTAGAATTCGATTACTCCAAAGTTTCGCTTGAAAATGCAACAATAAATGTAATAAAATTCGGGTTTGATGAATATTTTTCGAAAGTTCCTAATGATTCCAAGTGCCAAAGTGAGTAAACTGGTTTCAGTTTGCTCGAAGTGTGCAAAAGCCATTGCACTGGACATTGGATTCATTGGTAAGTGAACGGAGTAACGTCGAGCTGTCGAACGCTCAGATTATTCTGAATAGGCGATGACAGATGATTCCAGCCATTATCGACATAATTTTGAAGACAAACCGATCCAAATAATAACACGCAGTCATATTTTCCATTGGATTTATCTGGAAAATGTAGAATTCGATTACTCCAAAGTGTCGCTCGAGAATATCACAAGAATGCAATAAAATTCGGGATTGTTGTAAATTTTTATGAAGCCTCAAGATTTTTTGAAAAGTCGCGACGGGATTCTCGGTCAATTCCTTAAAGAAGTCTCGCCGATACTGTCACTAAATTGCTTAAAAAACTTCTGTCGACACCCTTGGTCCAACCCTCAAAAATATCCCGCCGGGAGTCATGATCATGAGCGCTCAAAAAATCACGTCCAGACTCTCGCCCAATCCCATAAAAAAAGTTCCGATGAGACTCTTAGTCAACCCTTTAAAAAATCCCGTCATGACTGCTGGCCAACCATTCAAAAATCCCGTCAAGATTCTCCAATTCCTTAAAAAAGTCTCGGCTGCATTCTTGTTCGATCCGTTGAAAAAGTTCTCGTCGAGAATCATATTTCGAACGCCTGCCTTCACGCTACAGTTCGGGCGCCCCAGCGCTGTCATTCCTCCGCGAGGTTATATCGCCCTGCGGGTTAAAAATAACTCGCGACACATCAGCCTCAAAATTTGTCGAAAATCGAAACATGACGGCAAAGACCAGCTTGAACTGAGCTGGTAAAGGCAGGACCAGGCATTAAATGAAGGCACTGAGCTTAATGAAGCTCGATTCTGGAGCGATAACAAGGACGGAATTCCTGGAACTCGCGGCAGGTCTAAAAGGCCACATCACATAAGTCATCATGCGCCTACCGATTGAAAATCCCGAGGACGAGGTCGAATTGGAAGAAGCACGAGAAATTATCGCCCCAAGTATTCAATTTTTCACTTTTATTATGAAAAAATAACTATCAAACAATCGATTACACGATTCCTTGAAGGTTTTCTTATTAAAATCTTATCTTATCTTATCTTATCTTGTGTCAGTCACTCAGCGACTCAGTTGGCCACTCAATCCCTCAGACAGTCAGTCAGTCCCTCAATTAGTCGGTCAGTCAGTCAATAAGTGAGTCTCACAGTCAGTCGATCAGTGAGTCACTCAATTTGTTGGTCAGTCAGTCGGTCAGTCATTCAATGAGTCAGTCACTCAATCACTCAGTCACTTAGTCGGTCACTCAGTCACTCAGTCACTCAGTCGATCAGTAACTCAGTCACTCACTCATTCAGTCACTCAGTCACTCAATCACTCAATAAGTCAGTCAGTCAGTCGATAAGTCAGTCAGTCAGTCAATCAGGCACTCAGTCGGTCAATCAGTCGCTTAGTCAGTCACTCAATTTGTTGGTCAGTCAGTCAGTAAGTCGGTCACTCAATAAGTCAGTCACTCAGTCACTTGTCGGTCACTCAATCAGTCACTCACTCAATAAGCCAGTCAGCCAGTCGATCACTCAGTCACGCAGGCAGACACTCAATAAGCCAGTTACCTGTCAGTCACTCAATTAGTCAGTTACTCAGTCAGTCAGTCAATCACTCACTCAGTCAGTCAGTCACTTAATCACTCAATCAGTCAATAAGTCAGTCACTTGGTTAATCGGGCATTCAATAAGTGAGTCACTCAGTTAGTCAATCAGTGACTTAGACACTCAGTCACTCAGTCACTAAGCCACTCAGTCACTCAGCCACTCAGTCACTCAGTCACTCAGTCACTCAGTCACTCAGTCAGTCAGTCAGTCACTCAGTCACTCAGTCAGTCAGCAACTCAGTCACACAGTCATTCAGTCACTTAGTCACTCAGCAACTCAGTCAGTCCCTCAGACACTGAGTCGGTCAGTCAGTCACTCAATAAGTCAGTCACTCAGTCACTCAGTCACTCAGTCACTCACTCAGTCACTTAGTCACTCAGTCACTCAGTCAGTCAGCAACTCAGTCACACAGTCATTCAGTCACTCAGTCACTCAGCAACTCAGTCACTCAGTCCCTCAGACACTGAGTCAGTCAGTCAGTCACTCAATAAGTCAGCCAGTCGATGAGTCAGTCACTCGGACAGTCATTCAGTCACTCAATGTGTCAATCACTCAGTCAGTCAGCCAGTCGGTCATTCAGTCTCTCAGTCACGTAGGCAGTCACTCAATAAGCCAGTCACTTGTCAATAAGTCAGTACTTCAGTCATCCAGTCAGTCACTCACTCAGTCACTTAATCACTCAATCAGTCAATAAGTCAGTCACTTGGGTAATCGGGCATTCAATAAGTGAGTCACTCAGTCAGTCAATCAGTGACTCATACACTCAGTCACTCAGTCACTAAGCCACTCAGTCACTCAGTCACTCAGTCACTCAGTCAGTCAGTCAGTCAGTCGGTCAGTCATTCAATAAGTCAGTCACTCAGTTACTCAGTCACTCAATCACTCAGTCACTCAGTCAGTCACTCAGTCACTCAGTCACTCAATAAGTCGGTCAGTCAGTCGATAAGTCAGTCAGTCAGTCACTCAGGCACTCAGTCACTCAGTCAGTCACTCAGTCAGGCAGTCAGGCACTCAGTCGGTCATTGAGACACTCAGACAGTCGGTCAGTCACTCAGGCACTCAGTCGGTCATTCAGTCACTCAGACAGTCGGTCAGTCACTCAATTTGTCGGTCAGTCCGTCAATAAGTGAGTCAGTTAATAAATCAGTCACTCAGTCATTCGGTCACTCGGTCAGTCAATCACTCAGTCAGTCACTCGGCCACTCAGTCTCTCAGTAGGTCAGTCATTCAAACCGTCGGTCAGTCACTCAGGCACTTAGTCACTTAGTCAGTCAGTCAGTCATTCAATAAGTCAGTCACTCAATAAGTCACTCAGTCACTCACTCGCTCAGTCAGTCGGTCAGACAGTTCGTTACTCAGTCGCTCAGGCAGTCGGTCACTCAGGCACTCAATCAGTCAGACAGTCAGTCTTTCAATGAGTCAGTCACTCAGTCACTCAGACAGTCAGTCTGTCAAATCAGGCGACCAAGCGTTTCATCATTCGTAATATATTTTGCGATATTATTAAAAAGGAAAAATAGCGTTTTCCATTCGTTGATTTCGAAAAACTGGTTTTGTACTTCCTACACATTCTTTCATTTTCTATCGCATTCTGAACGTTTCGGGCATAGAGTTGAGCATCATTTCGTTATCACTTGTAAATCGGAAGGTTTTTCAGATTTTGGTGTTTTATCCGTCTGTCCCACCCAGCCTTTACCGTTTATTTTCTACTACCTTTCAGTTTCTACAGTTATCCAACGATAGTTTACATTTTGCAACTGTATCCAAATGCGAGTATTGATTGTTTCAAGACGCGGATCCAGATTATGATGAAGTCGAAGACGATATTGATAACGATGGTGATCGGTTGGATATCGAGATGCACAACGATGCCGCGATCCCAATCCAACACGGTAAATGGAAATATGAAAAAGATCGCAGCTTGCATTCTCAATTCTAAAAAAATACTTCTCATCACTGAAGGAAAAGTAATTTCGAAGGCAAGCTTGGCATTGAATTATTCGGCTATCCCGCAGTATGTTACCATTCACCGTGGAACTTAGTGCCGTGGAACCTACTACCTTTCAGTTCTAAGATACCCAACGATAGTTTACATTTTTCAACTGTATCTAAATGCGTGTATTCATTGTTTCAAGACGCGGATCCAGATTATGATCCAGTCGAAGACGATATTAATAACGATGGTGATCTAATGGCCATCGAGATCGACAACCATGCCGCGATGCCAATCCAACCCGGTAAATGGAAATGTGAAAAAGATCGCAGTCTTAATTTTAAAAAATTACTTCTTCTTACCACTGAAAGTAAAGTTATTGTGAAGGCAAGCTCGGCCTTGAATTGTTCAGCTATCCTGCAGCATGTAACAATTCACAGTGGAACGAACTGAAATACTTTGATAGATATTACTTCAAATAGTTCGATCAAGCAAAAATTTCACAAATAAGCCGTTTGAATCTAGAGTCACGGCAGTGGCTCGTCGCCAAGTATTTCAAAAAAAGCTTAGCGCGAGCCCGCCGCACTCTAATATATAGTAAAATAGGCGTTTTATGACGTCACATAAACTTCAAATCGTTTTTACGGGAAAACGGGGGGTCAGAAAAATTTCATATTAGATTTGAATTTTCTACGATTTTGTATCTTCCGAATGGTCCTTGGTGGAACAAAAGGTAGAGGAGCATTTGAACTTCGCCCGTTTTGGCGAAAAACCATTGCGGCGCAAAATAACAAAGACAAAATAAAGTCATATAGTTATGTACATCGTCAATAGATGTTGCGGTGATGGAATTCTGGTGAATTGAATTTTACGTCTGCGGAACAATTGTACTCAAAACCATTTCTGCCGAAACCATTTCTGCAAAAATCATTTTCGCGAAAACCATTTCTGCCAAAAAGCATTTCAGCCAAAAGATAAATGTAAAAAAAATGTTCACCACGCTTGCATGGAAAGTTGAACTTGCCGAAAATCGAGAGATTCTAGAAGGTTGAACTCTCCATGATGCAGGCGTCGTGAAATTTTTTTTCATATTATGTTTTTTTTTTGGAGGGGCAAATGCATTTACGCACTATAGGGATCTCGGGTGGGACGCCTGTGTGCTGGACCCTTTCAATCAAAAACTACCGTCTAAAACCCCCTCCAAACTTCCTCCTTTTTTTAGTTGGCCGCTGCTTAAGGTGAAGGATCAGTCGCTATCTCGCCACTGTGAGTGCGAGAGAGATAGCGGCAATTATCGAAATTGAATATTTTCGACACAGTTTAATTAATCAAAAAAAGCCCCTGTCAGCGCATTTTTGCCATCATCTTGCGTACACTGACAGAGCCTTTTTTCAAGAAGTCAAACGGCATCGAAGAATTTCAATTTTCGAAAAAAAACCGAAAAAAATGTTTTTTTTTCAGAGAAAATCCTGGGACTCTGAAATTTTTCGATTGAGAAAAAAAAATATTTTTCCACGATGGGCCAAAAAGGCGTTTCGTTCGATTCTGTATCGAACGAACTATTCGTGGGGAGACCGAAAAAAATGTTTGGGTTTGTTTTTTTTTTTCTGAAAGTCCGCGCGCCACTGAGTGAGCGAGACACACTATTTTGTTTCTCGTTCGCTCTACTGCCCTCGCGCCTATAGCGCTGTCTCTCTCCCTACTATTTGAGGAAAATAAACTCGTACGAAAAAGTCTGTACGGCTTACTGGATTCTGTTACAAAGTATATATATTTATATTTTTTTTATGAATCGTTCATAATTTTATACGAAACTTATTTTGTGAAATTCCTCATTGCCTTTGTAGTATTTGAATAACAAAATTTTATGGTAGTGACTCTTAATTTCTCAGAAAGTTTGTTAAAGGAATTTCAGAATAATATTTTCCACAACATCACGTCATGTATTTTCGCGTTTATTGTCTCATGGTACTCTTATGGAATTAGTAACATGCCGTGAAACAGCTGAAGTAGTTTAATTTACAAAACTCATTCCAGTGACTGCTTTTTTTATATCACATAAAAACTGGAAAAAAAATATTTTTTTCCGAACGTCTAATAAATATACACTACCGCTCAAAAGTTTGGATACAAGAGAATGAATTTCTTGTTTTATTTAAAGTTGTATAACTCATTGTCAGCTAAAAAAAAAGATATTGCAATTTTCAAAGTGTCGTTCTAAAGAGGACAATCGAGGCTTCAATTTTCCCCATTAAAAAATGTTTTGATATTTTTTTTCGCCCCGGTACCGACTTTGGATCGTGACCGTTTTTGGGTCTTTTTTCGACCGTCGCGAATCGGGCGCGCAATTGAACGAAGTATGGATACACTTTGACATAAAAAACAATTTAGATTTACAAAATGTAATGCATTTTTCCTTCCCTACGAACGATATTTTGAAATTCCCCAAAATTTTCTCAAAAACTCTCAAGCTCAATCGACAAAAAGAAATGAAATCATTGCAACATAGCCAAGAATTAAAAAAATAATGAATAGCTACATTTCACAGGGAAACATGTGCACCCTCAATACATTTTGTGTATTTAAGGGTCTGCAAAGGCTCTACAAAAAAATGCAAAAAATTGGCGTGCATGGTTAACTAAAAAAGTTCGGCGAAGGCCTGCGTCACTGTTCTTATTAGAAGTTTCCGCATGCACGCGCAAAGTAGCATTATGACGTCATGTAATGGGGAATGGAACATCCTCCGAAATTCTAAATGTTCGCTGTTTTTTCTGTTCTCTTTCCGCGATGATAATTCCATATTATTCCAAATGTTCGCTGTTTATCCTATTCCTCTTTCCGCGATGATATTTCCTATTTCAATATTAAACAAAAATCTCTCCTCTTTGCACAATTAATAATCATTTTTCAAAGTCTGGAGAGCCAAGGGGAACGAAACTTTTAAAAAATTTCATTCCATGCAATCTGATAAATGTTTTTTTATCTTGACGAGATTTGAATGAAAACGATTTCGATTTTTCAGATGAAAAACGGAAATTCTATTTTAGGCAGTTGTTCAAGTTTGTCCGCCTCTCCCTTAAATTGATTCTTTATCTTTCCGGGCTTTTTTAGTTAACCATGCACGCCAATTTTTTGCATTTTTTTGTAGAGCCTTTGCAGACCCTTAAATACACAAAATGTATTGAGGGTGCACATGTTTCCCTGTGAAATGTAGCTATTCATTATTTTTTTAATTCTTGGCTATGTTGCAATGATTTCATTTCTTTTTGTCGATTGAGCTTGAGAGTTTTTGAGAAAATTTTGGGGAATTTCAAAATATCGTTCGTAGGGAAGGAAAAATGCATTACATTTTGTAAATCTAAATTGTTTTTTATGTCAAAGTGATATGAAGAAAATTGAGTAATTATTTTTCTACTGAGGTTGCGATCTTTTAAAATTGGCGTTCTTTTTTTACTTTTCAAAAGTATTTTTCCACGGATTTCTCTTCTTTTTGAAAAGCGGGATATTCATCAACATTTTTTTGTAATTATAGAGGCATTATTTGTTCTGGTTGGTTATTCTTGAAATAAAATAAATCTCTTCAAAAACTTCTGTCGACACCCCTGGTAAATTCCTTTAAATATCTCGACAACAGTCATGATCAAAGACTTAAAAAACTCTCATCGAGAACTTTGTTCAATCCCTCAAGGAAACCACGAAGAGACTCATGGTCAATCTCTCAATGAAACCTCAGTGAGGCCCTTAGTCAATCCCTTAAAAAGATCGTCTACCCTTGGCTAGTCTGTTGCAAAAATCTCGTCAAGACTTTTTGTCGACTCTTTAAAAAATCCCATCCAGACTCTTGACTAATCCCTTAAAAAAGTCTTGGCACGATTCTTGGTCGATCTGTTGAAACAAGTCTCGACCAGAATCTCGATGAATCTTTTGAAAAAGTCGCGGCGAGATTCTTTATGAATCCCATAAAAAAAGTCTCTGGACGCTTCCACTCAATGCCTTGAAAAACTTCCGTCGACACCGCTTCCGCAAATCCCTTCAAAATATATCGGCGAGGGTCATGATAAACCCCGTCAAAATTCTCGTCCAGACTCTTGACCAATCCCTTAAAAAAGTCCTGGCGAGATTCGTGGTTAATCCCTTAAAAACTCCCATTAAGAGCCTTGGTTAACCCTTTCGAAATTGTCGTCCAGACTCTTCGTTAATCCCTTAAAACCATAGTGACGAGACTCTGAGTTTAGTAAATATTAACTAACTCTTAAGAAACCACGTTCGAGACCACTGGTGAGCGCCTTAAAAAATTCCGTCAAGACTCTTCGTCAATCCCTCAAAAAAGTCCTGACGAGACTTCACCCTTCTCCCTCGTGCCCTTTCTCCCTTCGTTCTCCCGTTTTTTAATCGTTTTATTGCATTTTTGGCTTATTTTTTGACTCCGAGCGAAATTGCCCCAGGCTCACGTGATCCTGCATTAAAAAACGAAAAGAATAAGCCCAAGGTGGATCATTTTCATTGAATTTTAGAAGAGACAGGGAGTTTTTAAAACTGGGGTGATTTATGACCCCACGTCACCGGAAAGTTTAAATAAAATAAGGTTACCGTGCAAAGGTCAAAAACTTCCGTGGCAACCCCCGGTCAACCCCTTCAATCATAAAGTCTGATAAATATTTTTTATGTTGCCGAAATTTGAATGAAGAAGATTTTGATTTTTGAGATGAAAAACAAATGACATCAAAAACCATGGAGCCGTGGACCTAGACACCGAAACCCATGAAGGAATGGACCTAGACATCAAAAACCATGGAGCCGTGGACCTAGACATCGAAAACCATGGAAAAATATACCTAGACATCAAAAACCATGGAGCCGTGGACCTAGACATCGAAAACCATGGAGAAATATACAGAGACAACTAAAACCATGGAGAAATATGCCTAGACAGCAAAAACCATGAATAAATATACCTAGTAGGGTGGGCCAAAAAAAACGTATATTTTTTTTTCGATTGGTACTCCGAAAAATAGATTCCTAGACACCTCTAAGAAAGTCTCTCCAAGTATGAGCTCTTAATTGTAACGGGAAGGTCCTCCGCCTTACAGTTTTCTATTTTTTTTCTTATTATTAGATAGAAACTTTCATATCTCACTTCCAACTACTTGAAAAAATATCTCGTTCCATAGATTTTGTAGGAAATTTAATGCTCTACAAAAAAGGTCTCTTAAGATTTTATCGTAAACCTAACTGTTGTGAAGATATTAACAGTTGAATTTTGATTATTTTGAGGCAAATTTTGTTTTTTCTTCTAAATTCCATAACTCAATGAAAAAAAATCATTTCCGATCAAAAAACTCATAGTTTCGTAGGAAATTTACTGCTCTACAAAAAAGGTCTCTTATGATTTTCTCGTAAACCTCACGTTTTCGAAGATATTAACGGTTGAAGTTTGGGTCATCGAAGGATTGATGTGTTTGTAATTCATCAAATTTTTCAAAAACTGCAAGTCATGATTAGCAGTACTTGTAGAACAGTAAATTTCCTACAAAACTATGAGTTTTTCGATTGATAATGATTTTTTTTTATTGAGTTATGAAATCCAGAAGGAAAAGCGAAATTTGCCTCAAAATAATCAAAATTCAACCGTTAATATCTTCAAAACGGTTAGGTTTACGAGAAAATCGTAAGGGACCTTTCTTGTAGAGCATTAAATTTCCTACAAAATCTATGGAACGAGATATTTTTTCAAGGTGTTGGAAGTGAGATATGAATGCTTGTATCTAATAACAAGAAAAAAATAGGAAACTGTAAGGCGGAGGACTTTTCCGTTACAATTAAGACCTCAAACTTGGAGAGACTTTCTTAGAGGTGTCTAGAAACCTATTTATTGGAGTACCGATCGAAAAAAAAATATACGTTTTTTTGGCCCACTCTAATACCTAGACATCGAAAACCATGAAGAAATATACCTAAGCATCGAAAACCATGGAAAAATATACAAAGCCGACGAAAACCATGGAGAAATATACCTAGACATCAAAAACCGTGAAGAAATATACCTAGAAATCGAAAACCATGGGGAAATATACCTAGACATCGAAAACCATGGAGCCGTGGACCTAGACACCGAAAACCATGAAGCCGTGGACCTAGACACCGAAAACCATGAAGCCATGGACCTAGACACCGAAAACCATGGAGCCGTGGACCTAGACACCGAAAACCATGGAGCCGACGACCTAGACATCGAAAACCATGAAGAAATATACTTAGACATCGAAAACCATGAAGAAATATACCTAGGCATCGAAAACCATGGAGAAATATACAGAGACAACAAAAACCATGGAGCCGTGGACCTAGACACCGAAAACCATGGAGAAATATACCTAGGCATCGAAAACCATGGAGAAATATACCTAGACAGCAAAGACCTTGAAGAAATATACCTAGACATCGAAAACCATGAAGAAATATACTTAGACATCGAAAACCATGAAGAAATATACCTAGGCATCGAAAACCATGGAGAAATATACAGAGACAACAAAAACCATGGAGCCGTGGACCTAGACACCGAAAACCATGGAGAAATATACCTAGGCATCGAAAACCATGGAGAAATATACCTAGACAGCAAAGACCTTGAAGAAATATACCTAGACATCGAAAACCATGAAGAAATATACCTAGGCATCGAAAACCATGGAGAAATATACCTAAACATCGAAAACCACGAAGCCGTCGACCTAGACATCGAAAACCATGGAGAAATTATACCTAGACGTCGAAAACCATGAAGCCGTCGACCTAGACATCGAAAACCATGGAGCCATGAACCTAGCGATCAAAAACCATGGAGAAACATACCTAGACATAAAAAACCATGGAGCCGTGTACCTTGACAACGAAAACCATGGAGCCGTCGATCTAGACATCAAAAACCATGAAGAAATATACCTAGGCATCGAAAACCATGGAGAAATATACAGAGACAACGAAAACCATGAAGAAATATACCCAGACAACAAAAACCATACCTACACGTCGAAAACCATGGAGAAATATACCTAGACAACAAAAACCATGAAGCCGTGGACCTAGACACCGAAAACCATGGAGCCGACGACCTAGACATCGAAAACCATGGAGAAATATACCTAGATATCAAAAACCATGGAGCCGTGGACCTAGACACCGAAAACCATGGAGCCGACGACCTAGACATCGAAAACTATGGAGAAACATTCCTAGCCATCGAAAACCATGGAGAAATATACTTAGACATCGAAAACCATGGAGAAATATACCTAGACATCAGAAACCATGGAGCCGTGTACCTTGACAACGAAAACCATGAAGCCGTCGACCTAGACATCGAAAACCATGGAGAAATATACAGAGACAACAAAAACCATGGAGAAATATACCTACACATCGAAAACCATGGAGAAATATACCTAGACAACAAAAACCATGGAGCCGTGTACCTTGACAACGAAAACCATGATAGCTAGACAACGAAAACCATGGTAGCTAAACAACGAAAACCATACGGAAAGAGAGGCCCGATATAGTCTGTCTCTCTCGCTCAGTGGCGCGCAAAGAGTGGGGATACCACGTTTAGCGGGGCGGGTGACGTCACGGGCCGAAAATGTCCACCAGGCACGTAAGGGCGTATGTCCAAGCGCCTGCGCACATAACTTACGCCTTTCTGACTCTAAGAAACAGAAGGGATCCCAAACCTCGCGTCCAAAATCTTCAATGTTAGATTTCTCTGGATTGGCTGAACGGATTTTGTTCTACCAAAGACCATTCGAAAGATAAAAAATCATAGAAAATTCAAATCTAATATGAGATTTTTCCCTCAACCCGTTCTCCTGTGAGAACGATTTAAAGTTTCTGTGACGTCATAAAATGCCTATTTTACTGTATATAAGAGTACGGCCGGCTCGCGCGCTACGCTTTTCTTTTAAACTTGGCGTCGAGCCGCTGCCGCGACTCTTGATTTCTTTTTTAACATGAAAATCGTAGACGGGAATGGAGAACCTCCATCTTCCCCTGTGGAAAAATTTTTTGCGATTTTTTTCGAAAAGTTATCCCATTTTTTGCTGAAAACGATACATTTTGACAAATTGAAAATAACTGAAGAACGATAGCGTTCAAGAAAAAATGTTACGGGTACAAAAAAATGCAGATCTTTGTACCCAATCGTCCGGAATTTTTTCAAAATTTGTTGAGAAAATTTTGTTCTTTTGGAGTATTTTTTTTCAAAACTTGCGAGTAAAATTTTTCTCTTCTTTCAATAAAATTAATCGACGAAAAACTCATGTAGACACGGTGAGTACCGTAGAACATTTTCTTGAGAGAAAAAAAAATTTTACTCGCAAGTTTTGAAAAAAAAATACTCGAAAAAAACAAAATTTTCTCCAAAAATTCTGAAAAAATTCCGGACGATTGGGTACGAAGATCTGCAACTTTCTGTACCTGTAACATTTTTTCTTGAACGCTATCGTTCTTCAGTTATTTTCAATTTGTCAAAATGTATCGTTTTCAGCAAAAAATGAGATAACTTTTCGAAAAAAAATCGCAAAAAATTTTTCCAAAGAGGGAGTTCGAGGTTCTGCACTCCCGTCTAAGATTTTTATGGTAAAAAAGAAATATACTGTGACGTTGTCACCTTTTCGAGTACCGTCGCCAGCGGTCGAGCCGAAGGGAGAGCTACCGGATCCCAGTCTGGGACCGGCCTTTTCTTTTTTATTTTCGATTTCAGCCCCCCTGAGAACGAGGAGGACCGAACGAGACCGACGATCCCGAAGAGAACATCAAGAATTCTCCCAAATATCTCCGCGAACGCGGGCGAGCGACTCACCGATCGAGCGAACATAACATTCGCTCCAAATTCGCGTTTTTTGACCCACTTACGAACTTTTCCCTCCCTCCCCCGCGTGTCGATATTTCGTTTCCCCCCTCAGCCCCCTAGCCCCGCACTCACTCGATTTTCGCGGCAAGCGTCGAGTCGCGGAAACCGTGTCACCCATCGTTCCTCCGACAAAGGCTTGTCCGTCGAGTCGGAGGAAACTCAACGGGTTCCGCGGCGTCAAGACGTATTTTCGACGATAACAACGCGACTTTGCCACGGCTATTTTGACAGCCGTGGGCGCCGCCATCTTGATTTGAGCCTTGGTCTCGCGAGGTAGACAGCGTGGCGCCAGCGCCCGGTCGCGAGGCTAGCGTCAGCGCCACCTGTGTGCGATCTCGCGAGGCCGGCGCTCAATAACGGATCGATAATCAGCCGGCTCTAAAGCCGCGTTCTGATTGGCTATCGAGACTTCGCGAAGCTTCGAGAGCGTCCCGAGGAGCTCGAGGAGACGCTGAAGTTCTCTCTCTTCCGCTTCGGACTCGACACGGTCAACACGTGTCCCGTTTTTTTGTGCTTTTTCTGGAGTTTTTCTTATGTTTAATTAATAATTAAAATCATTACGACGACCCGGCTTCACGAAGGACCACTCTCCGGACATTCTTGGATTACGTCGGCACCGAATTCTCCGATTTTTCTCTCAGAAATCGAGAAAACAGGTGAGTCCTTCGATTCTTGCCGGGCGTGCGACGCCATTTTTCCCTTGTCGTTTGACTTTTCCCCAACACCCAATTTTTCGTTTTCGTTCGCTTTCTCGAACTTTTCGGTCGAGAAAGATATTATTTCGTCGGTCAGACGACGCGACGAGTGTTGTGCCATCGAGTTTGCCCCTGTCGATTATTCGTGAAGCCATTCTTGCCCCTTTTTGTCCGTCATTCCCTCCCGTGATTTTTCGAGTCAGTGTTTCGCGTTTTCGAGCCCCGTCGCGATATTTTCTTGCATTTTTTTTGACGCCCATCGTCGATCGCCCACCTCGTGTCCCCTTTTTCGTCATTTGTAGCCCCGTTTTCGTGTTTTTCGCGTGTGAAGCGAGTGAGATTTCGCTCGATTCATTCAATCGGATTCCGCCGACGCGGCCTGGTTCGAGCGCCCGCGTGGTTCGCTCGATCGCGTGGCTCGCTCGCGCGTCGTTCCCCTTTTTGTCACTGGTATTGTAAGACGCCTAAGTTTCAGGGACCCTCTGTCCTTGCGTTCAAGTTTTTCTTGATTCTCCCTGAGCCAGTCCAATTTATTTTCATTAATACAACTCATTTATTATTGTTTTCGTTCAATTTTTGGCCATTTTTTGTAACGGTTGCTGGACCGACTTAACCAGCTGGCGCCCCTTATTTTTCTCGTATAAATTCCCTCTTTTTATTGTATCCAATCCATTAAATAAATCCGAAATTTATTGTTACCGTTTTAATTCATTTTTCGCCTTGGTTATTTATTTTTCTCCCATCATTTCTCTAGCGATTGTGAAGAACCCGTCACAATACATACTTCGTTCAGTTGTGCGCCCGATTCACGACGGTCGAAAAAAGACCCAAAAACGGTCACGATCCAAAGTCAGTACTGAGGCGAAAAAAAATATTAAAATTTTTTTGAATCAGGCGAATTGAAGCCTCGTTTGTCCTCTTCAAAACGACGCTTTGAAAATTGCAATATCTTCTTTTTTAGCTGAGTTATATAACTTTGAGTAACACAAGAAATTCACTTCCTTGTATCCAAACTTTTGAGCGGTAGTGTACATACAAAGAACTAATCTCTCTGTCTATTGACCGTCCCAGAACGCGCGACTGAAATCTTCAAAGTTAAATTTCTCTGGATTGGCTTAACGGATTCTTTTCCACCAAAGACCGTTCGACCGATAAAAAATCATAGAAAATAACAATCTAATATGAGATTTTTCCCTCCACTCGTTTTCCTGCGAAAACGATTGAAAGTTTCTGTGACGTCTTGAAACTCCTGTTTCACTGTATATTAGAGCGCGGCGGGCGCGCACTACGCTTTTTTTAAATACTTGGCGTTGAGCCACTGGCGCGTCTCTTGATGGGGTGAATCGTGCAGAGAAATTATCAATAATTGTGTAAATGCCAATGAACGATTAAACTCTAAAATATGAAAAATTCCTTGCAGAGGCCGATCTGGAACAAGTTGATTCGTCATCCTCCGAATCCGAAGCGGATGAAGGTGGTATGGGTGGAATATGTTGTTTACGGGGGAAGGTATTTTGTCGACATTCGCCAACTTCCCACTGTGGCATTTCCCCCCCGTGCAACTCGACATTTTAGGACCTTTTTACTGGGGTGGTCCAGTTGGACAAATGTCGAGTTGCCACAGTGGGAAGTTGTCGAGTGTCGACAAAACACATTCTTGATTACGGAGGTTGGATCATGAATTCAAAATAATTACAATTTGATCAAGTTTGGCGATAACATTTTTGGGCCTCAAGTATACAGGGTGGCCCATTTTAACTTTGTCATTTTGATATCTCGAAAACTGAGCAATTCCGATGAAACTTTCTCAGACAAAATGTATACAGTTTGGTGGGGGACATATTACGACGTCAGCAATTTTGACCTTCAGTGGCTTCCTCAAGGTCATTTGAAGACCAACTCCATTTTTTAATAGGAACGACATTTTTTTCATCACAGATTCTTATTTGGCCTTCGAAAATAAGTAACTTTTGTTGAACAAAGTTTTCGTAAAATTTTCAATTTTCAATTGGAAATCGATATTTCAAGTTTTGTGGAGTGATATCACCCACTCACTTGGCTACCGCAGTTTCATCCGTTGATTTCTGTCGGAGCCACCACTCTTTACCGTCAGCATTGGCATTACCCAGTGTGCACCGCGTGGAGGTTGCTGATCGGATTTTGCACACCACTTGGCCCTGAAAAGGGCCGTTTGATTTTATTATCGCCCGTTTTCACTCGCTCTAGCTTAGTTCGGGTTCAAAATGGCCGCCATTGTTCTGGATGCACAGGTTCAGTCTTCGTCGGAAATTGAGAATCGCCATACGGATGGTGTCAGCATTGATTGCTGTAAACGCTCTTTCAATCCGCTCTATCATATCCACTCGTGTAGTCGGTGCAGTTTCATACACAGTGTTTTTAAGATAACCCCACAGAAAATAGTCCAGTGGACTCAAATCAGGTGATCTCGGAGGCCATGCAATGGGTCCTCCTCTGCCGATCCAACGATTTGGATATTGGAAATCCAAGAAGTTCCGCACTCTTCCGTAATAGTGGGCAGGAGCGCCATCTTGTTGAAACCACAGCTGCTGTCGGATGTTCAACGGAACGTTCTCGAAATGTACTGGAAGATGTTGTTGAAGAAAATGTAAATACATTTCACCATTGATGGCACGATCGACATGCTCGGTGAATGTGTCAAATTTAGGGGCTCGGTAAGCAAACGAAGATAGAGAAAGGTCTAACAAAACTGTTGGTTCGTTTCGCTCGAACTATTTATCGAAAAAATCATCAAGCTGATTGAATTTACTTATGCCCGTTCACAAAATATTTTCGACATTTAACTCCTCTGATATTCCTTCCGATACATGTACGATAACCCTTTTTGGATTCGCGTGGTGAGACTGAAACAATAGCAAACTACGATCCTAACGAGGTAGTCGACATTCTACTGACGCTCGGTGAATGTCGTAGGAATTACCGACAAGCTGCAATTCTTTACGCTGAGCGCTATCACGGCCGTCGTCATCCTTCTTATCAAGAAATCATAAACATTGAGAGACGATCCCGTAGCAATACACTTGCTCGACAGCGACAAAGAAATCGTAACGTCAACCGAAATGATCCACGACTCGTTGCTGTTTTAGGAATGGTTCACATGGATCCACATATCAGCACTCGCGCAATACAACGACATCTCGGAATACCGCGATCTACGGTTCAGCGAATGTTACGCTCCGTCCGATATCGTCCTTATCATATCCATCTCGTACAGGAATCGAGTGCCGAAGACTATGCTCGAAGACTTGAATTTTGTCACTGGGCACTTCAACAATTGGATGAAGATGAACATTTCTTTTTCAGGGTCTGCTTTAGCGACGAGGCAACGTTTCACAATACTGGTTGTCTAAACAGACACAACTCCCATTATTGGTCTTCAGAAAACCCTTATTGGAGTAGAGAAATCGGCAATCAACATCGCTGGAGTCTCATCACTTGGATGGGGATCGTCAACAATCAAATTGTCGGGCCTCATTTTTTCGAACGTGCCATCAATGGTGAAATGTATTTACATTTTCTTCAACAACATCTTCCAGTACATTTCGAGAACGTTCCGTTGAACATCCGACAGCAGCTGTGGTTTCAACAAGATGGCGCTCCTGCCCACTATTACGGAAGAGTGCGGAACTTCTTGGATTTCCAATATCCAAATCGTTGGATCGGCAGAGGAGGACCCATTGCATGGCCTCCGAGATCACCTGATTTGAGTCCACTGGACTATTTTCTGTAGGGTTATCTTAAAAACACTGTGTACGAAACTGCACCGACTACACGAGTGGATATGATGGAGCGGATTGAAAGAGCGTTTACAGCAATCAATGTTGACACCATCCGTATGGCGATTCTCAATTTCCGACGAAGACTGAACCTGTGCATCCAGAACAATGGCGGCCATTTTGAACCCGAACTAAGCTAGAGCGAGTGAAAACGGGCGATAATAAAATCAAATGGCCCTTTTCAGGGCCAAGTGGTGTGCAAAATCCGATCAGCAACCTCCACGCGGTGCACACTGGGTAATGCCAATGCTGACGGTAAAGAGTGGTGGCTCCGACAGAAATCAACGGATGAAACTGCGGTAGCCAAGTGAGTGGGTGATATCACTCCACAAAACTTGAAATATCGATTTCCAATTGAAAATTGAAAATTTTGCGAAAACTTTGTTCAACAAAAGTTACTTATTTTCGAAGGCCAAATAAGAATCTGTGATGAAAAAAATGTCGTTCCTATTAAAAAATGGAGTTGGTCTTCAAATGACCTTGAGGAAGCCACTGAAGGTCAAAATTGCTGACGTCGTAATATGTCCCCCACCAAACTGTATACATTTTGTCTGAGAAAGTTTCATCGGAATTGCTCAGTTTTCGAGATATCAAAATGACAAAGTTAAAATGGGCCACCCTGTATATTGTAACGGTACGAAATAAGCTCAAAGACGCCTCGCGTTACGCGTTGGTTCGAGCTTCAAGAGAAAGGAGCAGGTGTGAAAAAGAAAACGAGAGTTTTTGGTTCACAATGTCAAATAATAAATGATTTATTCAGTTGAGAATGATTTCCGTTCGATTCATACAAAAAGATCGATTTGATCTGCGAGGAAAAACAAAAATTTTAAATAAATCACGGTTATTTTCTTTTAATCAACCGTGGAAGTAAAGCTTCAAGGTTTTTATACTTAAATTTTCCTAATCGTTTGATTTTACACAAATTTAAACGATTATTACTGACTCGATATAATTTTAAAGAAATTCATTCAATTTTCATGTTTTATCTCACAATAAACTGGCGTTCTTCTCACTCTATGTTTATTCTTAGTGTTGCAATTGAACGCCTAGAGAAAAACTAAATTTTTGACATAAAAACCTCGATGGTAATTTATGCGGTCATTTTACTGTTTACGTGGAAATTTATGGTAATTAAGCTTTCCCTTGCTTAGATTACCTGAAATTCGCGTAGATTCTTTGACCTGATACAATTTCGAGCTGTTTTTATTGATCTAGGCTAAGTCGTCGAGGTTCATTTGCATCTGAATAACGTGGATAACTTAAATTGTGACAAAATAAATTCGAGAGACGCTTGTTTGCCGCGATGTTGATATTGAATCCGCACGCGTGTCGGTCTGATACTGTGAGTGACCAATTTCGTAAATGGAACGCGCTAAATTCAATTTCTGGAAGAACCTTTGTGTCCAGGACTCTGATCAGTTTCGTTTTTAATTGATCTTTCGGCGTTGAGCTTCTTGACTCCTACAAAAGAGTTTTGAGATTGAAAGGAATGTTGGTTCAAGAATGGAAAAATTCCGGTGACGGGAACTGAACGGAGCCGAACAATTCCGTGGCCGAAATCCCCTGAGGAAAAGCACACCGGTGACGGGAGCCGAACGAACCCGAACTGCTCCGTGGCCGATGTACAGCGGAAAATATCGGGTTTTTAGGGGAAGCACACCGGTGACGGGAGCCGAACGAGACCGAACTGCTCCGTGGCCGATGCACAACGGAAAAATAGCGTTTTTAGGAGAAGCACACCGGTGACGGGAGCCGAACGAGACCGAACTGCTCCGTGGCCGATGCACAACGGAAAAATAATGAGGATATGTTATGTTTTCTTTTGTAGAAATGAAGAGAGCTCTTTGCTTATGTTGACGGTCTAAGGTTGTGCCTCTAGTTCTTTGTGAAGAAAGAGTGCCGAGTGCTGCTCTGCACCGGGTTTTATACCGTCAGAATCCTTTGTTCTTGGATTTCGTGGAATTCTAAAATTAACTCTTAATACTATTGGTTTTGTTCTTTTGTGGTGGGGCGCTTGTCAAAACATTATTGGAGATTTCGTTCTCCCACTCATTCATTATTTGCTTCCATTCGCTCATCACACTTCGCACTTGCGCAGAATGTTCACACAGTTACTGTTATTCCCACCATCCGACACGCTGTCGAATGGGGCACGCGCACTTCCCACTTTCATGTCTCAATTTGTCTTCCCTCTCCCTCTTTTCATGCTCGCGTCTTCGCGAGCCGCGAGATAGTTCCGCCATCGGCCGCTTGGCGCTAGCCTATTCGAGCGACGGACGTCGCTCCGAGCGGATCGTCAGTCGTCGCGAAACCGTGCCGTTACAATATATTAGGGTGCTTTTTTTTTTTGGCGACATTTTTTTTTTTCACTCCCATCTCGCATTTTTGTGGGGAATACCTTAAAGAAAATTCCCTGAAAATTTGAGCCCTTAATATTAATTTTAAGTACTCGCCCAAGGCGTCCAATGATTTCCCCTTTAAAATACACGTAAAGTTCGATTTTTCTTCTTAAAAGTTCTACAGATCAGAGGCATTCAAAGGTACGATCTTGGTCGACGAACCGATTTATTCATAATTGAATGCTCTACAAAAGTGTCCATTGTGACGTGATTGTAACTCGAACTGGCGAGGTCGTACGGGTCACTAAACCCAATTTTTTCATGAAATTCTCGTTTTTTTACCTCTATCTCGTAAATGACGAGAGCTACAGGAAAAATAAGAATGACAAACTTGGAGGAAATTCAATTTTCTACAAAAAAGTATTGAAGCACCAAATCGCTAACATCGATGTTTCTTGAGATATTGGGCTTTTAAGTTGAGGTAGTATGGAATTTTCATGGATTATTGAGCTAAACTGCATAAGTTGTTAATTTATTATTCTTTATTGTCATTTAAATCATCAAATATTTATTCGTTAAGTTGCAAATGATTGGAAAGTTGAATAATTGAACGTTTTGAAACTGAAATTCGAGAAAAAAACACATTTTCAAAGGGCCCAAAATTGTTTTTTTTACTTTTCACGAATTTTTCGATTGATTTTCCCCCGATTCTTCTAATTTACTTACCAGTAATTGAATACCTATGAATTTCTAGTTGAAAATATGTTGTAAATTTACAAAATTTTCAACTAGAAATTTACAAATTTTACAAAATTTTTGTAAATTTACAACATATTTGTAACTAGAAATGTATAGGGGGCATTCCATGCCGATTCGACCTGGGTCTGACCCTCAACCCCTCAAATCTGGTTTCCGATTTTTCCTATCATTACTCTCAGTATATGAAGCAATTAGAATTTTTTTCAGATTTTTTAAAATAAATTTGAGCGCGTCATGATTTTTTGAATTTTTTTTTTGAACTCCTCGATGGCCGCAATCGAAAAATCTGGAAAAATTCCCAAAAATACAGTGTCAGATATAAAAATTGTTGGTGTGAAATTCATAATGTCTGGGCTCTTGCTTCAACCCATTTCTTGAGTTTTTTGAGATAATAAAGATAAAAATAATTAGAAGCAGAGGTCAATTAACTGTAGTAATTTACTGTTGCTCGAAATTTTGTATCTATATATAGCATCAGATTTTTGAAAACACTTCTTCGATTTTTCTAAAGTGTATTTTGCAATTTTTTTTAAATAGTTAGACGTTCACGCTAGGAAGGGGTGGGGAGGGGTGTGTGTGTGCGTGCGTGCGTGCGTGTGTGTGTGTGTGCACACCCCTTCCTACCCCCTCCCTTTTCCCAGCGTGAACGTCAAAATATTTAAAATATTCGACTATTTATGAGAACTTCCGAACCCCATAACTCATGGAGTTCATGGGAAATTTCAGCCTCCCCCGACGGAATATCATTATTGGCGAAAAATTGAAGGAATCTATGAAAAAAAAAAATTCCCCCATTTTTCGGAAAAGGGTTGCAACATCGATCGCCATGCCTCATCGTGGACATTGTACGCTTATTTACGCACTTATTGTAAGTGCAATTCGCATCATTTTTGAATCCCTAATTAGGGTTTTTGTCAACCTTGGAGAAAGAAAAATTCCAAAATTGCAAAATACACTTTAGAAAAATCGAAGAAGTGTTTTCAAAAATCTGGTGTTATATATGCATACAGAATTTCGATCAACAGTAAATTACTACTGTTAAGTGACCTCTGCTTCTATTTATTTTTATCTTTACATAAACGCCTATTTTACTGTATATAAGAGTACGGCAGCTCTCGCGCTACGCTTTCCTTTTAATACTTGGCGTTGAGCCGCTGCCGCATCTCTTGATTTTCTCAAAAAACTAAAAAAATGGGTTGAAGCAAAAGCCCAGACATTATGAATTTCACACCAACATTTTCTATATCTGACACTGTATTTTTGGGAATTTTTTCAGATTTTTCGATTGCGGCCATCGAGGAGTTCAAAAAAAAAATTCAAAAAATCATGACGCGCTCAAATTGATTTTCAAAAATCTTTAAAAAATTCTAATAGCTTTATAGACTGAGAGTAATGATAGGAAAAATCGGCAACCAGATTTGAGGGGTTGAGGGTCAGACCCAGGTCGAATTGGCATGGATTGCCCCATAGGTATTTAATTACTGGTAAGTAAATTAGAATAATCAGGGGAAAATCAATCGAAAAATTCGTGAAAAGTAAAAAAAACAATTTTGGGCACTTTGAAAATGTGTTTTTTTCTCGAATTCCAGTTTCAAAACGTTCAGTTATTCAACTTTTCAATCATTTGAAACTTAACAAATGAATATTTGATGATTTGAATGACAATAAAGAATCATAAATTAACAACTTATACAATTTAGCTCAATAATCCACGAAAATTCCATACTACCTCAACTTAAAAGCCCAATATCTCAAGAAATATCAATGTTAGCGATTTAGTGCTTGCATACTTTTTTGTAGGAAATTGAATTTCCTTCAAGTTTGTCATTCCTATTTTTCCATTAGCTCGTGTCATTTACGAGATAGAGATAAAAAAACGAGAATTTCGATGAAAAAATTGGGTTTAGTGACCCGTACGACCTCGCCAGTTCGAGTTACAATTACGTCACAATGGACATTTTTGTAGAGCATTCAATTATGAATAAATCGGTTCGTCGACCAAGATCGTACCTTTAAATGCCTCTGATCTGTAGAACTTTTAAGAAGAAAAATCGAACTTTACGTGTATTTTAAAGGGGAAATCATTGGACGCCTTGGGCGAGTACTTAAAATTAATATTAAGGGCTCAAATTTTCAGGGATTTTTCTTTAAGGTATTCCCTATAAAAATGCGAGATGGGAGTGAAAAAAAAGAATGTCGCCAAAAAAAAAGCACCCTAATATATACATATTATAGATATATATTCATTTTAAAAAAAAATTTATTCACTTTTCACCTTATGTACTTCATACATTTAACCTATTTCCCTCATGTATTCCACTTTCACACGTACACATACCTTCTCATATACCCTATTATGTATATGGGGCATTCCACGCCAAATCGGACACCATTCTGCTTTAGCATCTCCGATTTTTTCGTTAATTTTTTATATTATAATACCCATTGAGAGAGATTTTCATGATTTTTTTCAATTTTTTTCGTCCAGCCGTTTTCGAGATATCGATTTTTCAAAAAAATCGTTCTTTGTTTTTCAAACATCCGTAACTTTTCGGAAAATGGATCGATTGGGACGTTTTTTTTTTGAATTTTTTGTTTTTTACGGAACTTTAAGAGTACACTATCAGAAAAAATCCAAAACCGTCTTTCTTCAATATTTCGAGTTTTTTTCTATAAAATGTTGATTTCCGAAAAACACGTAGCGATCGATTTTCTTGAATTTTTTTCCTAAAAAACTATAACTCACACCGCAATTTTTAAGCCTAGTCCCGTGATGGGTAAATGATGGGATCCATTTTTTTCGAATTTCTGAAATTTCATGTTTCTTTTTTAAACCACGTAGCAACCGATTTTCTTCAAATTTTCCGTTGAAATACTGTCATGCATCATGCAACGTTGGAATCCATGTTTTTTTGAATGTTAACATTTTTTGTTTCACTTACACTACCAGCAAAAAGTTTCGGGACAAAAATTTGAAAGAGTGCCTGAACGGTTGGCCTAGACCAATTTAACCAACGCCGTTTTGAAGAGGACGGTTCCACCTTCAATTTGGTTTTTTTTTAAATGTCTACGATTTTTTTTACACTCAGCACTCAGTTTTGAAAACGACAATTTTTTGTCGCTTTCTATCACTGTTTAGAGTGGACCCCGTTTAGAGTCAAAATGTTTTTTAGGCATTTCTGTGGATGAAATCATAAAGGTAGAAGACGACGCTTCAATTTCATTTTTCTAAAATTTTCGTAACATTTTTTTTCAAAGATTTTTCGTTTTTTCTTAAACTACCTTTTTCTTAAACTACCTTTTTCTTAAACTACTTACCTCTATGATTTCATCCACAGATGTTCGGGCTTCGCCGAGGCTGACAAACATGTGGTCTGAGGCTTGACTTTTTCCTGGCCGAGGTGTGTATAAGATTTTTCTGTCCGACGCAGCCGGAATTTCGGGCCGGAGAGCAGAAAATTTTATTTTTTTAGGCCATTGTTGTGCTGTCACTCCACCTCTCCAAGAGCCAGGCAAAGCGGAACAGACGGGCGAAACGGGTTACCCCACAAAAACAAAATTATGCTTGTTACGGAAATCATCATTTTTACGAAATTTGAATTGAAAAAATTTAGATTTCAGAGATTAATGGAAATATAAAAATTTCATTTTTTAGGCGATTATTCTACTGTACCCGCCTCTCCGCGAAAACAGATTCTTTATCTTCCCGGGCTTTTTCACTTAACCATGCACGCCAAGTTTTTGCATTGGTTTTGCAGTGCCCTTTGACAACATGTTGTTACAGTACCGATAATGGTCGGTACGTCCGATTCTTGGCTGCTACCGAAACCAATGATTTCAATTTTTTTTGCTCGTTCAATTTTTGAACTTTACGCGTAAGAATTTCTCTGGATAATTATTGCAGTGGCCCTTTGTAGGGATTGAAATTTTTTCCGATTCAATTTCTTTTTTTCGTAAGTGCGATTGATTTATTTTTGAAAAGAGATACCTGCAAGGAAAAAATTGTAACTCAAGATGCGATCTTTTAATACTTGGCGTTCTTTTTACTTTTTGAAAGTTTTTTCCACGGATAGAATATACAAAGTATATGAGGTGAAAAGTGCAAAATCTAGAAAAAAAAAGAAGGAATATAAAAGATATGCGTAGGATACATGAACAAAATACACAAGTCGTACTTCGTCTGAGGGGAGCTAATATCGCATATACAAGCGGCTACCAAACGATAACAAACGATTCCATTGGATTCGATACGACCATCGAACGATTACATTTAATTCCATACGACTACCAAACGATTCCATACGATACCGACACATACATATGTGACATATATAACTTATGGTTAGGTAAGATGTTTACGTAAATATAGTTGTAGAATATAAATATACAAGGAGTAAAGAGGTTACATAATAATAGGGCAATCAAAAAAGTAAACGTATATGTGTGGGAGTGGAATATATGAGGTAAATAGGTTAAATGTATTATCTATATATATAAAAGAGTCGCGTGACTGACTGACTGACTGACTGACTGACTGACTGACTGACAGACAACGCACAGCCTAAACCAATGAAGTTAGGATCGTGAAATTTGTCATGGTTACTCCTCTCCCATCGTAGACGCTCACTAAGAACGGATTTCGTTCGTTCTCTATCCAAAAAAAAAATATCGAAATTTTTTTTTTTCTTCTATACTGACTGACTGACCGACAGACAACGCACAGCCCAAACCAATGAAGTTAGAATCGTGAAATTTGTCACGGTTACTCCTCTCCCATCGTAGACGCTCACTAAGGACGGATTTTGTTCGTCCTCTATCTGAAAAAAAATTATCGCGAATTTTTTTTTAGACAATTTTTAGATACATTTTTAGATAATTAACTAGATTTTTTCGATAATTTTTAGATACATTTTTAGATGATTATCTAGATTTTTTAGATAATTTTTAGATAAATTTTGAGATAATTATCTAAATTTTTTAGATAATTTTTAGATACATTTTTAGATAATAATCTAGATTTTCTAGATAATTTTTTTTTAGATAGAGGACGAACAAAATTCTGAAAAAAAAATTTTTTTTTTCAAATTAAAAAAAAATCCGTTAGAGAAATTGAGCGTTCACCATGGCAACGGTTACCATGGCAACGGTTACCATGGCAACGGTTATCATGGCAACGGTTACCATGGCAACGGTTGCCATGTCAATCGTTTTCTTAGCAACCACTGCCATGGTAATTCTACATATATACAAGGTACGCCCGCTTCGCTGGGCACACAATGGTCCCCAATGACACTGGGACCCCAATGAAAATGATTTTTTCATTGGGGTCTATATGATCAAACTAGCCTTGGGTGCGCCCGCTTCGCTGGGCACACAATGGTCTCCAATGACACTGGGACCCCAATGAAAATGATTCTTTCATTGGGGTCTATATGATCAAATTTGGAAATTTGACTGACTGACTGACTGACTGATTGACAACGAACACCCTAAACCACTGAAGATAGGATCATGGTGCCAGCTAGTCCTTCCAGTCAGCCAGTCATTTTTTTTGTGTGTCAGTCAGTGAGTCAGTCACGCAACAGTCGGAAAAAAAAATGCGAACATTTTTTTTTGGATAAAGAACGAACGAAATCCTTTCTTAGTGAGCGTCTACGATGGAAGAGAAGTATCTGTGACAAATTTCATAACCGTGACAAATTTCACGATCCTATCTTAAGTGGTTTAGAGTGTGCGTTGTCTGTCAATCAATCAGTCACTCACTCAGTCAGTCAGTCAGTCAATCACGCAATAGTTATATGTAAAATGATAAAAAAAAATTTTTTCAATATTTTTTTTTGGGTAGAGAACGAACAAAATCTGTTCTTAGTGAGCGTCCATGATGGGAGAGGAGTACAGAAAATTGAAAAAAAAATTTAAAAAAAAAAAAAAAAATTTCGATAATTTTTTTTTGGATAGAGAACGAACGAAATCCGTTCTTAGTGGGCGTTTACGATGGGAGAGGAGTAACCATGACAAATTTCACGATCCTACTTCATTGGTTTAGGCTGTGCGTTGTCTGTCAGTCAGTCAGTCAGTCAGTCACGCAACTCTTTTATATATATAGATGAGAAAAAAATTTTTTGATGAATTTTTTTTTCATTTTTTTTTTGGTGGACAACGAACAAAATCCGTTCTCGGTGAACGTTTATTGAGGTAGGAGAGTATAGAAAAAAAATTTGAAAAAAAAAAATTGAAAAAAAAAAAAAAAATTTCGATAATTTTTTTTTGGATAGAGAACGAACAAAATCCGTTCTTAGTGAGCGTCTACGATGCGAGAGGAGTAACCGTGACAAATTTCACGATCCTAACTTCATTGGTTTAGGCTGTGCGTTGTCTGTCAGTCAGTCAGTCACGCAACTCTTTTATATATAGAGATGACAAAAAAATTTTTTGATTAATTTTTTTTTTCATTTTTTTTTGGTGGAGAACGAACAAAATCCGTTCTCGGTGAACGTAGAGTCCTCCAGTCTTTTTTTTTGTGTGTCAGTCAGTGAGTCAGTCACGCAAAAGTCAGAAAAAAAATTGCGAACATTTTTTTTTGGATAAAGAACGAACGAAATCCTTTCTTAGTGAGCGTCTACGATGGGAGAGAAGTATCTGTGACAAATTTCATAACCGTGACAAATTTCACGATCCTATCTTAAGTGGTTTAGAGTGTGCGTTGTCTGTCAATCAATCAGTCACTCACTCAGTCAGTCAGTCAGTCAATCACGCAATAGTTATTAGGGTGTGCCAAAAAAAATCATTTTTTTTTTTATCAAGGAACACGTTTCTTCCGTTCTAGCATCATGAAATACAAAAGCCATCCAAATTTGAGCCTTTTAAAAAAATATTTAGACGTGCCTCATCGCACTCTTCTATTCTCCATAAGAATAACCCAGGAAGCACGTCACATGCGACTTTCGCAATTTGCAACTCGCAAACGGGTCGATTTTTGGATTTTCTCAAGACGGTTTTTTGTAGGAAATTGAATGCTCTACAAAAAATGTATCTTGCTATTTTGTCCTAAATCTACTCTTTCGAAAGTTATTGATCGTTAAAAATCGATAATGAGTAGATTTGCAAAAAAAACTCCAGTTTTCTCTCGAAACTACCTGAAAAACTTGAAAAAAGGGAGCGTTCGAACGAACATCACTTTCGAAGGACCTACAGGAACAGGAACAGTACCTCATGGGATGGGGTGGAGCCATATTGGGGTCAACAATCAAATATAATTCGTAAAATATAAAAAAAAGATGTTTATTTAAGATTTTTTTTTGAACAATTGGGGAAACGTTGACGATGCTCCTGTACAACTCTCAATAGATATTGCAGTTCTCCCTCACCCTTCGTTAAACAGTTACTGTGAAAAAATCTGAGCCAAGTACATTTGAATTGTCCTCAAATTTCTTAGGTTTGCTTAACAAATTTTTTTTCAGTTTTTTTAACGGGAACAGCTATTTCGCAGGCGTCAATGTACTTGGCTCAGATTTTTTTACAGTAACTGTTTAACGAATGATAAGGAACAACTGCAATATCTCTTGAGAGTTGTACAGGAGCATCGTCAACCTTTCCCTAATTGTTTCAAAAAAAATCTTGAATAAAAATCTTTTTTTCATATTTCACGAATTATATTTGATTGTTGACCCTATAATACTCGACCCCATCCCATGAGGTACTGTTCCCTATTCCTGTAGGTCCTTCGAAAGTGATGTTCGTCTGAACGCTCTGTTTTTCAAGTTTTTCAGGTAATTTCGAGAGAAAACTGGAGTTTTTTTGCAAATCTACTCATTATTGGTTTTTAACAATCAATAACTTTCGAATAAGTAGATTTAGGACAAAATAGCAAGACACATTTTTTGTAGAGCATTCAATTTCCTACAAAAAACCGTCTTGAGGAAATCCAAAAATCGACCCGTTTGCGAGTTACAAATTGCGAAATTCGCATGTGACGTGCTGCCTGGGTTATTCTTATGGAGAATAGAAAAGTGCGATGAGGCACGTCTAAATATTTTTTAAAAAGGCTGAAATTTGGATGGCTTTTGTATTTCATGATGCTGGAACGGAAGAAACGTGTTCCTCAGGAAAAAATGAAAAATGATTTTTTTTGGCACACCCTAATAGTTATATGTATAATGATGAAAAAAAAAATTTTTGCAATAATTTTTTTTTGGGTAGAGAACGAACAAAATCTGTTCTTAGTGAGCGTCCATGATGGGAGAGGAGTATAGAAAATGAAAAAAAAATTGAAAAAAAAAAAAAATTTCGATAATTTTTTTTTGGATAGAGAACGAACGAAATCCGTTCTTAGTGAGCGTCTACGATGCGAGAGGAGTAACCGTGACAAATTTCACGATCCTAACTTCATTGGTTTAGGCTGTGCGTTGTCTGTCAGTCAGTCAGTCAGTCAGTCAGTCAGTCAGTCACGCGATTCTTTTATATATATA